>CM035162.1:124601370-124977161 GCA_020205615.1 Panax quinquefolius
TGCAAACAACAACACCGACCAAATGATGAATGATCAAATGTTCGAGAGGCTTTATGCAATTTATGCAACAAAGAGGCGAGAGCGACTCTCATCCAAGCGTAGGTGGAAACACGAGAAAACTCTCGAGCGATCACCGCTAAACAATTCAAGCTGAGGGACCAACGGAGTTTAAGGAGAGCCAAAACCACTTACGGCGGAAGCATGGATAAAGCAGATTACCAAGATATTTGATGTCTTGGGATGCTCCGAGAGAGCCAAAGGTTCCCTTTACCGCCTTTATGTTGTTGGTGAGAGGCGATTCTTGGTGGGAATTCCAAAAACGTACTCAACTTCTTTGTCTTGAAGATATCTTGGGAGAAGTTCCGGGAGGCATTCAGCGACAAATACTTTCACGAAAGTATTCGCCACATGAAGGAGGTGGAGTTTATCAAGTTAGAACAAAACAATATGGCCAAGTATCATAATACGAGGCAAAATTTACTGAGTTATCACGATTTCGTCCCCTTTGGTGGATAATGAAGAAAGAATGGGGCGAATGTTTTAAGAGGTTTGAAGTGGAGATACGTCAACATCTTATTTTCATAAAGCGTGTTTGTATTCAGATGTTGTAAATAGGGCTCGATTAGTGGAGCGCGATAACGAGTCAACTTAACTAAAAGAGAGCGGTAAGCAAAATTATAATACCGGTGAGACTAGTCATCAAGCGGTGACAACAAGCGTGGAGGGAATCAACGGGCGGATATGGTAACCACCCGGTGGTAATCGGGGCCAAAACAATAAGAATGGACATTTTAAGAAAAGGAGATTCAACAATGATGGAAAAACGTCGACCAAAGACCGTTGTTAAGGAAGCGGAAAGACCACCTATCATATGCTTCAAATGCGGAGAGAGGGACACATCGGCCCAAATGCGCCATGTCAGTCCAAAGCATGTTATAGTTGTGGAAGAGAAGGTCACTTGGCTCGATTTTGTCGTTTCTGAAGACAAATTCAACTAGGATGGAGGCACCAAAAGTCAGTCCCGGAAAAGTCAAAACCGGTAGTCTGAGGAAGCGTTTGTTGTGACCTCCCGGAGAGCAAGGAACCCGAATGAGGTCATCACGGGTAAGCTTATCATAAACTCTAATGAAGTCTATACTTTATTTGATCTGGGTTCTACCCATTCTTTTATTTCTCCTACTTGCGCTCATCGATTAAATTTGACTCAGGAGAAATTAGACTTTGACTTATCTGTGGAAACTCCGTTGGGAGAAACCTTCATTACATCCAATTGTTTATAAGTCTTGTTTGGTTCAAATCGGTACCCTCACATTACACGTCGATCTTATTTCATTAAAAATACTTGCATTTGGCGTGATTCTACAGGATTGATTGGTTAACTACTTATCATGCAAAAATTGATTGTTTTCGTAAGGTTGTTAGTTTTCATATTCCTAATCAACCTATTATGCGAATTCAAACGACCAAACCATTAAAATCAATCACGGTCATCTCAAGCCATAAAGCTATTCGTTTATTGAAAAGCGGATGTCAAGCTTTCTTAGCTCATGTCACGATTTAAACAACAAAAAACGTCGGTTTTGAAGCGATATTTCTATTGTTAATAAATTTCCGACGTATTCCCGAAGAACTTCTGGCCTACCCCAGAGCGTGAAATTGAATTTTGTATCGACCTTGAACACGGTACAAAACCTATTTCCAAAGCCCCATATCGAATGGCTCTATTGAACTTCGAGGAGTTAAAGACCCAACTACGAGGAATTGTTAGACATTGGCTTTATTCGTCTAGTACTTCTCCTTGGGGTGCTCTGCTACATTCGTGAAGAAGAAAGATGGGAATTATCGGGAGTTGAATCATGTCACCATCAAAAATAGGTATCCATTGCCACGTATTGATGACTGTTTGACCGATTTCAAGGAGCCAAATTCTTTTCAAAGATAGATCTTCGTTAGGATATCACCAATTGAAGATTAGAATCACGACATTCCAAAAGCGGCTTCGCCGGAACTCCGATGCAGGCATTATGAATTCCTAGTCATGTCCTTTGGATTGACTAATGCTCCTGCTGCCTTCATGGATATGATGAACCAAGTATTCAAGGAATATTTAGATCACTTTGTGGTCGTCTTTATTGATGACATCCTTATTTATTCCAAAAGCCGTGAAGATCATGAGAAACACTTGAGGCTGACACTCCAAAAGCTTCGTGAATATAAGCTTTATATGCCAAGTTGAAGAAGTGCGAGTTCGGCTTGAAGAAGTAGCATTCCTTAGGCACGTGGTATCAAGTCATGGAATATCATTGACCCAAAGAAAGATTGAAGCTATTCAAAGTCGGGAACAACCTAAATCGATGACCAAAAACGTAGCTTTCTCGGTTTATTTGGTTATTATCGGAGATTCGTGGAAGGATTTTCTCGAATCGCTACTCCATTGACTCGGTGACTCAAAAAGATACAAAGTTCGGTTGGAGCGAAGAATGTGAGAAGAGTTTTCAAGAACTCAAGAGGAGACTTATTTCAAAGACTGTTCGACAATACCATCCGGCTCAGACGGATTTGTCATCTACTGATGATGCTTCGGCAAAAAGGTTGGGATGTGTTCTCATGCAACATGGAAAAGTTATAGTTTATGCCTCATGACAACTCAAAGAATATGAGAGGAATTATCCTACTCATGATCTAGAGTTAGCATTTATTATCTTTGCACTTAAAATTTGGAGGCATTACTTGTATGGGGAGAAAGTGGAGATCTTTACGGATCATAAAAGCCTCAAATATTTCTTCACTCAAAAGGAACTCAACATGCGACAACGACGTTGGCTTGGCTGTTGAAAGATTATGATCATACCATCCAATACCATCCTGGAAAAGCGAACATGGTAGCTGACGCATTGAGTAGAAAATCATATACAAGTACGAGTGCGATATTGTCAACGCAAAGGCCCATTTTGTGTGACTTGCAAAGGATGGAGATAGAGTTAAAGACTCAGGACGCGATCGATGATAGCGAGTATACGAGTAGAACCGACTTTAATCGATAAAGTTAAAGTCGCCAAGCTACGGACACGGAGTCGATGCGTATGAGGAAGAAAGTGCAAGAAGGTGCTATCTTAGGAAGCAAGAATCGATGAAGAAGGAATACTTGAGTCAACTCGAATTTGTGTTCTAACGACCACGATTTAAAGTATAATATCATGATGGGCGCCTAACACACCATTTGCAATCCATCTTGGGAGTACCAAAATGTATCGTGATATTAAATCATACATTTTGGTGGAGCAATATGAAGAGAGATATATATTTGTTTATCTCAAGGTGTCTAACTTGTCAACGAGTTAAAGCGGAGCATCAAGTACCAAAAGGTCCATTGCAACCACTTGAAATTCGGAATGGAAGTGGGAGCACATTACCATGGATTTTCAAGCACGGCCTTCCTAAGGTTTCTCAAGGCATTGATGCGATTTGGGTCATTGTTGATAGATTGACCAAGTCCGCTCATCATTTCACCGAACGAGAAACTTATACACTTGAACGTCTTGCTTCAGTATGTACATAAACGAGATTGTAAGAATCGCATGGTATCTGCAGTATCCATAGTTTCGATCGAGACCCAAGATTCACTTCACGATTTTGGGTTAGTTTGCAAAAAGCTATGGGCACGCAGACTTACGATTTAGCTCGGCGTATCATCCTCGACGGACGGACAATCGGAGAGGACTATTCAAACTCTTGAAGATCTATTAAGACTCGTGTCCTTGATTTCAAGGGAGTTGGGACAAGTTCTTACCAATGGTGGAGTTTTCCTACAACAACAGCTTATCAAGCAAGTATGGCATGGCTCCATTCAAGCGTTGTATGGAAGAAAGTGTCGTTCTCCAAAGATCTTTGGGATGAGGTGGGTGAAGCAACGTTGTTGGGACCGGGAGTTGGTACGTATGACTACGGGAAAGATTCAAACGATCCGACAATGTATAAAAACCTCACAAAATCGATAAAAGAGTTATCTTGATCTTCATCGAAAGGACGTGGAATTCGATATAGAGAGATCATGTGTTATTAAGAGTTGCTCCATGGAAAGGAGTTACAAGATTTGGAAAGAGAGGAAAACTCAATCCTCGATTCATCTGGTCCATTTTAATCCTCGATCGAGTAGTAGGAGCGTGGCCTATAGACTCGCTTTCTACCGCCAAGTATGTCTCGTGTTCATAACGTTTTCACATATCCATGTTACGTAAATATGTGAAAGACCCGAACCATATTATTTAGTTAGAACCGGACGAAATAGCGGAAGATTTGGACGTATGAAGAGGTTCTGTTCAAATTTTGGATAAGAAGGAACATATTCTACGCCCAAGGTTATACCTCAAGTCAAAGTTTTGTGGAGGAACCACGATGTTGAGGAAATGACTTGGGAGTTAGAATCGAAATGAAATCAAGGTATCCTTACCTCTTCGACATACAGTGTACGTACCCTAATTTAGAGGCGAAATTTCATAAGAATGGGAGGTTGTAAGACCCCAACTTTTATAAATAAAGATGAATTTTTCTATAAATATTATTTTTGAATATTATGGAATAAATTTGATATAATGTTATAGTTGTGGGTAATATTTATAAATTTTGAAAAGTATGCAAGTTGTTATAAAATATTCGTTTGGTAGGGAATATTCTTTTGTTAGGGAATATTAAATACAACTGGCTCAATCATTAGTGGACCTCATAATGTAATTATTCATTTCGGATTGAGAAAAGCGACAAAAATATTTTATAAAAATAACTACGGAGGTGTTACTGTTAAAACCGTTGAACTACCCGGTGGTAAAGTAAAAGAATGTCGGCGTGGTTGCATAGTAAGTATTACCAGATTGATTATTGATGCTTACGTGAGAAGTCACCACCTATGCTTAATTATTACTACGATAAATCACGTGATCGTATCTCTTATATTATTGATTCAATTATTGTCACAAAGATCATCATCGTATAATATGTTATAGTATTAAATCAATAATTGAGACGACAAGTTATAAATGATTAATAATTGTAGAAAGATTAAATATGTGTTGATGAAAAATAAAATGATTTGTGGTAAGTTTGATTATTTTTATGGGGGCTCATATGTCATCATCTAAGAGTCTCTTAAATCGATAGTAATTACCTTTGTGAATAGTAATTACCTTAAATCAATAGTAATTACCTTCGTCAATAGTAATTACCCCTTGTGAATAGTAATTACCTTCGTCAATAGTAATTACCTTTACAGACGTCGAACCACTTGTCGTTTCACATTACAAAAGCGTCAAACCACTTTTCTTTTCACATTATTATTAGTCGTCAAGCCACTTGCCTTTTCACACTACAAGAAGTGCTAAGCTAGAAATCTTCAATAAATAGAGGCCTAGTGCTTCATTATTTTTTCATTTAATTCATTCAAGCTATAGAGAGAAAGTATAGAGAGAATAAGAGAAAGAAGAAGAGTATTTTGTTACTACTGCTTCTAAAGATTCAATCTCCTACCAAAAGTAAGGGTGTTATTCTTTCTTATTCAGTGAAGAGAACTATTGTTATTCCATTGCTTATTAAGTTGGAATAACTTTTGTATCGTGGTTTACCCTATACTTGGTGACATTCTTCTATTATTACATTGGAACATCCATGCTCATGTTTTTACAGGACTGGTTCAATCTTTATTATTACATGTTGGAACATCCATGCGTGTGTTTTACAGGACTGGTTTAAATCTTTATTATTACGTTGGAACATCACATGCGTGTGTTTTTACAGGACTGGTAAAATCTTTATCATTCTCATTGGAATATCTATCATGTGTTTTACACGGATCTGGTTCCATCTTTATTATTACATTGTTGGAACATCACGCCGATTGTGAATTTCACACGACTTTGTTCCGTTATTTATTATACGTTGGAATTGCATGGTCTATCGCGCACGCATGGTGATTTCTTTTGTTATTCCATTCTTTATTATACCCCGGTTGGTTAAAACTTTGACTTCTATACTCCATGAAATTAGTGGAATATCCTTGATATTTGCGTTTTATCGATATCTTTTCATGAAAATATTATTCGATCATTCTTGAATTTTTTCTACTAAAACAATTATCATGTTAATAATTTGACGTTAATAATTCTGGATAAAATAATTCTTGAACTTGTTTTATTGAATTCTTATATCATTGTCATCATCCTCATGTTTATATTATGTTGAAAGTCATCTCATGACTCAGAAGTGCATAGATGGACTTGGTATGATTATGACCAGAGACTATTGATTGTAATCATGGACCGTAATGTTACAAATGATGTGATAAAAATCCTCAAAGTAGAAGTAGTGCATTGATGGACGATTGTTGGCATGATCATGACCATTAATGAATACACAACTATTCTTGGCCCGTAGTGCATGAATAATTGTGGTCGTGATACTTAAAGAATATCCTTGGTAGTAGTGCAAGGGGTGATTCGATGATGTGGAATATTTATTAAAGTCGAGTCTCAAATTTATAACGGACCTTTTATTAGACATTTTTAAGTATGTTTTTTTTTTTGGCTTTTCGTGTGATTCTCAAAAAAATATATATTATTTATTCTCAAAAAATCTTTATTGAAAAGCTTCCTCTTTCTTGGGAATGACACTGGTCGATTAATATTATAAATTATAATAATGATAATAAATATTGTTAAATATATTGAGGTGTCTTTTTATGAAGTCACGGAATTTTATATATATATTATATATATAAATTTTGTTTTATTAGTATTATTAATGTAATAAAATGAAAAGCTTTTTATATAAAATGTAATACTTTTATAAAGTTATTTATTTTATTAGGCGATAATTAGAATATAATATATTTTATTATGTATAGTGTTTTGCATAGTAAAATCTTTTTATATAAAAACAGAATACTTTTATAAAGTTATTTGTTTTATTAGACTATAAATAGAATATATTATATTCTATTATGCATAGTGTTTGCATATTACCGCATAGTGTTTTGCATAGTAAAATCTTTTTTATATAAAACAAAATACTTTTATAAAGTTATTTGTTTTATTAGATTTTAAATAATATATATATATATATATATATATATATATATATATATATATATATATATATATATATGTGGCGCCCAATATTAGGTATACGTCACCCATCTTGGGTCGCCACTTACATGGTACATAAATTCAAATACAACTTCTTAACCTAACTGTCGGTATAATACGATATAAAGCGTGAGTTTGAATACAAATATTGTCTACTAGATATTATACAAACTCAAAAGGAGTCCTCATTACAACTATTATTACACTATATTTCACGAATAGTGAGGACTACTAATGCTATCCTGCGGACCATTACTTGCGTTCCCGACTCGTCCATTAGGTTCTCATTTCAAGAGAAGAAGGTGAAAGAAAGGGTGAGCTCAACTAGCCAAGAAGAAATATTAGGACTAAGATAATGCGAGAATAAATTATCATTAGCCTTCAACAAGATGTTAAACCGATAAAATACAATAGATAAACCGGTTTAAGCTGCAAATGGAATAAGCAATCCATTAAAAGAGTCAAGTAGAGAATAAAGTCTACTATCTTTAGGTTTTAAAAGGTTTTCATCAATTTTTATCATTTGAGACTCAAACAATAAATAAACCACCACATCTAATTATCCACGTACCACGGTCAAGGATTTTCATCAAATTATCAATGGTCATGACTATACCGAATCACCCCCGGTCATAATCATACCAAAAACTATCCATCAATCGCATTACGTGCCATCGAGGACTTTTGTCACATCATTTATATCAAGTCGTGATTATACCGAATGATCCTCGGTCATAATCATACTAAGTTCATCTATGCACGTAAGCCAAAGATAACATAATATAACATGAGGATGATGACAATGACATAATAATTCAATAAAACAAGTTCAAGAATTATTTAATCCATGAATTATTAACGTCCAAATTGTCAACATAATTGTTTCATAGAGTAAAATTCAAGAATGATCGGAAGAATATTTCCGTGAAAAGATCTTTGGATGAAACGCAAATATCAAGGATATTCTACTAATTTCATGGAGTATAGAAGTCAAAGTTTTAACCAACCTGGGTATAATAAAGAATGGAATAACAAAAGAAATCACCGTGCATGCGGATTGCCGATAGACAAAGTTATTCTACAGAATAATAATATCGGAACCGAAGTCGGGTGAAATTCACAATGCAAGCGGGATGTTCCAAAGAATAATAAAGATGGAACCGGATCGGTGTAAAACACACAGATAGGATATTCCAATGAGAATGATAAAGGCGGAACCAGTCCGGTGTAAAACACATGCATGACAGGATGTTCCAATGAATAATAATAAAGAAGCGGAACCAGTGGGTGTAAAACACATGTGACAGGATGTTCCAATGAGAATAATAGAAGAATGTCACCAAGTATAGGGTAAACCATGTATACAAAGTTATTCCAATAGAATAATAAGCAATGGAATAACATAAGGATTTCACCAAGTATAGGGTATCTGCGTGATCTGAGGTTATGTATAGGGTATGCCACTTTTACGAGTTATTCCAGCAGAATAATAGTGAATGGAATAATGAAGTTCTCTTCAAGAAAGAAAGAATAACACCCCTTACCGCAGAAAGAATGAATATAGAAGTAGTGAAGTAGCGAGAATACTCTTCTTCTTTCTATAATTTTCTCTATAGTTTCTCTCTATAATTTCTCTCTCAGAGTTTCAATGAATTCGTAAGAAAATAATGAAGGAATGAGCTTCTATTTATAGAAAAATGGAATGCATAGTAACTAATCCATGAACGGTTCAGATTGATTTACTTTAATCTGACGGTCCATATTTAAAGAAAAATCTTTTAAATAAAATATAATATATTCTATTTATATAAAAATATTTTACTATGCAAACACTATGCAATACTATGCAAAACACTATGCATAATAAAATATAATATATTCTATTTATAGAATAACTTTAATAAAGTATTCTATTTTATATAAAAGATGTTTCGCTTTTATTACGTTAATAATACTTAATAAAACAAAAACGTCATTATCATTATAATAATTCATATTATTAATCGACAATAATGGAATCAAACCGAGTGACTTCTCACATAAGCATCAATAATCAATACAGGTGTCTTTCTTATGCAACCACACGTGACATCGTACTTTTACTACCGAGTAGTTCAACGGTAACCACGGTAAAACTTCCGCCGTTATTTCAATAAAATATTTTTGTCGTTTTCTCAATCCGACAATAATTACATTATGGGTCCACCAATGATTGGTAGTTATGCGAATATTCCCCGCTAAACCGAATATTCCCGACCAATCGAATATAATATAACCACTTGCATACTTTGCAAAATTTATAAATACTACCCACAACTATAATATTATCTCAAATTCACACCATAATATTAAAAATTATTTTGACAAAATTTAAATCTTTATTGATAAAATGCGGGGTCTCACAATCTCCCTCCTTATGGAATTTAAGCCCTCGAAATTAGAAATACGATACACTGTATGATAAAGAGATGAGAATACCTTGAATACCTTTATCATTGAAAACATTAAATTCATTTTGCAATCCTACCAAAGATATTCATTAACAATTCATCTTTTGACTACAGCCAAAGATATACAATTGTAAAACCAATAATATCGAGACTCGACAATAGTATCACGATCACCACGAATTATCCATGCACCATCGCCAAGGATATTTGTGTTGTTAATCTGATACATGATTATACCGAATAATCCGTGGTCATAATCATACCAAGTCTATCAATGCACTACTACCAAAGATGACTTTTACCACATCCATGAATTAATATTTCATTCACGAGACTCAAATTTCAATAATTAATCCATATCATCGAATCATCCCCGCACTACGTGCCAAGGATATTCATTAGTATCACGACCATTTAATTATCCATGCACTACTACCAAAGATAATCGTGTATTCATTAGTATCACGACCACAAAGTATCCATGCACTACTACCAAAGATAATTGTGTATTCATTAGTATCACGACCACAAATTATCCATGCACTACTACCAAAGATAATTGTGTATTCATTAGTATCACGACCACAAATTATCCATGCACTACTGGCCAAAGATAATTGTGTATTCATTAGTATCACGACCACAAATTATCCATGCACTACTACCAAAGATAATTGTGTATTCATTAGTATCACGACCATAAATTATCCATGCACTACTACCAAAGATAATTGTGTATTCATTAGTATCACGACCACAAATTATCCATGCACTACTACCAAAGATAATTGTGTATTCATTTAGTATCACGACCACAAATTATCCATGCACTACTACCAAAGATAATTGTGTATTCATTAGTATCACGACCACAAATTATCCATGCACTACTACCAAAGATAATTGTGTATTCATTAGTATCACGACCACAAATTATCCATGCACTACTACCAAAGATAATTGTGTATTCATTAGTATCACGCGACCACAAATTATCCATGACCTACGACCAAAGATAATTGTGTATTCAATTACGGTTATGATTATACCAGAACAATCCACGGTCATAATCATACCAAGTCCATCTATGCACTACTGAGCCACGAGATGACTTTCAACATAATATAAGCGTGAGGATAATGATATAAAGAATCAATCAAATGAGATAAAGAATAAATATTAAACATTTATAATATAATTTATCCAGATTCAAGAATATCCCCATGTTATCAATCACTTAATAATCTCATAATCTAATATCATTAATATTATAACAATATTTTAATCACTTCTTAAATTTATAAACAATTTATCTTAATTGTTTACGCTTTACCATATAATGCATTTAATCATTCAAAATGCCATACTCATAAGATATCATCTCCAATTATCAAATCTCTCAAAAATATGCATATACTCTATATAGGATTCTTTAGCCATAAAATCCTATTTTCAACTTTGTTACTTCACTTCACAACATATTTAACTCATATGTTCAGTAACTAAACTATTTTCATGAAAAATACCAAATCAGTCCCAAAAATATTTCTTTTCTGGGATTTAGCATAATATAGTCCCATAATGAAAATATATATTTTCTCGAAATTTTAAAATTCATTTACTATTTTTCAAAAATCAATTTCTAATTAATTCCTTAAGAAATTAGCTACCTCAAGGTTAACTCCAAAAATTCCCAAATCTTGACAGGACCTTACACATGTTAACGTGAGCTTCAGGTTTAAATTTCATGGTCATGGAGTTATAGAACTCCGGTTATAAGCGTATTCGTCGAAAAAACCTAAATATTGAAATAGTCATAACTTGCTCATTTTAAGTCAGAATGAGCTCATTTTTGGACAGGAGATACTTTATACCATATACTTTCATGTCCCAAAAGGCCAGAATTTTTCTCATAATTTAAGTGGCCGAAACAGCCTCAAAAATTCTGAAAAAATTTGAAATGATAATTTGATGAGTTTTCTATATTGTGTCCAAAGATGGAAATTTTTGGATATATAGATTAAGAGTTATGGATATTATGGGAAAAGACTATTTTAAAAATAAACCCTTATAACTCCTTGTGGTTAACTCCAAAATTGGTGAAATTTTTATTGGGAGTACATGTATATAACAAGAGTATATCCTGTAAATTTCGGAATTTTTGGACAAAGGTACAATTTATGATAAATGTCTAAATATTTGATAGTTTTGACCATATAAAAAATAGTAAATGAATTTTAAAAATTTTAAGAAAAATATATGTTTAATATGGGACTATATTCTATTAAATCTCGTAAAAGAAATATTTTTGGGGACTGATTTGGTATTTTCATGAAAATAAACTAATTATAAGTAAATGAATTAAATATGTTATGTAAAGTAACAAAATTGGAAAATAGGATTTTATAGCTTGGGAATCCTATATAGGGTATATACAGATTTTTGATAAGGGATTTGATCATTGGTGATGAAATCTTATGAGTATGGCATTTTTGAATGATTAAATGCATTATTTGGTAAAGTGTAAATAATTGAAATAAATTGTTTATAAGTTTAAGAAGTGATTAAAATGTTATTATAATATTAATAATATTAGATTATGAGTTTATTAAGTGATTTATAACATTTGAATTAAGGTGTTATGAAATCATGGATTTATGAATCTTGCTCTTGAAATTAAATCCGTATTTTGATCATATTGTTTTTATTATCATATATAACATTTTTATAACCACGGTGATGGAATTTCTCTTTGACTTAAGTGTAAAGATGGGTAGATTATTGGTGTGATCATGACTATGGGTTCTCTTTGGCCAGTAGTGTGACGCCCCCAAAATAGGTATACATCACCCATTCTGAGTCGCCAAATACATGGTACAAAACAACTACAACTTTTATTATTACAATTGTCATACAAAATACGACAACACACATGATGTGAGTTTAAATACAAATATTATCGTCTAGACAATATCCACACCCAAATAAGTTCTCTTTATATTTATTGATACACTATTTTACAAAAATAGTGAGGACTGCTAAAACAACTGTCTAGGACCATCACTCTTTACCTCGACTGGTTCCTGCTATATTCTCACCTCCTGAGAAGAAAAATGGAACAAAAAGAAAAAGGGTGAGCTCAAATAGCCCAGTAAAGAATATTATGACTAAGATAAAGAACAACAATTTATCGTTAGCCTTCAACAAATCAGATAAAATATAATGGACAACCAGTTTTAGATCAATATTCGCAGCGAAAATAACAATTCATTAGAAATGTTAAGTAGAGAATCAAATCTACTATCATCTATGAATTTAAAAGTCCATCATCAATATTTTATCCCTGTAACATCAATCAATATACATCTTGCATCAAGTATTCATCTTTGCACTATGGGCCAAAGATATTCATTTGTATCACCAGTTGGTCATGTTCATCTCAACATCTATTCATCTTTGCACTACGGGCCAAAGATATTCATCAAGTAATCATTCATCTTTGCACTACGGGCCAAAGATATTCATCAAGTATCACCATTAAAGACTGAGGATGATGAAAAATATTTTAGAGAACGAATTCAGTGAGATAGAAGAACAAAAATTAGGATTTCGTACTTTAGATGAACCAAGTTCAAAAATGCTCCATAATAAACCATAGTGAAGATAAAAATATGGATTCAATTTCAAGAATAAGGGTCACAACAGATAACTTGTTTTTTTTTTCTTTTGTGAATAGTATCCGTGAAGCAAGACACTGTGAGCGATTACTCGTGAAACAAGAATTATAAGCGATGGAATGAGAATTAACTAACAAGCGATGTGAACAAGCGAATCGCGAAAAAACCCGGTCATGAAAAGTTCTAAATTTGATTAAAAGTTCAGACTAATATTCTTATGAAATGATATTAGATGAAGCAAAATTTTTAATTATTTTAGAAATTATAGAAGCAATACTTATCATAGTAAGTTCAAATTTAGGAATACGAGATGAAATAATATTACTCACGTAATATGGAGTATGAAAGAAAATAATATTTCTCACGAGTATTGCAATAAAATAATATCCTTTACCTTGGTAGAAACTGGATTTGATTGGAGAAAATCTTGCAGAAAAACTACGCTCAAAGTATTCTTATACTCAAGAAAACTCACAATACTTTAGAATAAGAATTTCTGAATTGAAAGTAGTGTGTTGAGGAAGGAGGGGTTACCCCCTATTTATAGTAATCAAGTGAAGCGATGCAAGTGAAGCGAAGACCCAGTGAAACGATGCAAGTGAGCGATGAATCGTGAAAAGTACCCGGTCATGAAAAGTTCCAAATTTGATTAAAAGTTCAGACCAATATTCCTATGAAATGATATTAGATGAAGCAAAATTTTTAATCATTTCAGGAATTATAGAAGCAATACTTACCATAGTAAGTTCAAATTTAGGAATACGAGATGAAATAATATTGCTCACATAATATGGAGTATGAAAGAAAATAATATTTCTCACGAGTATTGCAATAAAATAATATCCTTTACCTTGGTAGAAACTGGATTTGACTGGAGAAAATCTTGTAGAAAAACTACGCTCAAAGTATTCTTATACTCAAGAAAACTCACAATACTTTAGAATAAAAATTTCTGAATTGAAAGTGGTGTGTTGAGGAAGGAGGGTTTACCCCCTATTTATAGTAAAACCTCGGAGAAAAAAAAATAGATGAATCAGCCTACTCTGCCAAACTTCTGCCTAACTCCCTTTTTTTTCCAAGGTTGGGGCTACTTTTTGAAAACAAGTTGTAGAGCCTTTGCAGGAGAAATTGCAATGCCTACTTTTCTTTTCTTGTTTTTTTCTTTCTTTTCCTGCAAATTCTTATGGGCAAGGCCCACCAAACTTGACAAAAAAAAAAAAAAAATGCTTGCAGAAAGCTTCTACCCACCAATTATTCCACCAACCATTTTCAAAGTTACAGCCTACTTTTCCTTTGAAAACAAGTATTCATATTAATTTGCTTACTTCCATTCTAATTACCACATGCTTATATATTATAATTGTGACGCCCCCAAAATAGGTATATATCACCAATTCTGAGTTGTCAATACATAGTACAGAAACAACTACAACTTTATTATTACAACAGTAAAACTGTGAGTTTGAATACAAATATTATCTTCTAGACAATATCTATACCCAAATAAATCCTCATCACATTTATTGATACATTATTTTACAAAAATGGTGAGGACTACTAAACAACTCTCTCTAGAACCTTCATTCCATACTCGAACTAGTACTCGCTACATTCTCGCCTCCACGAGAAGAAAAATGGAACAAAAAGGAAAAGGGTGAGCTCAACTAGCCAGTAAAGAATATTATGACTAAGATAATATACAACAAATTATCGTTAGTCTTCAACAAGGAAAAAATCTGAGAGAATATATTAAACAACAAGTTTTAGAGCAATATTCGCAGCGGAAAATATTAATTCATAGAAGAGTTACGTAGAGGATGAAATCTACTAATATCTATGAATTTAACAGTCCATCATCATTATTTTATCCCTGTAACATCAATCAATATTTGTGACGCCCCCAAAATTAGGTATACATCACCCATCTTGGGTCGCCACTTACATAGTATGTAATTTAAATACAACTTACTAACATAATTTGTCGTGTACAATCGACATAAAGCGTGAGTTTAAATACAAATATCGCTCTACTAGATATTATACAAACTCAAAAAGGAGTCCTCATTACAATTATTATCACATTTGTTTCACGAATAGTGAGGACTACTAATGCTATCTTGAGGACCATCACTAGTTTTCCGACTCGTCCCGCCTATATTCTCATTTCCTTAAGAGAAAACGGTGAAAAAAGGGTGAGCTCAACTAGCCCGAAGAAGAAATATTATGACTAAGATAATGCGAATAAATTATCAATAGTCTTCAACAATGTTAAACCGATAAAATACAATAGACAACCGGTTTAAGCTGCTGGTGAATATGGAATCCATTAAAAGAGTCAAGTAGAAAATAAAGTCTACTATCTTTTAGGTTTTAAAAGGTTTTCATAAATTTTTATCACTAAGACTCGGTTTAATGAATATTCCACATCATCGAATCACCCCCGCACTACTACGGCCGAGGATATTCTTTAGTATCACGACCACAATTATTCATGCACTACGGGCCAAGAATAGTTGTGTATTCATTAATGGTCATGATCATGCCAACAATCATCCATCAATGCACTACTGACCATCGAGAAATTTTATCACATCATTTGTAACATTACTACCATGATTACACATCGAATAGTCTCGGTCATAATCATACCAAGTCCATCTATGCACTACTGCCGCGAGATGACTTTCAACATAATATAAACATGAGGATGATGACAATGATATAAGAATTCAATAAAACAAGTTCAAGAATTATTTTATCCAGGAATTATTTACGCCCAAATTATCAACATGATCATTGTTTTGTAGAGTAAAATTCAAGAATGATCGGAAGAATATTTTCATGAAAAGATCTGGGATGAAACACAAATATCAAGGATATTCCACTAATTTCATGGAGTATAGAAGTCAAAGTTTTAAACCAACTGGGTATAATAAAGAATGGAATAACAAAAGAAATCACCATAAATGCGATAGGCCGCATGAGACGAGTTATTCCAGCGAGAATAATAAATAACGGAACCGGTCGGTGAAATTCACAATTCGCAAACGGGATGTTCCAACAGAATAATAAAGATGGAACCGGATCGGTGTAAAACATACGAGATAGGATATTCCAACAGAATGATAAAGAGCGGAACCAGTCGGTGTAAAACACATGAGCATGGATGTTCCAATGAGAATAATAAAGAGCGGAACCAGTCCGGTGTAAAACACACGACAGGATGTTCCAACAGAATAATAAAAGAGCGGAACCAGTCCGGTGTAAAACACATGAGCATGGATGTTCCAATGAATAATAGAAGAATGTCACCAAGTATAGGGTAAACCACGATTACAAAAGTTATTCCAATGCCAGAATAATAAGCAATGGAATAACAATAGTTCTCTTCATGAATAAGAAAGAATAACACCCTTACTTTTGGTAGGAGATTGAATCGCAATGCGGTGTAGTAACAAAATACTCTTCTTCTTTCTCTTATTCTCTCTATACTTTCTCTCTATAGCTTGAATGAATTAAGTGAAAAATAATGAAGCACTAGGCCTCTATTTATAGAAGATTTCTAGCTTAGCACTTGCCGCCGTGTGAAAAGGCAAGTGGCTTGATGACTAATAATGTGAAAAGAAAAGTGGTTTGACGCCTGTAATGTGAAACGACAAGTGGTTCGGCGCTTCAATAATGTGAAACGACAAGTGGTTCGGCGCTTTGTAATGTGAAAGCGACAAGTGGTTCGACGTCCGGTAAAGGTAATTACTATTAACGAAGGTAATTACTATTCACAAGGGTAATTACTATTGGCGAAGGTAATTACTTATTGACGAAGGTAAAATCATTGACGAGGGTAATTACTATTCACAAAGGTAATTACTATTGACGAAGAGACTCTTAGATGATGACATATGAGCCCCCATAAAATAATCAAACTTACCACAAATCATTTTATTTTTCATCAACACATATTTAATCTTTCAACAATTATTAATCATTTATAACTTGTCGTCTCAATTATTGATTTAATACTATAACATATTATCGAGATGATCTTTGTGACAATAATTGAATCAATAATATAAGAGATATCGATGCAAAGAATTATTTGTAGTAATAATTAAGCATAGGTGAGTGACTTCTCACGTAAGCATCAATAATCAATACCGTGTGCTACTATGCAACTAATGCGTATTCATCGTATTTTTACCACCGGGTAGTTCAAGCAGTTTTAACGGTAACACCTCCGTAGATTATTTTTATAAAATATTTTTGTCGTTTTCTCAATCCGAAATAATAATTACATTATGGGGTCCACCAATGATTGAAATTTGTTAACGAATATTCCCTAACAAAAAGAATATTCCCCGACCAAACGTAATATTTTATAACAACTTGCATACTTTGCAAAATTTATAAATATTACCACAACTATAACATTATATCAAATTTATTCCATAATATTCAAAAATAATATTTATAGAAAAATTCATCTTTATTTATAAAAGTTGGGGTCTTACAACCTCCCTTCTTATGAAATTTAGCCCTCGAAATTAGTGGTAGTGCGATACTGGTATGTCGAAGAGGTAAGGATACCTTGATTTCATTTTGATTCTAACTCCCAAGTCATTTCCTCAACATCGTGGTTCCTCCACAAAACTTTGACTTGAGGTATAACCTTGGGCGTAGAATATGTTCCTTCTTATCCAAAATTTGAGCAGGAACCTCTTCATACGTTAAATCTTCCGCTATTTCGTGGGTTCTAACTCAATAATATGGTTCGGGTCTTTCACATATTTACGTAACATGGATATGTGAAAAGCGTTATGAACACGAGACATACTTGGCGGTAGAAGCGAGTACATAGTGTGACACCCCAAAATTAGGTATCGTCACCCATCTTGGGTCGCCACTTACATGGTACATAAATTCAAATACAACTTACTAATATAATTGTCGTGTACAATCGACATGAAGCTGTGAGTTTGAATACAAATATTGTCTACTAGATATTATACTAAACTCAAAAAGGAGTCCTCATTACAACTATTATCACATTATTTCTTTGAATAGTGAGGACTACTAATGCTATCCTCCGGACCATTACTCAAGTTCCCAGACTCGTCCCGCCTATGTTCTCATTTCAAGAAGAAAACGGTGAAAGAAAAGGTGAGCTCAACTAGCCCAAGAAGAAATATTATGACTAAGATAATGCGAGAATAAATTATCATTAGCCTTCAACGATGTTAAAGCGATAAAATACAATAGACAACCAGTTTAACTGCAGCGGAATATGCAATCCATTAAAAGAGTCAAGTAGAAAATAAAGTCTACTATCTTTTAGGTTTGAAAAGGTTTAGATAAATTTTTATCATTAAGACTCAGTTTAATGAATAAACCACAATATCTAATCATCCCTGTACCACGGTCAAGGATTTTCATCAAATTATCAATGGTCATGACTATACCGAATCACCCCTGGTCATAATCATACCAAAAACTATCCATTACTGCATTCTGAGACCTTTGAGGACTTTTATCACATCATTTATAACAAGCCATGATTATCTTAGAATGATCCCTGATCATAATCATACTAAGTTCATCTATGCACGTAAGCCAAAGATAACATAATATATCATGAGGATGATGAAAATGACATACTAATTCAATAAAACAAGTTCAAGAATTATTTTATCCAGGAATTAATAACGTCCAAATTGTCAACAAGATACTGTTTTATAGAGTAAAATTCAAGAATGATCAGAAGAATATTTCCATGAAAAGATACTGGATGAAACGCAAATATCAAGGATATTCTACTAATTTCATGGAGTATAGAAGTCAAAGTTTTAACCAACTGGGTATAATAAAGAATAGAATAACAAAAGAAATCACCATGCATGCGGTACTTTGCATAGACAGGTTATTCCAACAGAATAATAATAACGGAACCAGGTCAGGTGAAATTCACACCGACAGGATGATCCAACAGAATAATAAATGCTAAATAATAAACAATGGAACGGTCAAATTGTAAAACACATGATGAGGATATTCCAATGAGAATAATAAATGCGGAATAATAAACAATAGAACCGAGTTAAAGGTGTAAAACACATGCATGCAGGATATTCCAACAGAATAATAAAGAATGGAGTAACATCAGAAGAAGATCACCAAGTATAGGGGATTCCGCGTATATAGGTTATTCCAACAGAATAAATAAGAATGGAATAACATAAGGATTTCACTAAGTATAGGGTATCGCATATATATCGAAGTTATGTATAGGGTATACCACTTTTCTGAGTTATTCAATGAGAATAATAATGAATGGAATAATGAAGTTCTCTTCATGAATAAGAAAGAATAACACCCCTTACAGTACAACAAATAATACCCCTATTGTAAAAGACTTTGGATATCAAAGTAGTGAAGTACTAGAATACTCTTCTTCTTTCTCTCTATAGATTTTCTCTCTACTGACTTCTCTCTATAATTTCTCTCTCTAGAGTTTCAATTGAATTAAGTAAAGAAAATAATGAAGGAATGAGCTTTATTTATAGGAAAATAGAATGCATAGTAATTAATCCATGAGCGGTCAGATTGATTTACTTTAATCGACGGTCCATATTTAAAGCAAAATCTTTTAAATAAAATATCATATATTCTATTTATATAAAAATATTTTATTATGCAAACAACACTATGCAAACACTATGCAAAAACACTATGCAAAAACACTATGCAACACTATGCATAATAAAATATAATATATTCTATTTATAGAATAACTTTAATAAAGTTTCTATTTTATATAAAAGATGTTTACGTTTTATTACGTTAATAATCTGAATTAAACAAAACTTCATTATCATTATAATAATTCATATTATTAATAAATAATAATGGAATCAAGCGAGTGACTTCTCACATAAGCATCGATAATCAATACAGGTAATGCTTACTATGCAACCACACATTATTCTTGTACTTTTACAACCGAAAGTAGTTCAACAAAGTAACCACGGTAAAACTTCCGTAGTTATTTCAATAAAATATTTTTGTCGTTTTCTCAATCCAAACAATAATTACATTGTGGGGTCCACCAATGATTGAGTAGTTATACGAATATTCCCGCTAAACCGAATATTCCCCGACCAATCGAATATAATATAACCACTTGCATACTTTGCAAAATTTATAAATACTACCCACAACTATAATATTATCTCAAATTCACACATAATATTAAAAAATTATTTCGACAAAATTTAAATCTTTATTGATAAAATCAGGGTCTCACAATCTCCCTCCTTATGGAATTTTAGCCCTCGAAATTAGGGTACATACGATATGATAAAGAGATGAGGATACCTTGAATACCTTTATCGTTGAAAACATTAAATTCATTTTTTCAATCAGTCAAAGATATTCATTAACAATTCATCTTTGCACTTCTGTGCCAAAGATATACAATTGTAAAACCAATAATCTTTGAGACTCGACTTAATATATCATGACCACGAATTATCCATGCACCTTTGGCCAAGGATATTCGTGTTTTCAATCTGATCGTGATTATCTTAGAATAATCCTTGGTCATAATCATACCATGTCTATCAATACACTACTGACGAAAGATGACTTTTACCACATCCATGAATTAATATTTCATTCTTTGAGACTCGATTCAATAATTAATCCATATCATCGAATCATCCACGCACTATAGGCCGAGGATATTCATTAGTATCACGACCACGAATTATCCATGCACTACGACCAAAGATAATCGTGTATTCATTAGTATCACGACCATAAATTATCCATGCACTACTACCAAAGATAATCGTGTATTCATTAGTATCACGACCACAAATTATCCATGCACTACTACGGCACCAAAGATAATCGTGTATTCATTAGTATCACGACCACAAATTATCCATGCACTACGGCCCAAAGATAATCGTGTATTCATTAGTATCACGACCACAAATTATCCATGCACTACTGACCAAAGATAATCGTGTATTCATTAGTATCACGACCACAAATTATCCATGCACTACTGACCAAAGATAATCGTGTATTCATTAGTATCACTACCACGAATTATCCATGCACTACTGACCAAAGATAATCGTGTATTCATTAGTATTACGACCACAAATTATCCATGCACTACTACCAAAGATAATCGTGTATTCATTAGTATCACGACCACAAATTATCCATGCACTACGGACCAAAGATAATCGTGTATTCATTAGTATCACGACCACAAATTATCCATACACTACTACCAAAGATAATCGTGTATTCATTTAGTATCACGACCACAAATTATCCATGCACTACTACCAAAGATAATCGTGTTTTCAATTACGGTTATGATTATACCAAGAACAATCATTTGGTCATAATCATACCAAGTCCATCTATGCACTTCAAAGCCACGTAGATGACTTTCAACATAATATAAACATGAGGATAATGATATAAAGAATCAATCAAATGAGATAAAGGATAAATATTAAACATTTATAATATAATTTATCCGAGGATTCAAGAATATTCCCATGTTATCAATCACTTAATAATCTCATAATCTAATATCATTAATATTATAACAATATTTTAATCACTTCTTAAATTTATAAATAATTTATCTCAATTGTTTACGCTTTACCATATAATGCATTTAATCATTCAAAATGCCATACTCATAAGATATCATCACCAATTATCAAATCCTCAAAAAAATATGCATATACTCTATATAGGATTCTCTAGCCATAAAATCCTATTTTCAACTTTGTTACTTCACATAACATATTTAACTCATATGTTCAGTAACTAAACTATTTTCATGAAAAATACCAAATTAGTCCCAAAAATATTTCTTTTCTGGGATTTAGCATAATATAGTCCCATAATGAAAATATATTTTTCTCGAATTTTTAAAATTCATTTACTATTTTCAAAAATTAATTTCTAATTAATTCCTTAAGAAATTAGCTACCTCAAGTTTAACTCCAAAATTCCCAAATCTTGGCAGGACCTTACACATGTTAACGTGAGCTTCTAGTTTAAATTTCATGGTCATCTGAGTTATAGAACTCAGGTTATAGCATTTTAAATCGGTAAAACCTAAATATTGAAATAGTCATAACTTGCTCATTTTAAGTCGAGAATGAGCTCATTTTTGGACAGGAGGTACTTTATACCATATACCTTCATGTCCCAAAAGGTCAGAAATTTTCTCATAATTTAAGTGGCCGAAACAGCCCCTCTAAAATCATGGCAGTGACTTTTTTGGTTTTTGCAGCTTTGCACTCCTTTGCTAAAATCAGTCCACACAAAAATCTACAACACCTTTTCCAGTAATTCCACTTGGATTAGTTAGGTAACTCATAGATCTAACTCTAGGACTTGACCACACTCAAAAATTCAAAATATAATAGAAGATATGGTCAATTGAATTTCATTACGTTTTTCACCAAAATCGATTTTCAACTCTTTGTGATTTCTAAGAAACTTTCATGTTTTCACATAATAACCAACATAAATCATCATAACACTTACTAATACTTCATATACCCATGATTTTCATTAGTCCAATGCTTTTATTATGACTTTCATCATAAACCACGTAAACTGTTCATTTTAGTTGAAGAAATATTTGAGGGTTTAAGAAATGGGTTTTGTCCTTGGGGTCAATACAAAATTCGATTTCACGCTCTAAGTAGGCTAAGAAGTCTTCAAGAATACGCCAGAAATTTATTAATAATAGAATTATCATTCAAATCTTTGTGACTCTCATCCAAGACTTGGATAGTACGTCACATTGATACCAACTGTGACTTCTATCCCTTAACCTAGATAGCACCTCACAATGATACCTATAACCTTGCCATCTTCATTCACGATGTCGCCTCTGAGAAAGTCCGGCGGTGCATTCCACACAAGGAAGTTAACAATGAAAGGTTCGGGGCTCTTTACTTATGGCTTGATATGACAATAATTGACTTTAGTAGTTTGGTTACTTGAATTCGCACAACAAGTTGGTTATGAATATAAAAGCTAACAACCTTCTGAAAAAGAATAATGAGTAGTTAATCAATCGTTTTCAAAAATTACCTCAAAGACAAGTATTTTCAAAGAGATAATATCGACAGGTAACGTGAAAGTGTTTATTTGAATCAAACAAGATTTAAAAAACCAGTAGAGGTAACGAAGGCTCCTACTAACGAAGTTTCAAACCAATAAGTCAAAGTTTTACTTCTTGAGTCAAATTTAAACGTTGAACACAACTAGGTGAAATAAAAGAGTGGGTAGAACTGGTATCTAACACGGTATAGACTTCGCAAGAGCTTATGATTAACTTACCCGTGATAATTTTATTCAGGTCCCTCGTCACGAGGAAAAAACGCTCTCTCTTAAACTACCGGCTTTGGTTTGTCTAGGACAGCCTTTGGTGCCTCCATCCTAGTTGAATTTGTCTTCGGTAAACGACAAAATCGAGCTAAGTGACCTTCTCTTCCACAATTATAACATTCTTTTGGGACGGCATGCGCGATTGGATGATGTGTCCTCTCCTCCGCATTTGAAGCATATGATAGGTGGTCTTTCTCCTTCCTTAACAACTGCTTGGTCTTTGGTCTTGACGTCTTTCCATCATCGTTGAATCTCCTTTTCTTGAAATGTCCATTCTTATAGTTTTGCCCTGATTACCACCAAGTGGTTACCATATCCGCCCATTGATTCCCTCCACGCTTGTTGTCACCGCTCGATGACTACTCTCATTTGGTATTATAATTTTCTACCATTTGCTCTCTTTTAGTTCGTTGACTCGTTATCGCGCTCCACTAATCGAGCCCTATTTACAATATCTCGAATACAAACACAGTTTATGAGAAATAAGATGTTGACGTATCTCGACTTCAAACCTCTTAAAAACATTCGCGCCATATTCTCTTCATTATCTACAAGTGGGGACGAACCGTGATAACTCGCAAATTTTGCCTCGTATTGCGACACGGTCATATTGTTTTGTTCCAACTTGATAAACTCTACCTCCTTTATGTGGCGAATACTTTCGGGAAAGTATTTATCGTTGAACGACTCTGGAACTTCTCCCAAGATATCTTGATCAAAGAAGTTGAGTACGTTTTCCGATTCCCACCGATGAATGCGCCTCTCGCGCAACATAAAAGCGCAAAAGGAACCTTTGCTCCTCGGAGCATCCCAAGACATCAAATATCTTGGTAATCTGCTTTATCCATGCTTCCGCGCGAAGTGGTTTTGGCTCTCCTTAAACTCCGGTGGTCCCAGCTCCTTGAATTGTTTAGCGGTGACCGCCAGAGAGTTTTCCGTGTTTCCACCTACGTTTTGGGAGAAGTCGCTCTCTTTGATGTTGCATGAATTCTAAAACCTCTTAAGCGTCATCGTCGTTAAATCAATTGATCGGTGTTGTTGTTTACGGGAGGATTATCGCCATCCTGTTGCATATTGTCACGATTATTGACGTGGAGAATCAGCGGTCTCTGTGCTCCATTGCTATTCTCAACATTCTCGGATGTCATTTTCAAAACACCGCCACAAAATAAGGGTTAATTGACATGCAACATATTATCACTATACTCAATCAGACCAATCAAATACCAAATAAACTTAGGTAGGTCATACTAGCGAAAAGTAATTCCCGTCTCTCCCTCCTAGTTCTTATCTTGCATCTTAGCGAGGATCATATCCCTAAGCTCGATACCATTGTGGCGCCCCCAAAATTAGGTATCGTCACCCATCTTAGTCGCCACTTACATGGTACATAAATTCAAATACAACTTACTAATATAAGCGTCGTGGTACAATACGACATGAAGCGTGAGTTTGAATACAAATATTGTCTACTAGATATTATACAAACTCAAAAGGAGTCCTCATTACAACTATTATCACACTATTTCAATTGAATAGTGAGGACTACTAATGCTATCCTACGGACCATTACTCCATTCCCCAGGCTCGTCCCGACTATGTTCTCATTTCCTGAAGAGAACGGTGAAAAAAAGGGTGAGCTCAACTAGCCCAAGAAGAAATATTATGACTAAGATAATGCGAGAATAAATTATCATTAGCCTTCAATGATGTTAAAGCGATAAAATACAATAGACAACCGGTTTAACTGCAGCGGAATATGCAATCCATTAAAAGAGTCAAGTAGAAAATAAAGTCTACTATCTTTTAGGTTTGAAAAGGTTTACATAAATTTTTATCATTAAGACTCGGTTTAATGAATAAACCACAATATCTAATCATCCCGCATTACCACGGTCAAGGATTTTCATCAAATTATCAATGGTCATGACTATACCGAATCACCCACGGTCATAATCATACCAAAAACTATCCATCATCGCATTACTGAGGCCATCGAGGACTTTTATCACATCATTTATAACAAGCCATGATTATCTTAGAATGATCCACGATCATAATCATACTAAGTTCATCTATGCACGTAAGCAAAGATAACATAATATATCATGAGGATGATGAAAATGACATACTAATTCAATAAAACAAGTTCAAGAATTATTTTATCCGAGGAATTAATAACGTCAAATTGTCAACAAGAGATGCATTTTTTATAGAGTAAAATTCAAGAATGATCGGAAGAATATTTCCATGAAAAGATCTTTGGATGAAACGCAAATATCAAGGATATTCTACTAATTTCATGGAGTATAGAAGTCAAAGTTTTAACCATTTGGGTATAATAAAGAATAGAATAACAAAAGAAATCACCGTGCATGCAGTGCTGTGCCAGACGGAGTTATTCAATGAATAATAATAACGGAACGGAACCGAGTCGGTGAAATTCACTGCAAGCGGCTGGGATGATCCAACGAGAATAATAAATGCTAAATAATAAACAATGGAACCGGTCAGGTGTAAAACACATAGGCGAGGATATTCCAGCGAGAATAATAAATGCGGAATAATAAACAATGGAACCGGTCGAAGTGTAAAACACATGAGCGAGGATATTTCAATGAGAATAATAAAGAATGGAGTAATGAAGAAGATCACCAAGTATAGGGGGATTCAGCGTATCTGAGTTATTCAATGAGAATAAATAAGAATGGAATAACATAAGGATTTCACTAAGTATAGGGTATCGCCGCATATCTGAGGTTATGTATAGGGTATACCACTTTTACGAGTTATTCAATGCAGAATAATAATGAATGGAATATGAAGTTCTCTTCATGAATAAGAAAGAATAACACCCCTTACGGTACAACAAATAATACCCCTTCTTTGTAAAACACCTTTGGATATCAAAGTAGTGAAGTACGAGAATACTCTTCTTCTTTCTCTCTATAGATTTTCTCTCTATAGCTTCTCTCTATAATTTCTCTCTCTAGAGTTTGGTGAATTAAGTAAGAAAATAATGAAGGAATGAGCTTTATTTATAGGAAAATAGAATGCATAGTAATTAATCCATGAGCGGTCAGATTGATTTACTTTAATCGACGGTCCATATTTAAAGCAAAATCTTTTAAATAAAATATCATATATTATATTTATATAAAAACATTTTACTATGCAAAACACTATGCAACCTTATGCAAAACACTATGCAACACTATGCATAATAAAATATAATATATTCTATTTATAGAATAACTTTAATAAAGTATTACATTTTATATAAAAGATGTTTACATTTTATTACGTTAATAATACTGAATAAAACAAAACTTCATTATCATTATAATAATTCATATTATTAATCGACGTGATAATGGAATCAAACTGTGGTGACTTATAACATAAGCATCGATAATCAATCTGGTAGTGTCTTCTTATGCAACCCACGTATTCTTTGTATTTTTTACTACCGAGTAGTTCAACAAGATCAAGCGGTAAAACTTCCGCCGTTATTTCAATAAAATATTTTTTGTCGTTTTCTCAATCCGGATAATAATTACATTGTGGGGTCCACCAATGATTGAGCCGTTGTACGAATATTTCCTGCTAAACCGAATATTCCCCGACCAATCGAATATAATATAACCACTTGCATACTTTGCAAAATTTATAAATACTACCCACAACTATAATATTATCTCAAATTCACACCATAATATTAAAAAATTATTTCGACAAAATTTAAATCTTTATTGATAAAATCTGGGGTCTCACATATAGGCCACAGTTCCTACTCGATCGAGGATTAAAAATGGACCGATGAATCGAGGATTGAGTTTTTCTCTCTTTCCAAATCTTGTAACTACTTTCCATGGAGCAACTCTTAATAACACATGATCTCCTATATCGAATTCCACGTCCTTTCGATGAAGATCAGTATAACTCTTTTGTCGATTTTGTGAGGTTTTTATCGTTGTCGGATCGTTTGAATCTTTTTCGTAGTCATACGCATCAACTCTCGGTCCCAACAACGTTGCTTCACCCACCTCATCCCAAAGATACCGAGAAGCGACACTTTCTTCCATACAACGCTTGAATGGAGCCATGCCAATACTTGCGATAAGCTGTTGTTGTAGGAAAACTCCACCAATGGTAAGAACTTGTCCCAACTCCCTTGAAATCAAGGACACAGAGTCTTAATAGATCTTCAAGAGTTTGAATAGTCCTCTCCATTGTAAAATCTCGAGGATGATCGCCGAGCTAAATCGTAAGTCTGTGCCCATAGCTTTTTGCAAACTAACCCAAAATCGTGAAGTGAATCTTGGGTCTCGATCGAAACTATGGATACCAAGATACCATGCGATCTTACAATCTCGTTTATGTACATCTGAGCAAGGCGTTCAAGTGTATAAGTTTCTCGTATCGGTAAGAAATGAGCGAGACTTTGGTCAATCTATCAACAATGACCCAAATCGCATCAATGCCTTGAGAAACCTAGGGAAGACCCAGAAACGAAATCCATGGTAATGTGCTCCCACTTCCATTCGGAATTTCAAGTGGTTGCAATGGACCTTTTGGTACTTGATGCTCCGCTTTAACTCGTTGACAAGTTAGACACCTTGAGATAAAGCATTGTTATCTCTCTCTTCATATTGCTCCACCAAAATGTATGACGAATATCATGATACATTTTGGTACTCCCAAGATGGATTGCAAATGGTGTGTTATGCGCCTCCATCATGATATTATACTTTAAATCAGGGTCGTTAGGAACACAAAGTCTGGAGTTGACTCGAAGTATTCCTTCTTCATCGATTCTTGCTTCCGGCATAGCACCTTCTTGCACTTTCTTCCTCATACGCATCAGCTCCAGGTTTGTAGCTTGAGCAGCTTTAACTTTATCGATTAAAGTCGGTTCTACTCGTATACTCGCTATCATCACATGCGTCCCTGGAGTCTTTAACTCTATCTCCATCCTTTGCAAGTCACACAAAATGGGCCTTTGCGTTGACAATATCGCACTCGTACTTGCATATGATTTTCTACTCAATGCGTCAGCTACCACGTTCGCTTTTCCAGGATGGTATTGGATGGTATGATCATAATCTTTCAACAATTCAAGCCAACGTCGTTGTCGCATGTTGAGTTCCTTTTGAGTAAAGAAATATTTGAGGCTTTTATGATCCGTAAAGATCTCCACTTTCTCCCCATACAAGTAATGCCTCCAAATTTTAAGTGTAAAGACAACGGTTTGCTAACTCTAGATCATGAGTAGGATAATTCCTCTCATATTCTTTGAGTTGTCATGAGGCATAAAGCTATAACTTTTCCATGTTGCATGAGAACACATCCCAACCCTTTGCCCGAAGCATCATGTAGATGACAAATCCGTCCAGAGGCGGATGGTATTGTCGTAAGCAGTCTTTGAAATAAGTCTCCTCTTGAGTTCTTGAAAACTCTTCTCACATTCTTCGCTCCAACCGAACTTTGTATCTTTCGAGTCATTTGAGTCGATGGAGTAGCGATTCGAGAAAATCCTTCCACGAATCTCGATAATAACCCGGCTAAACCGAGAAAGCTACGTACTTGGTCATCGATTTAGGTTGTTCCCGACTTTGAATAGCTTCAATCTTTCTTTGGGTCAACAGATATTCCATGACTTGATACCACGTGCCCAAGGAATGCTACTTCTTCAAGACGAACTCGCACTTCTTCAACTTGGCATAAAGCTTATATTCATGAAGCTTTTGGAGTGTCGATCTCAAGTGTTGCTCATGATCTTCCGCGACTTTTGGAATAAATAAGGATGTCATCAATAAAGGCGACCACAACGTGATCTAAATATTCCTTGAATACTCGGTTCATCATATCTATGAAGGCAAGCAGGAGCATTAGTCAATCCAATGGACATGACTAGGAATTCATAATGCCGATCTGGGGAGTTAAAGCCGTCTTTGGAATGTCGTTGATTTCTAATCTTTAATTGGTGATATCCGGACGAAGATCTATCTTTGAAAAGAATTTGGCTCCTTCAGAATCGGGTCAAACAGGTCATCAATACGTGGCAATGGATACCTATTTTGATGGTGACATGATTGACTCCCGATAATTCCCATCTTTCTTTCTTCACGAGAGAAGAGGAGCACCCCAAGGAGAAGTACTAGGACGAATAAAGCCGATGTCTAACAATTCTGTAGTTGGGTCTTTAACTCCTCGAAGTTCAATAGAGCCATTCGATATGGGGCTTTGGAAATAGGTTTTGTACCGGGTTCAAGGTCGATACAAAATTCAATTTCACGCTCCGGGGTAGGCAGGGAAGTTCTTTGGGGAATACGTCGGAAATTTATTAACAATAGAAATATCGTTCAAAACGGCGTATTTTTGTTTAAATCGTGACATGAGCTAAGAAAGCTTGACATCCGTTTTCAATAAGCGAATAGCTTTATGGCTTGAGATGACCGTGATTGATTTTAATGGTTTGGTCATTTGAATTCGCATAATAGGTTGATTAGGAATATGAAAACTAACAACCTTACGAAAACAATCAATTTTTGCATGATAAGTAGTTAACCAATCAATCCCTAGAATCACGTCAAATGCAAGTATTTTTAATGAAATAAGATCGGACGAGGTAATGTGAGGTACCGATTTGAACCAAACAAGACTTATAAGCAGTGGATGTAATGAAGGTTTCTTCCAACGGAGTTTCCACAGATAAGTCAAAGTCTAATTTCTCCGTAGTCAAATTTAATCGATGGCGCAAGTAGGAGAAATAAAAGAATGGGTAGAAACCGGTATCAAATAAAGTATAGACTTCATTAGAGTTTATGATAAGCTTACCCGTGATGACCTCATTCGGGTTCCTTTGCTCTCGGGAGGTCACAACAAACGCTTCTCCTTGCACCTTTACCGATTTTGACTTTTCCGGGATGGCCTTTGGTGCCTCCATCCTAGTTGAATTTGTCTTGAAATGGCAAAAATCGAGCCAAGTGACCTTCTTTTCCACAATTATAACATGCTTTGAATGGCATGACGCATGATTTGGACCGATGTGTCCTCTCCTCCGCATTTGAAGCATATGATAGGTGGTCTTTCGCTTCTCTTAACAACGGGTCTTTGGTCTTGGCGTCTTTCCATCATTGTTGAATCTCCTTTTTTAAAATGTCCATTCTTATTGTTTTGGGCCTCGATTACCACCGAAGTGGTTACTATATCTCGGCTTTGTTGATTCCCTCCACGCTTGTTGTCACCGCTTCGATGACTAGTCTCATTTGGTATTATAATTTGCTTTTTGCTCTCTTTTAGTTCGTTGACTGACTCGTTATCGCGCCTCACTAATCGAACCCTATTTACAACATCCGAATACAAACACGGTTTATGAGAAATAAGATGTTGACGTATCTCGACTTCAAACCTCTTAAAAACATTCGCGCCATTCTTTTTCTTCATTATCCACCAAGTGGGGACTTAAATCGTGATAACTCATAAATTTTGCCTCGTATTGCGATACTGGTCATATTGTTTTGTTCTAACTTGATAAACTCCACCTCCTTCATGTGGCGAATACTTTCGGGAAAGTATTTGTCGTTGAACGACTCTGGAACTTCTCCCAAGATATCTTGAAGACAAAGAAGTTGAGTACGTTTTTACCGATTCCCACCAAGATGTCGCCTCTCCGCGCAACATAAAAGCGGCGAAAGGGAACCTTTTGCTCCTCGGAGCATCCCAAGACATTAAATATCTTGGTAATCTGCTTTATCCATGCTTCCACCGAAGTGATTTCGGCTCTCCCTTAAACTCCGGTGGTCCCAGCTCCTTGAATTGTTTAGCGGTGACCGCCCGAGAGTTTTTCTCGTGTTTCCACCTACGTTTTGGGCAGAGTCGCTCTCGCTTTCATTGTTGCATAAATTGCATAAAGCCTCGAACATTTGATCATTCATCATTTGGTCGGTGTTGTTGTTTTGCATGAGGATTGTCGCCTTCACGATGCACATTATCACGATTATTGATATGTGGTGAATCGGCGATCGCTGCGCTTCATTGCTATTCTCAACATTCTCGGATGTCATTTTCGAGATCATCGCCACAAAACAAAAGGTTAATTGACATGTAACAAATTATCCCTATCTTCCCGACCAACCAATAAAATAGCACATAAACTTAGGTAGGTCATACTTAGCGAAGGTATTCCCGCCTCTCCCTCCTAGTACTATTCTCACATCTTAGCGGGGATCATATCCCTAAGCTCGATACCAACCGTGGCGCCCCCAAAATTAGGTATACATCACCCATCTTGGGTCGCCACTTACATGGTACATAATTTAAATACAACTTACTAACATAAGCGTCGTGTGTATAATCGACATAAACTATGAGTTTAAATACAAATATCGCTCTCACTAGATATTATACAAACTCAAAAAAGGAGTCCTCATTACAATTATTATCACCTTTGTTTCACGAATAGTGAGGACTACTAATGCTATCTTCAGGACCATCACTCGCTTTCCCGACTTCGTCCCGGCTATATTCTCATTTCACGAAGAGAAAAAAGTGAAAGAAAGGGTGAGCTCAACTAGTCCAAGAAGAAATATTATGACTAAGATAATGCGAGAATAAATTATCAATAGTCTTCAATAATGTTAAAGCGATAAAATACAATAGACAACTAGTTTAAGCTGCGGCGGAATATGCAATCCATTAAAAGAGTCAAGTAGAAAATAAAGTCTACTATCTTTTAGGTTTTAAAAGGTTTTTCATCTTTGTTATATTTGAGACTCAAACTTTAATAAATATTCACATCATCGAATCACCCACGCACTACTACGGCCGAGGATATTCTTTAGTATCACGACCACAATTATTCATGCACTACGGGCGAGAATAGTTGTGTATTCATTAATGGTCATGATCATGCCAACAAGCGTCCATCAATGCACTACTACTGATTTGAGGATTTTTATCACATCATTTGTAACATTACGGTCGTGATTACACGAATAGTCTCTCGGTCATAATCATACCAAGTCCATCTACGCACTACTGAGTGCCACGAGATGACTTTCAACATAATATAAACATGAGGGATGATGACAATGATATAAGAATTCAATAAAACAAGTTCAAGAATTATTTTATCCAGGAATTATTAACGCCCAAATTATCAACATGATCTTTGTTTTATAGAGTAAAATTCAAGAATGATCGGAAGAATATTTTCATGAAAAGATCTTTGGATGAAACACAAATATCAAGGATATTCCACTAATTTCATGGAGTATATAAGTCAAAGTTTTAACCAACTGGGTATAATAAAGAATGGAATAACAAAAGAAATCACCATGCATGCGATAGGCCCGCATGACGGGGTTATTCAACAGAATAATAAATAACGGAACCAGGTCAGGTGAAATTCACACCAACAGGATGTTCCAACAGAATAATAAAGATGGAACCAAATTCGGTGTAAAACACACAGATAGGATATTCCAACAGAATGATAAAAGGCGGAACCAGTCCGGTGTAAAACACATGCATGAGGATGTTCCAACAGAATAATAAAGAGCGGAACCAGTGGGTGTAAAACACATGACGCATGGATGTTCCAACAGAATAATAAAGAGCGGAACCAGTCCGGTGTAAAAACATGACGCAGGATGTTCCAAGAATAATAGAAGAATGTCACCAAGTATAGGGTAAACCACGTATACAAAAGTTATTCCAAGCAGAATAATAAGCAATGGAATAACAATAGTTCTCTTCATGAATAAGAAAGAATAACACCCCTTACTTTTAGTAGGAGATTGAATCTTTATAAAGCGATTGTAGTAACAAAATACTCTTCTTCTTTATCTCTTATTCTCTATACTTTCTCTCTATAGCTTGAATGAATTAAGTGAAAATAATGAAGCACTAGGCCTCTATTTATAGAAGATTTCTAGCTTAGCACCGCTTGTGTGAAAAAGCAAGTGGCTTGACGACTAATAATGTGAAAAGAAAAGTTGTTTGATGCACGTAATGTGAAGCGACAAGTGGTTCGGCGCTTTTGTAATGTGAAGCGACAAGTGGTTCGACGTCGGTAAAGGTAATTACTATCGACGAAGGTAAATACTATTGACGAAGGTAATTACTATTCACAAAGGTAATTACTATATTGTGAAGAGACTCTTAGATGATGACATATGAGCCCCCCATAAAATAATCAAACTTACCACAAATCATTTTATTTTTCATCAACACATATATTTAATCTTTCAACAATTATTAATCATTTATAACTTGTTGTCTCAATTATTGATTTAATACTATAACATATTATACGAGATGATCTTTGTGACAATAATTGAATCAATAATATAAGAGATACGATCGCAAACAATTTATTGTAGTAATAATTAAGCATAGGTTGGTGACTTCTCACGTAAGCATCAATAATCAATACCGTGTGCTTACTACGCAACCACGCCGTACATCGTATCTTTTACCATAGGGTAGTTCAAGCAGTTTTAACGGTAACACCTCCGCCGTTATTTTTATAAAATATTTTTGTGCGTTTTTTTTCAATCCGACAATAATTACATTCATTATGGGGTCCACCAAACGAATATTCCCTAACAAAAAGAATATTCCCCGACCAAACGAATATTTTATAACAACTTGCATACTTTGCAAAATTTATAAATATTACCCACAACTATAACATTATATCAAATTTATTCCATAATATTCAAAAATAATATTTATAGAAAAATTCATCTTTATTTATAAAAGTTGGGGTCTTACAACCTCCCATTCTTATGAAATTTCGCCCTCTAAATTAGGGTACGTACCTGGTATGTCGAAGAGGTAAGGATACCTTGATTTCATTTCAGATTCTAACTCCCAAGTCATTTCCTCAACATCGTGGTTCCTCCACAAAACATTGACTTGAGGTATAACCTTGGAGCGTAGAATATGTTCCTTCTTATCCAAAGTTTCTGGTGTAATTTTCAATTCTAACCTAAGCACCCTATTTATAGAAAAATGCTTAGAACACCAAAGTAGAAAATTGAATATAATATTAATATATTTTTCACATTTTCCTTAGCCCACCTTAGACAACTAATCTCAGCCTATTTGAATCACATGTGAGGCCAACTTAGTTGCAAAAAACATTTTTCTAAAAATAATTAACTAAAACTCCCAAAAATTAATTATTTCGAAACTTCGGAACTTCAATAATTCATAATAAATAGCCCTTTTATCAGAAAATTCGAATCTCGCATTTTTTTATAGGAAATTCAATTCTCTACAACTTTGCAGAAGAAAGTTTTTCCAAATTCTAAATAGAATTTGACCGAAATCCATAAACGGACGATTTTACAGGCTATAATCAAATTTCGGTCAATAATTGTGTCCACCAACACACAAAACATGTGTTAAACATTTAATGCCACAAAAATACTCTTCCTCCTCATATACTCATATATCCCACATTCATTGTAAAAATATCATCGTTAATATATTATTAAAATAATATATTTAAATAAATTATTTTATCAGAAAAAGATAAAATATTAATCTTCAACAATTGTCACATTAAAAAATTTCTCCATCTATATCCTCATAAAATCAATATTTTCCTCATCATATAAATCAATAATTAATTATTCATAAATAATATTACGAGAATCACATTATTGATGAAACCGCATAGTTCCCGGGATAGAGGGGCTTTCAATAAGGATCTTTCCCTATCGACGCCGCAATTAGATGACCAAACCTCTCCTTGCATGTAACTTTCTAGACATTGTCAATAATGTTATCTAATAATATTATTCGAGATAATATGAATTATTGCTAGATAATGGAAAATACTGTGTAATGACAATTATTGAAACAACAACAATATAAAATATTAACGCAGCAATTATTGAATCAATAAAATAAAATATTGAACAGTAATTACTGTAACCATTATTGAGTAGTGCCTTCAATAATTGGTACAATACCTGCGTGTCTTCTTAATGCAACAACACGTATTACTATATTTTAACTAGGGTATTCCAACAAGTGTTAAGCAGAATAACTACTGTAGTTATTTTTAAACAACTTATATTTGTCGTTTTCTTCATCCAATCGCTTTCAGTTATGGGGCCCACATAAGGTCGCTGCCGTCACGCATACGAATATTCCCACAACAAGTAAGAATATTCCACGACCAAACGAATATTCCCCGACAAAAATAAATATTTTATAACCACCTACTTATTTAAAATATTTGTGCATTTTACCCATAACTAACCACATTAATCAAACCAACCCTTACTAATTAAAAGAAATAATAGAGGAAAATAAATTTCATTCATTAATTATTTGGGGTCTTACAACCTCCCCTTCTTATGAAATTTCGTCCTCGAAATTGACGTACGTACCTGGTGTTTCGAAAAGATGAGGATACCTCGCTTTCATTTCCGTTTCTAATTCCCAGGTCATTTCCTCTATAGCATGATTCCTCCACAAAACTTTAACTTGTGGTATGACCTTTGTACGTAGGACATGCTTCTTCCTATCCAAGATCTTGACAGGTACCTCCTCATACGTTAAGTCTTCGGCTATCTCGTCTAGTTTTAACTTAATAATGTGGTTCGGGTCTTTCTCATATTTACGAAGTACAGATATGTGAAACACATTATGAACACGAGACATACTCGGAGGTAACGCGAGTCTATAGGCTACATTACCTACTCGGTCAAGAATTTGAAATGGACCAATAAATCGTGGATTGAGCTTTCCTCTCTTCCCGAATCTTGTAACTCCCTTCCATTGGGCAACACGCAACAGTACATGATCCCCAATACTAAATTCTACGTCCTTTCGATGAAGATCCGCATAACTCTTTTGTTGATCTTGTGCCGTTTGTATACGTTGTCGAATCATTTGGATCTTTTCCGTAGTCATACATACCAACTCGGGTCTAAACAATGTTGCTTCACCCACCTCGTCCCAACATACTGGAGAGCGACACTTTCGTCCATATAATGCTTCAAATGGGGCCACACCAATGCTTGCCTGATAACTGTTGTTGTAGGAGAATTCTACCAATGGTAAATACTTATCCCAACTCCCTTTGAAGTCTAGGACACAGAGTCTTAATAGATCTTCAAGAGTTTGAATAGTCCACTCTGATTGTCCGTCCGTTTGAGGATGGTATCTTTGAATCAATCATAAATCCGCCCATAGCTTTCTTCAAGCTAACCCAAAATCGTGAAGTGAATCTTGGGTCACGATCCGAAACTATGGATACTGGCATGCCATGCAATCTCACAATCTTATTTACGTACATACTAGCAAGACGTTCAAGGGAATAAGTCTCACGTATGGGCAATAAATGAGCCGACTTGGTTAATCTATCAACAATAACCCAAATAGCATTGATGCCTTGAGAAACCGTAGGAAGACCCGTAAAGAAATCCATGGTAATGTGTTCCCACTTCCATTTCAGAATCTCAAGTGGTTGCAACGGACCCTTAGGTACTAGATGCTCCGCCTTTACACGTTGACAAGTTAAACACGTCGAGATAAACTTTGCAATCTCTCTCTTCATATTGTTCCACCAAAAAGTATGTCGAAGATCACGATACATTTTAGTACTTCCAGGATGGATTGCAAATGGTGTATTGTGTGCCTCCATCATAATCTTGTACTTCAAATCAGTCGTTAGGGAACACAGTGCAGGTGGACTCAAGTATTCCTTCTTCATCGATTCTCGCTTCCGGAATAACACCTTCTTGTATTTTCTTCTTCATACGCATCAGCTCCGGGTCAGTAGCTTGAGCAACCTTAACTTTTTCTATTAAAGTTGGCTCTATGTGTATACTTGACATCATCGCACTCATTCCTGCATATGATCTTCTACTCAACGCGTCAGCTACCACGTTCGCTTTTCCAGGATGGTATTGAATAGTGTGGTCATAATCTTTCAACAACTCGATCCAACGTCGTTGTCGCATGTTGAGTTCCTTTTGTGTGAAGAAATATTTGAGGCTTTTTATGGTGCGAATATATCTCCACTTTCTCCCATATAGATAGTGCTCTCCATTTTTAGCATAAAAGCGAATGTCGCCAACTCTAGATCATGAGTAGGATAATTCCTCTCATACTCTTTGAGTTGTCGCGAGGCATAAGGCTATGACTTTCCCACGTTGCATGAGAACACATCCTAACCCTTTGCACGAAACATCATTTGAGATAACAAATCCATCCGCATCGGATGGTATTGTTAGAACAGTGTCGAAATGAGTCTCCTCTAAGCTCTTGGAAACTCTTCTCGCATTCTTCGCTCCAAATGAATTTTGTATCCTTACGAGAAATTTGGGTTAATGGAGTAGCGATTCGAGAAAACCCTTCCACGAATCTCCGATAATAACCGGCTAAGCCCAAAAAGCTACGACTTGATCCGCAGACTTGGTTGCTCCCAACTTTGTATTGCTTCAATCTTCACGGATCAGCAGATACTCCATGTTTCGACACCACGTGCCCAAGGAATGCTACTTCCTCAAGCCGAACTCACATTTCTTGACTTGGCATAAAGCTTGTTTTCACGAAGCCTTTGGAGTACCCACTTCAAATGGTGCTCATGATCTTCACGGGTTTTGGAATATACGAGGATGTCATCAATAAAGACAACAACGAATTGATCCAAATATTCTTGAATACTCGGTTCATCATATCCATGAAAGTCGCAGGAGCATTAGTCAATCCGAAAGACATGACTAAGAATTCATAATGCCCGCATCTTAGAGTTCAAGGCGTCTTTGGAATATCCTCGGTTCTAATCTTGGTGATGATATCCGTAAGCTAAGATCGATCTTTGAAAAGAATTGTGCTCCTTGCAATTGGTTAAACAAGTCATCAATACGAGGTAGAGGATACCTATTCTTGATGGTGACATGGTTCAATTCTCGATAGTCAATAATAAAGTCGCATACTCCCCGTCTTTCTTCTTTACGAATAAAACAGAGCACCCCAAGGAGATGTACTAGGATGAATGAAACCGATGTCCAATGACTCTTGTAGTTGGACCTTTTAACTCTGAAGTTCAATTGGAGCCATTCGATATGGGGTTTTAGAAATGGGCTTGGTACTGGGTTCAAGATCAATAAAAATTCAACTTCACGCCCGTGGGTGGACCGGAAGTTCTTCAGAAATACGTCGGGAAAGTCAATAACAACAGAATATTATTCAAATCGACGTGTCTTTATTCAAATCCATAACATGAGCTATGAAAGCTTGACATCCGCTTTTCAATAAACGAATAGCTTTATGATTAGATATAGCGATGATTGATTTTAATGGTTTAGTTGCTTGAATTCGCACAACAGGTTGGTTAGGATTATGAAAACTAACAACCTTACGAAAACAATCAATTTTGGCATGATGAGTAGTTAACTAATCAATCCCTAAAATCACATCAAAAGCAAGTATCTTTAAAGAGATAAGGTCAACGGTGTAAGGTAATGGTGCCAATTTGAATCAAACAAGATTTATAAGCGAGTGGATGTGATGAAAGTTTCTCCTAACGGAGTTTCCACAAATAGGTCAAAGTCTAATTTCTCCGAGTCAAGTTTAAACGTTGAGCACAGCAGGGAGAGATAAATGAATGGGTAGCACCCAGATCAAGTAAGGTATAAACTTCGCAAGAATTTATAAATAGCTTACCCGTGATCACCTCGTTTGGGTTCCTCGCATTTTGACGGTCACAACAAACGCTCTTCCAGAACCGTTGACTTTGACTTTTCGGGGACGGGATCTTTTGAGTCACCGTCCTCATTGAACTAGGTTTCGCATCGTATAATCTCGAAGCGATATGTCCTTCCTTTCCACAATTATAGCATACCTTGAACTGTTGTGGGCGTTTGGTGACCGTCCCTCTTTTCCGTGATTTGTAGCATATACCGGTGGTCGTTCTCCTCCCTTAGAACCGATTCTTTGCCACCAAGATCGTCGCCTTTAATGGTAGTTGTTAAATCTCCTCTTTTAAAATCTCATCCGACTCGCTTCTTCTATTTTCATGGCCATGATTACCACCAGAGTGGTTACCATTTTGTCCAGTATTTTTCTTTCTCCATTGGTTATCATTGTTTTGTTGATCGCTATCCCCGGTATGAACACGGTTGTGGTCCCTCGGTTGACCGTATTTTCGTTATCTCGCTTCTAATAATTGAGCCTCATTTATAACATCTGAATAGAGAGAAAATTTATGAGAAATGAGATCTCGACGTATCTTGGGGTTTCAAACCTCTAAGAAACATCCGCGTCATCGTTCCTCATTCTCCACCAAATGAGGTGCAAACTCGGATAACTCCGCTGAAGCCTCGTCAGATCGGGACACCGTCCATGTTATTCTCGCTCCGGTCTAATAAACTCCACTTCCTTCATACGACGAACACTTTCGGAAAGTATTTTTCGTTGAAAAGTTTCAAACGTTTCCCAAGACATGCTAAGGCGGCAGGTGGAGTCATTTCACGACTCGCACACCAAAGTCTGCTCTCCATGGAACATAAAGGTGGCGAATGGAACCTTCGTTTCCTCCGTGCATCCCAAGACATCGAATATCTTGGTAATTTGCTTGACCCATGTTTCCGCCATGATCGGATCCGGCTTTCCCTTAAATTTCGGCGGTCCCAACTCTTTGAATCGCTTAATTTGTGACAACCCGTGAATTGTTATCATTTCCTCCTCAGTATTTTGAACACGAGTCTCCTCGTCGATTTTGCATGAATCGCAAAAAGCTTCTAAACATCCCTCGTTCATCATCGCTCGGTGGTGTTGTTCATGGGAGGAACATTGCCACTGTTTGTTACGTTCTCCTCGTTGGTGAGTACCTGCTGCTCCACGGTCTCTCATTTCCACTGTTAATATTCTCGACGACATTCTCAAACATCGTCATAAAACAAGGGTTAATTAAGGAAATCAATATATCACATAATATCCCTATATCTTGACCAACTAACAAATAAGCTTAGGTAGGACACTAGCGAAGGATTTACTCGTCTCTCCTCCTAGTTCTATTCCCCGATCTCCGCCAAAGATCATATCCCTAAGCTCTGATACCAACTGTGACGCCCCCAAAATAGGTATACATCACCCATTTCGAGTTGTCAATACATGGTATGTAAACAACTACAACTTTATTATTACAACAAGAAAGCGTGAGTTTGAATACAAATATTATCTTCTAGACAATATCTATACTCAAATAAATCCTCATCATATTTATTGATACATTATTTTACAAAAATGGTGAGGACTACTAAACAACTCTTTCTAGAACCTTCATTCCATACCCCGACTCGTACTCGCTATATTCTCGCCTCCTGAGAAGAAAAATGGAACAAAAAGGAAAAGGGTGAGCTCAACTAGCCCAGTAAAGAATATTATGACTAAGATAATGTTAGGTTTGTAATATTCATAACGCAATCAAATTGCATAAAAGTGCGGAAGCGTGTAAAATCAGAGTTTAAAAAAAAATTTACAAACCATATACCCGGATCATCCTTTATGCATAATTATTAATTAAACGAAAAGATAAAGAATAAATCATACCCTTGAAGATCGAGCTTCCTCAGGTACAAGTTCACCTCCAAATCCTTTCGCGTTCAATCTTGAATCCACCGGGTTTGGTTCCTTCCTTTGATCAACGTTAGCCACCCATGTGTTTGGCCTCTAGAGGTGATCCACCAAGGAAGAAGAAAATTCAAGAAGAAGGTGTTTATGGCTCAAACCCTAGTTTTTCCTATCTCTATAGAAAGGGCATACTCCCAACAACTTGGAATTATTACGTACTTTTCTAAAGTCAACAACCCATACCACCCATAATAAGACTCCTCTTTTATTCTGGGACGGAGGGAGTATTAATAATCGTTTTATTTTACTTCTCTTAATCCACTGCTCAACGAACACAATCACCATCATAACTCAAATACTATTTTAAATGTATTCTTTTTACTTTACTTCATTTTTTTGGTAAAAGTAAACTGGGTTTGATGACTTCCAATTTTATGTCAATTTATATAAAAAAAAATTATATCAAAACGACGTCGTTTTGATACGCAGACAAAAATAAGAGTTGTGAGCCATTGGATCTCCTTTTTAATGTGTTGTGAATCCCACAACAAAACTGTAAGACCCCAACTTTTATAAATAAAGATGAATTTTTCTATAAATATTATTTTTGAATATTATGGAATAAATTTGATATAATGTTATAGTTGTGGGTAATATTTATAAATTTTGCAAAGTATGCAAGTTGTTATAAAATATTCGTTTGGTCGGGGAATATTCTTTTGTTAGGGAATATTCGTGACAACTACTCAATCATTGGTGGACCCCACAATGTAATTTATTGTCGGATTGAGAAAACGACAAAAATATTTTATAAAAATAACGGCGGAGGTATTCTTGCGACGCCCCCAAAATAGGTATACATCACCCATTCCGAGTTGTCAATACATGGTACGTAAACAACTACAACTTTATTATTACAACAAGAAAGCTGTGAGTTTGAATACAAATATTATCTTAGACAATATTTATACCCAAATAAATCCTCATCATATTTATTGATACATTATTTTACAAAATGGTGAGGACTACTAAACAACTCTCTCTAGAACCTTCATTCCATACCCCGACTAAGATTTCATTACATTCTCGCCTCCCCGAGAAGAAAAATGGAACAAAAAGGAAAAGGGTGAGCTCAACTAGCCAAGTAAAAGAATATTATGACTAAGATAATATACAACAAATTATCGTTAGTCTTCAACAGGAAAATCTGAGAGAATACATTAAACAACAAGTTTTAGAGCAATATTCGCAATGAAAAATATTAATTCATGTAAGAGTTACGTAGAGGATGAAATCTACATTATATCTATGAATTTAACAAATTCCATCATCATTATTTTATCCTCGTAACATCAATCAATATTCATCTTGAATCAAATATTCATCTTTGCACTACCTGGCCAAAGATATTCATCAAATAGGTCATGTTTCATCTAAACACTGTTCATCTTTGCACTACTACCAAAGATATTCATCAAGAAATCATTCATCTTTGCACTAGGTGCCAAAGATATTCAAGAATATCATCATTTAGGACCGAGGATAATGAAAATATTTTAAAGAAAATGAATCCGTGAAACAAAAGAACAAGTATTAAGGATTCAGATTTCAAATTATTTCATGTCCAAAAATACCTCATAAATAATCATAGTGGTGTAAAATTCTAGAATGATTAAAACATGGATACAATCAAAGCTAGTATCCACAATAGATATTTTGGACGAAAAGGAAAAATTTTATTTTTCTGTGAATAGTACCGTATTCATGAATAGTGTCGTATACGTGAATAATGCCGTATACGTGAATAGTAACTCCGACACAAAAAGTTCCAAATTTGATTAAAAGTCCAGATTAATACTTCGGCATAATGATATTGAAAGAAATAATATAATTTTAATAATAATATCCCTTACCTTACAAAGACAGTACTTCTGACTGAAAAACTGGATACAGGTGTAAGACCCCAAATAATTAATAAATGAAATTTATTTTCCTCTATTATTTCTTTTAATTAGTAAGGGTTGATTTGATTAATGTGGTTAGTATGGGTAAAAAAATGCTAAATATTTTAAATAAGCGGTGGTTATAAAATATTTCTTTTTGTTGAAATATTCGTTTGGTCGTGGAATATTCTTACTCTCTGGGAATATTAAACGACGCATAAAATTAATGTGGGCCCCATAAACTGGAAAGCGATTGGATGAAAAAACGACAAATATAAGTTGTTTAAAAATAACGGCGTAGTTATTACGAATTAATTGTTGGAATACTGGTGTAGTTAAAACATGTAATACGTGTTGTCAGCACAAGAAGACATTGGCGGATTGCACCAATTATTGAAGGCACTACTCAATAATGGTTATAGTAATTACTGTTCATTATTTTATTTTATTGATTCAATAATTGCTACGTTGATATTTTATATTGTTGTTGTTTCAATAATTGTCATTACACAGTATTTTCGTATTTCAACTATTTCATGTCCAAAATACCTCATAAATAATCATAGTGGTGTAAAATTCAAGAATGATCAAAACATGGATACAATCAAAGCTAGTATCCACAATAGATATTTTAGACGAAAAGAAAAAATTTATTTTTACGTGAATAGTGTCAGTATTCATGAATAGTGTAGATATCGTGAATAGTCCGATATCGTGAATAAGTAACTCCGGCACAAAAAGTTCCAAATTTGATTAAAAGTCCAGATCAATACTTCGGCATAATGATATTGAAAGAAATAATATCATTTTAATAATAATATCCCTTACCTCACAAAGATGGTACTTCTGACTGAAAAACTGGATAAAGGGCTGAAGGGAACTTGCACCGTATAACAACACTCAAAGTATACTCACAAGAATATGCTCAATATATCGAGAGAGAAATAGAGAGAAACTTCAATTTTTGGTGTATTTTCAATTCTAACCTAAGCACCCTATTTATAGAAAAATGCTTAGAACACCAAAGCAGAAAATTGAATATAATATTAATATATTTTTCACATTTTCCTTAGCCCACCTTAGACAACTGATCTCAGCCCATTTGAATCACATGTGAGGCCAACTTAGTTGCAAAAAACGTTTTTCTCAAAATAATTAACTAAAACTCCCAAAAATTAATTATTTCGGAACTTCGAAACTTCAATAATTCATAATAAATAGTCCTTTTATCAGAAAATTCGAATCTCGCGTATTTTTATAGGAAATTCAATTCTCTACAACTTTACAGAAGAAAGGTTTTCCAAATTCCAAACAAAAATTGACCGAAATCCATAATCGGGCGATTTTACAGGCTATAATCAAATTTCGGTCAATAATTGTGTCTACCAACACACAAAACATGTGTTAAACATTTAATGCCACAAAAATACTCTTCCTCCTCATATACTCATATATCCCACATTCATTATAAAAATATCATCGTTAATATATTATTAAAATAATATATTTAAATAAATTATTTTATCGAAAAAGATAAAATATTAATTTTCAACAATTGTCACATTAAAATTTTCTCCATCTATATCCTCATAAAATCAATATTTTCCTCATCATATAAATCAATAATTAATTATTCATAAATAATATTACACAATCACATTATTGACAACTAAGCGGTTCCAGGATAGAGGGCTTTCCAATAAGGATCTCTCCTTATTTGCCGCAATGATAGATGACCAAACCTCTCCTTGAGGCGTAATTTTCTAGACATTGTCTATAATGTTATCTAATAATATTATTCAGATAATATGAATTATTGTCTTAGATAATGGAAAATCCGTGTAATGATAATTATCAAACAACAACAATATAAAATATCAACGCAGCAATTATTGAATCAATAAAATAAAATACTAAATAGTAATTACTGTAACCATTATTGAGTAGTGCCTTCAATAATTGGTGCAATACCGTGTGCTACTGTGCAACAACACGTATTACTATGTTTTAACTACCGGGTATTCCAACAAGATTGTTAATCACCAGAATAACTACGTAGTTATTTTTAAACAACTTATATTTGTCGTTTTCTTCATCCAATCGCTTTCCGTTATGGGGCCCACACAAGGCTGCGCCGTCGTAAGAATATTCCCCGACAGTAAGAATATTCCACGACCAAACGAATATTTCCCGACAAAAATAAATATTTTATAACCACCTACTTATTTAAAATATTTGCGTATTTTACCCATAACTAACCACATTAATCAAATCAACCCTTACTAATTAAAAGAAATAATAGAGGAAAATAAATTTTATTTATTAATTATTTGGGGTCTTACACTTGGGCCCACAGGAAAAAACCACGGAGAGAGAGTAATCTACTATAATAATATTGGGAGTACAAGTTGTGTATTTATTTTGTAAGTTGTGTATTTATTTTGTATCTCTTGTGCCCTATATCTCCCCCTTATTGTTGTATTTATAGGTGTCATATCCAACTGAATTCAATTATGTGACACCCCCAAAATAAGTATACATCACATATCTTGAGTCGCCAAATACATGGTACAAAATTTAAATACAACTTAATTATACAACAGTCGTGTAAAATACGACAAAACATATGCTGTGAGTTTTAATACAAATATTGTCATCTAGACAATATTCACACTCAATTGAGTCCTCATTACATTTATTATCACATTATTTAACAGAATAGTGAGGACTACTAATGCTATTATCTGGATCGTCACTCCGTTCCTCGACTAGTCCCTACTACGTTCTCATTTCCTGAAGAGAACAATGAAAGTAAAAGGGTGAGCTCAACTAGCTCAGTAAGAAATATTATGACTAAGATAATACAGAATAAATTATCGTTAGCCTTCAACAGTGTTAAACTGATACAATATAACAAACATCAAGTTTAACTGCAGCGGAACAAACAATCCATTAAAAGAGTCAAGTAGAGAATAAAATCTACTATCTTCTATGATTTAAAAGGTTTTTCATCACTTTTATCGCTGAGACTCAGCTTAATAAATAATCCACATCATCCCTGCACTACGACCAAGGATATTCATTAGTATCACAACCACAAAATTATCCATGCACTACTGGCCAAGGATATTCATGTATTCATCAATGGTCATGATCATGCCAACAATCATCCATCAATGCACTCACAGGCCAATGAGGACTTTTACCACATCATTTGTAACATTACGATTACCATGATTATACCGATTAATCCTCGGTCATAATCATACCAAGTCAATCTATGCACCATGAAGCCACGTATGATGACTTTCAATATAATATAAACATGAGGATGATGACAATGATATAAGAATTCAATAAAACAAGTTCAAGAATTAATTTATCCAGGAACTAATAACGTCGAAATTGTCAATATGATACTTCTTTGTAGAGTAAAATTCAAGAATGCTCAGAAGAATATTTCCATGAAAAGATACTGGATGAAACGCAAATATCAAGGATATTCCACTAATTTCATGGAGTATAGAAGTCAAAACTTTAACCAACCGAGTATAATAAAGAATGGAATAACAAAAGAAATCACCGTGCATGCGATAACCGCATGCACAAGTAAATCCACGTAATAATAAATAACAGATCGAAGTCATGCGTAGAACGCACGTACGTGATATTTCAACAGAATAATAAATAACGGAACCGAAGTCGAAGTGAAATTCGCAAGCGAGGATGTTCCAACTGAATAATAAATAACGGAACGAAGTCATGCGTAAAACGCATTGCATGCGAGGATGTTCCAATGAATAATAAAGAATGGAATAATGAAAAATTTCACCATGTATGCGGTGCTTGGCGATGGCAGTGTTATTCAACATAATGATAAAGAATGAAATAATGAGAAGAATTTCACCAAGTATAGGGTGATCACAGTATCAAAGTTATTCCAATGAATAAAAAATGGAATAATGAAGTTCTCTTCATGAATATGAAAGTAATAATACCCTTACCTTAGAACAATTTGGATATAGGAGTAGTGAAGTAGCGAGAATAATTTTCTTCTTTCTCTATAGTTTTTCTCTAGAGTTTCAATTGAATTCGTAAGAAATAATGAAGGAATGAGCTTCTATTTATAGGAGAATGGGTGAATAGTAACTAATTCATGAACGGTCCGCATCGATTTACTTTTAAACCAGACTATCCATATTGATTTACTATGCAAATTATTAATAAAATATTCTAATAAAACAAAATCTTTTAAATAAAATATAATATATTCTATTTATAGTCTAATAAAACAAATAACTTTATAAAAGTATTTTATTTTATATAAAAGGATTTTACTATGCTGAAAACACTACGCAGCATTATGCAAAACACTATATCATAATAAAATATAATATATTCTAATTATTGTCTATTAAAACAAATAACTTTATAAAAGTATTCTATTTTATATAAAAAGATTTTACTATGCAAAAAACACTATGCATAATAAAATATATTATATTCTAATGTTTTATATAAAAAGATTTTACTATGCAAAATACTATGCATAATAAAATATAATATATTCTAATTATTATCTAATAAAACAAATAACTTTATAAAAGTATTTCATTTTTATATAAAAAGCTTTTCCATTTTATTACATTAATAATACTAATAAAACAAAATTTTATATATATATATACAAACTTAGTGACTTCATAAAAAGACATCTCAATATATTTGACAATATTTATCATCATTATTATAATTCACAATATTAATCGACTGTGTCATTCCCGGAAAGAGGGGCTTTCAATAAAGATTTCTCCGTATCATAGCGCTTAATTAGGTGACCAAACCTCTCCTCGATGTAACTTCAAGACATCGTTAATATTGCAAATAATAATATTAATAACTTCATTATCTCAATTATTGATTTAATAATATACAAAATATCGATAATAATTGAATCAAATAACGTGAGATACTATGCAATTAATTATCGTAGCAATAATTGAACAAAACCGAGTGACTTCTCACGTAAGCATCAATAATCAATACCATGTGCTACTATGCAACCACGCCAGACATCGTACTTTTAACACCGTGTTTCAACAGATTAACGGTAAAACTTTCCGTTATTTTCATAAAAATATTTTTATCGTTTTCTCAATCTGACAATAATTCCATTATGGGGTCCACCAATGATTGTACCGTCGTACGGATATTTTCAGACAAGAAGAATATTTCCCGACCAATCGAATATTATATAAAAACTTGCATACTTTGCAAAATTTATAAATATTACCCACAACTATAACATTATCTCAAATCCACACCATAATATTCAAAAAATATTTCGAGAAAATTAAATCTTTATTCGTAAAATTTGGGGTCTCACAAATTAGGAGTAGGAGTCCTTTGTCACCTTATAACAACAATTAATGGCTGATATATTCCTTCCCAAATTAAACCTCCTTATCCCACCTAAGGACTCTCTTACTGTTAAAATAAATATATATTATGGGTCAACATGCACCAAATCTCCCCTATTAAATAAATTGAGTTACATCTTGGCTAGACCCAAATAATCACACTCAACATTGCCCCCAATCTCTTATTTATAAGTTTCCCCAAGTCTCTTATTTATAAGTTATAATAAGTTCTTATAAATAAGAGAGTATTCAAAAAGACTCCGTAGGATTTTTATCCTCGGGATTTTTTTAAAAAGAGAGTATTCAAAAACTCTCCGTGGGATTTTTATTCTCGGGATTTTTACCCGTAGAATGTTATCCTTTCGGAGATCAAAGCCTTCCCGAAGGACGTTTGGTGTTATTGCTGCTTGGTCCGCCGTCGAACCACGCTTGCGCCACTTTTATTAAAAAATAATTTCATGGGCATGTCCCTGTTTAATATATATGCCGAATAGATTCAGAATCAGACGGAACCACATGGTAAAATCCCTCGCAGATGAGCACGTTGGCACATGTATAAGAATTGAATCCTTTAATTTACTTCCGTCTGTGGTTGATGATGAAACTGAAGCCGCCTTTAAAGTACTTCAATGATATAAAAGCTTAAACTTTTATCTCTGCGCTGGCTAAATTCGTTACTAGTGCGGTGACTCAGCACCAATTTATCATCACCTGGACCAAAGTGTTAATGTTTAGATTTTACATGCATCATGTGAATACTACCACTACTTTCATAATATAAGAGAGAGAATATGTAAAGTTGTATCAATAATCAATTACGATCATGCTTCAATGGTTATTGGCATAATACATATATACACACGTACAAGTATATATTTAATTTAATAAAAAAGAATCATTTATCTCCTTCGGTGAATCGGTGATTTTAAATCGACACTAGAACAAGTGTCTTGTTTCCCACAGACGGCACCAATGTTAACGCCAAATTTTGTACGCCTGACAAAATCACCAAAACAGCAGGTCAAAATCGCGCTAACGATTGATGGAGTAGTTGATTGTATCAAACTCACGAAATACACTCACATAAGTATAAATAAAGGAATATAAAGTATGAACACAAGATTTATCCACTATAATAATATTGGGAGTACAAGTTGTGTATTTGTGTTGTATCTCTTATGTCATGTATCTCCCCCTATTGTTGTATTTATAGATGTCATATCCACCTGAATCCAATTAGGAGTAGGAGTCATTTGTAGAATCACCTTATAACAATAATTAATGGCTGATAGATTTCTTCCCAAATTAAACCTCCTTATCCCACCAAATAAGGAAACACAATCTTTCTTTAATAAAGAGTCTCTCACTATCAAAATAAATATATGTTATGGGTCAACACCAAATCTAGCTCATTAAATAAATTGAATTACACCTTGACTAGACCCAAATAATCACACTCGACAGTATTACTTTTATAAATGCCTGTCGCTGTCTACCAAAAAGGAAGAATGTTAGGGATATTAATGCGATATGCAAGATAATCAAGCACTCGCTAATTCGACTTTCCAAAACTTTATACAAGAGGTGATCAAATTTTACACTCCGGATCCTCTATTGTATATATAAAAGAGTACTCCATTTTGAAGATTTTGTAATTATTAGACTGATAACCCGTATAATATGGATGATAGTAATATAATGAACATAAAATTAAAATTTTCGTGTATGTTTTTTAATACATGTATATACACAATTGGGATAATACAATAAAAAATACAAAGAGTTCAATATAATTATGAACATGGGGCATATAAATCTAATCATGAACGGCTGTAAGTTGTAACTAATTTTAACCAACAATCTGCTGCCCTAGCCAGTATCTTAGGTGTTTTGTCATGTTGAAAATGACTAAAACATAAAAGTTAATGTCATCAAAAATATGGTGAGTTTGACGTTGAAGGTTTCGTGAACAAAATATACAAACATACAAGAAGAATGAACATGGGTTTAGATTGACTAATCAAATTCCCAAAAGAAAATCCCAAGGGCAAAGTTTAAAAAGAACAATATAGTGCCTTTTTACACTATATTTTACCACTCTGCTTAATATTAATTTTTTAAAAAAAGAATAGAGTTAGATTTATCTTTTTGAGATAGCTTTTTTTTTTTTTTTACATTTGTTATTTTCCAAGTTTCAAACGGAGCCCAATTGAGAACAAAAGGATAAGAGACAGTTTTCTTTAATCAAAACCCCGGCCCCCAAACAATTTAGTATATTAAGCCATGCATATTTTTCATTCAAAATGATCATATGATTACTTGGTAACATTTACACAGAAATGAGAGAAGAGGTGAGAAGATTATCAAAGTGAACCTTCATCCTATCAAAATCGAAATTCAAATGTTTTTTTCTCAAAACAAAAATAAAATAAAAAGTTGAGAGACAATATATCTTTATAATATGGCCACGAAATAAACCAACCACATCAACTTTGGTGGTGCAAGATAACACCTGCCGGAAAACCACCGTCAAGGCGGCATATGACATCTCCTTAGCCCTTCTAATCACCACCTTCTTAGTGACCACCGCTAGAACCTTCCTCATCCTTCTACTTGCCGCCACTCTCTCCTTAACCCGGCCAACACACTTTCTTGCCTTTTGAGACATACTTTCTTTCCTTGAAAACGTGTAGCTCCTCAAGTATAATTGCCTGCAAGTAGTGGAAAATATCCGAATTTTTTGGGTCTAGATGATCTCGGAAGGGGTTTCAGAATATGCGCATATACAAAACATTAACACATATTTGAAATTTAATTTAACTCAAAAGCTTAAGATTATATTTGGAATTGTTTAAAAAAAATGTAATTACTAATTTTAATTAGTGTTTTTAATTATAGTCCGATTTTAAAAAGTAGTTTGTGTTTGGTAAATTAAAAAATTTTAAATTAGTAGTAAGTGAAATGTTTGGTATAATTATTTTTTTTGTTAATTACTTATTTCAAGTGTAAAATACTAAAAAGAAAATGTTTTGAAAAGTAAATATGGGTAACGGTTGAAATTATTAAAATAAATAGGGATAGTTTAGTAATATAGATGGTAAAACTTAATTATTAACTACTCAGGTCAAATCTCAAGTTCGAATCGAATCAAATTCATCCAAATAAGTCATTAAACCACTAGTCCAATAGTATGTTCTTCGGTGATCTTAGCCCACCACAAACTAGCTCACCCAAAAGGTCATAACTGAATGTACTACTGTTAGTAACGTAATTCCTTATATAAGGATAAATTTTCTTTATATCTTTCGATGTGGGACTGAAGTGTTGCACTCCCCCACTTAAATTTCTAACGTTCCGGTCAGAACCGATCATACACATGGTCCACAGATATTTGTCTCTTTACCTATTGTGGGATAATTAATACTGGTTGACTTCGTGTCCCCACCTCTAGACCTCCTTCTCTCCATTGTGGGATAATACCACCAGACTTCATGTCCTAACCTCCGGTAACCCGATCAGATGACCAGACCCGAACTTTCGAGAGTCAACTCTAATACCATATATATGTCTAATATCATATGAAACAACCCGGGTTAAATCTCAAGTCCGAAACAAATTTCAGGTCAAATCACAAGTCTGAATCGAATCAAATTCATCCAAATAAGGGCTTAAATCACTGGTCCAATAGAATCTTCTTAGGTCATCTTAGCTCACCACAAACTCACCCAAAAGGTCATAATTGAATGTACTATTGTTAGTAACTTAATATCTTATATAAGGATAAATTTTTCCCATATTTTATTTTTCTCATATCTTTCGATGTGGGACTGAGATGTTACATTACAAAACATGTGACTCCCCCAAAATAGGTATACATCACCCATTCTGAGTCGTCAATAACATGGTACAGAAATAACTATAACTTTATTAATACAACCCATAAACTGTGAGTTTAAATACAAATATTGTCATCTAAACAATATACATACCCAACTAAGTCCTCATTACAATTATTGATATAATACTTTACAAAAATGGTGAGGACTACTAAAACAACTTCCTAGAACCTTCATTCCGTACCCCGACTAGTACTCGTTATATTCTCGCCTCCTGAGAAGAAAAATGGAACAAAAAGGAAAAGGGTGAGCTCAACTAGCCCAGTAAAGAATATTATGACTAAAATAATACAGAACAAATTATCGTTAGTCTTCAACAGGGAAAAATCTGATAGAATACAATAGACAACAAGTTTCAGATCAGCAGCGGAAAATAATAATTCATTGATGAGTTACGTAGAGAATGAAATCTACTATAATCTATGAATTTAAAAGTTCTTCATCATTATTTTATCTCTGTAACATCAATCAATGCACATCTTGAATCATATATTCATCTTTGCACTCTGAGCCAAAGATATTCATCGATCGGTCATGTTCATCTCAACTTTGTACACATTTTGCTACTACTGAGCTAAAGATATTCATCATAAAATCAATCATCTTTGCACTACAGACCAAATGTGACGCCCCCAAAATAGGTATACATCACCCATTCTGAGTTGTCAATACATGGTACATAAACAACTACAACTTTATTATTACAACAAGAAAGCGTGAGTTTGAATACAAATATTATCTTCAGACAATATCTATACCCAAATAAATCCTCATCACATTTATTGATACATTATTTTACAAAAATGGTGAGGACTACTAAACAACTCTCTCTAGAACCTTCATTCCATACCCCGACTAGTACTCGCTACATTCTCGCCTCCTGAGAAGAAAAATGGAACCAAAAGGAAAAGGGTGAGCTCAACTAGCCCAATAAAGAATATTATGACTAAGATAATATACAACAAATTATCGTTAGTCTTTCACAGGGAAAAAATCTGAGAGAATATATTAAACAACAAGTTTTAGAGCAATATTCGCAATGGAAAATATTAATTCATGAAAAGAGTTACGTAGAGGATGAAATCTACTAATATCTATGAATTTAACGATCCATCATCATTATTTTATCCTCAGTAACATCAATCAATATTCATCTTGAATCAAATATTCATCTTTGCTACCTAGGCCAAAGATATTCATCATCGGTCATGTTCATCTAAACACATGTTCATCTTTTGCACTACTACCCAAAGATATTCATCAAGAAATCATTCATCTTTTGCTACTACGGGCCAAAGATATTCAGTAATATCATCATTTAGGACTGAGGATGATGAAAAATATTTTAAAGAAAACGAATCCAGTGAAACAAAAGAACAAGTATTAAGGATTCGTATTTCAGCTATTTCATGTCCAAAAATACCTCATAAATAATCATAGTGGTGTAAAATTCAAAAATGATCAAAACATAGATACAATCAAAGCTAGTATCCACAATAGATATTTTGGACGAAAAGGAAAAAATTTATTTTTCTGTGAATAGTGCCGTATTCATGAATAGTATCGTATACGTGAATAGTGTCGTATACGTGAATAGTAACTCCGGCACAAAAAGTTTCAAATTTGATTAAAAGTACAGATCAATACTTTGGCATAATGATATTGAAAGAAATAATATCATTTTAATAATAATATCCCTTACTTCACAAAGATGGTACTTCCGATGAAAAAGCTGGATACTGTATGTGAAGGAACTTGACCAGTATAACAACACTCAAAGTATACTCACAAGAATACACTCAATATATCGAGAGAGAAATAGAGAGAAATTTCGGTTTTACGGTGTGATTTTCAATTCTAACCCAAGCACCCTATTTATAGGAAAATGCTTGTAACACCAAAGTAGAAAATTGAATATAATATTAATATATTTTTCACATTTTCCTTAGCTCACCTTAGACAACTGATCTCAGCCCATTTGAATCTCATGTGAGGCCAACTTAGTTGCAAAAAGCGTTTTCTCAAAATAATTAACTAAAACTCCCAAAATTAATTATTTTGAACTTCTAACTTCAATAATTCATAATAAATAGCCTTTTATCAGAAAATTTGAATCTCACAATTTTTATAGGAAATTCAATTCTCTACAACTTTGCGAGAAGAAAGTTTTTTCAAATTCCAAATGTAAATTGATCGAAATCCACAAACGAAGCGATTTTACTGTTTATAATCAAATTTCTATTAATAATTGTGTCCACCAACACACAAAACATGTGTTAAACATTTAATGCCACAAAAATACTCTTCCTCCTCATATACTCATATATCCCTCATTCATTGTAAAAATATCATCGTTAATATATTATTAAAATAATATATTTAAATAAATTATTTTATCAGAAAGAGATAAATTATTAATTTTCAACAATTGTCACATTAAAAATTTTCTCCATCTATATCTTCATAAAATTAATATTTTCCTCATCATATAAATCAATAATTAATTTTCATAAATAATATTCTGAGTAATCACATTATTGACAACCGTGCATAGTTCAGGATAGAGGGGTTTTCCAATAAGGATCTCTCTCATCTTGGCAAGCAATTAGATGACCAAACCTCTCCTTAGACAGAATTTTCTAGACATTGTCAATAATGTTATATAATAATATTATTCAGATAATATGAATTATTGCTCCGATAATAAAAAATATTGTGTAATGATAATTATTGAAACAACAACAATATAAAATATCAACGCAAGCAATTATTGAATCAATAAAATAAAAATCGAATGAGAATTATCGTAACCATTATTGAGTAGTGCCTTCAATAATTGGTGCAATACCGTAATGTTCTTGTGCGCAACAACACGTATTACTATGTTTTAACTCATGGGTATTCCAATAGTGTTAACTTGAATAACAACTACGCCCGTTATTTTTAAACAACTTATATTTGTCGTTTTCTTCATCCAATCTTTCGTTATGGGGCCCACACAAGGTCTTGCTACCGTCGTATTTAATATTTAAACGGTAAGAATATTCCACGACCAAACGAATATTCCTCGAACAAAATAAATATTTTATAACCACCGCTTATTTAAAATATTACAAGATTTTACCTATAACTAACCACATTAATCAAATCAACCCTTACTAATTAAAAGAAATAATAGAGGAAAATAAATTTTATTTATTAATTATTTGGGGTCTTACAACAATAATATTATTAAACAATTATAATATATTATAATAATATAATTGAATGAATATTTTATCAAAATTATAATTCCACAAAAATATGCCAAACTTTCAACAATAATTTCATGCTAAAATTCCTTCATTTATATCCACATAAAATAAATATTTTCTTATCATATAAATCAATAATTAATTATTCACAAATAATATTACAGAATCACAATAATGACAACCAAGCCGTTCCCAAGAAAGATGGGGCTTTCAATAAGGATTTCTCTCATCTGGCGCCGCAATTAGGTGACCAAACCTTTCCTCGATGTAACTTTCTAGACATTGCCAATAATGTTATCTAATAATATTATTCAAATAATATGAATTATTGATCTGATAATGGTAAATACTATGCAATGACAATTATTGAAACAACAATAATATAAAATATCAACGCAAAGAATTATTGAATCAATAAAATAAAATATTGAATAAGAATTAATTACGTAATAATTATCGAAGTAGTGCCTTCTTACGTAAGAATCAATAATTTAAAAATCTGTGCAATACTGCTGTACATCTTCTTGTGCAACCACACGCAGATTACAATTTTTAACCAAGGGTAATCAATACCGTGTATCGCTTCTTAAATGCACGCGTATTACTATTTTTTAACCACCGGGTAATCTAATAGTGTTAACGATAACAATTACGCCGTTATTTATAAAAACTCAAATTTGTTGTTTTCTTCATCCGACCGTTATTCTGTTATGGGCCCACAATTGACTGTGCCGTCGTACGAATATTCCACGGCCAAACGAATATTCCCCGACAATAATGATTATTTTATAACCACTTGCTTATTTTATAAAATTTGTACATTTCACCCATAATCAAAGTATTATATCAATTAACACCTTTTGATTTCAAAATAATGAATATAGAAAATTCAATTTTATTTATATAAAAAAAAAGTTGGGGTCTTACAAGTAGTGCAAAGATGAATTGTTGACTGATATGATCATGACCATTAAATTTACAATTGAATAATTTTAGCTGAAGTGCAAAGGTGAATTGATTAACATTGTTATAATTATTGTTTATATAAATTCTGAAATGATTATATATTTCTTTGAGATATTAATATCTTTGGCCGTAGTCTGAAAGACGACTGTTGTTGAATATCTTTGGCTTGTAGTGCAAAAGATGACCTGTTGTTGAATATCTTTGGCCTGTAGTGCAAAGATGACCTGTTGTTTAATATCTTTGGCCTGTAATGCAAAGATGACCTGTTGTTGAATGTCTTTGGCCTGTAGAGCAAAGATGAATTGTTAATGAATACTTTTGGCCATAGTGCAAAGATGAATTTATTAGTACGATTATGAGCAGAAATTGTGATTTGGTATAACCATAATTTTTGAAATTTCAGGTGAAGATAGATGATAAAAATTATCTTCGTCCCGGGTGCGAAGAGGAATTTAGAATCACATTTATGATTATGAGTTATTCATATGATTGTGGACAAGAGTTGTTGATTGATATTACAGGGATAAAACATTATCGGTGAACTTTTAACATAGAGAAGATAATAGATCTGATGGTCTATTTGACTCTTCTAATGGATTGCTCGTTCCGCTGCAACTATGGTTGAAAAGTTTTATCATCTACTATATGTTCTAAATCTCTGATTTATTTCTGATGAAGGCTATTGATGATGTAATTATCTTTAGTCATGATATTCTTTATTGATTAGTTGTGCTTTCACCCTTTTTTGCTTCACAATTTCTTTCGGTGTAATAAGAGTGTAATTTGGGTTGAAAGCGGGGATAACAGGGGAATAGAACGGTGATCTATAGCTGTTGAGGTTCTCCCTAAATAATATGGAAATAAATTTATTGAGAACTTTAGATAAATATGTCGTATTGTATACGTCATTTGATATTTAATTTTGGTGAACCGAATAGGGTGAGGTGAACCCAACTTTGGAAGGGTATTTTGCCACTATCATACAAGATGTCTAATGACATACAACCTCATGTTATCATAAGAGAGGTCATGCACATCCACTTCTTGAAGTATATCTACGAAGCACTACCTATATGATCTTGGAATTTATTTGAAATATAATTTTCACTTGGAGACAGTGGAGATAGTTATATGTCAAGAGAAGACTCACCACTGGAAAGAAGATGATAGTAATCTTCTCGTTTTTCTTTGGGGTCTATTAGGTCAACCAAGGATAATTTCGTGGACATATGATATCCGCTATAACCTAAACGCACCTCCCATGTATAACGAAGGTTTCCTTGAATACTTCCCAAAGATTTTAATTTCTAAAAGCAGCTTTTTGATTATACTTTTATGTAAAGTATCATTGTAAGGTTGTGGTCGAGGTACCATGAGAGTTACATACATTTGTATTAAAACTCACGATTAATCGTAATCGTATTCTATCTGACGAGTTCAACAATTAGATATAAATGAAGTTTGTATTTGATTTTTATAGTGTGATATCCGACGACTCAAAATAGGTGATGTATACCTATTTTGGTGCGTCACAGATTATCTAGAAATGTGTTACTGTTTAAAATTTTGAGATGCTTACCTTGTATTTAATGCTTTTTATCAAGTTGTAGTATCTTAAATTGGTCTTTTATTGAGCTGCTGAAAATTTCTCACCTAGAATTTGGGAAAAAGAAAATTCAGTTTGTAATTCGGAAAATTCATGGAAGGCTCTAACGAATATATACCATTTTTTAAAAGTATATATAGGATTATGCATTTTTTTCATATATATTTTAATTATTTTTATCTATTTTAGAAATTTTCAAACATTATCTTAAAAATTTAAAACACATCATTTGTGGAGTACAGCACAGTGAAAATATTGTTTTTCTTATATTTTTTGGCATTATTTGTACTTTACCAATTTTAAGGTAAAATGAATGTGAAATGTTAATTTACTCCGACACAGGGTAATAAACTCTATAGAAATTATTATAATTATAGAGACATAGAACAAAAAAAGAAGAAGGTTTGAATAGGAGTTTCTATTAAGATAATTGGTGTATTAAGATAAAATTGTTTAGAGTAAATATGTAGGCACATATTATGTGTGGGCAATTAAAAACATATTAGGGAAAAAATAATTTTTTTTGAGAGATGTTAAACCTGATACTCCCTCCGTCTCTTTTTAAATGTCGTTTTAGAGAAATATTTTTGTCTTTTAATATTTGTCGTTTCAGAATTTCAATTTAGCATTAATTTCTTAGTTTCCAATATTACGCTAAGTATTAAATATAATTTTGATTTTCTCACTATTTTCTTTTAATAAATAACATCCTCTTTTTACAATACAAGAATAATATAAATAATTGACATTATATTTAATGCTATTATACAATTCATTTTCTTAATACTTTGAGTTAGAGTTAGTTATTTTTGTCACTCTTCCTTAATAACATAGTTATCTATAAGACTATAAATATAAATATGTTCAACCATTGGGCCAAATTATTGTCACTAAAATATGCAATTTGAAGTTAAGAATAATAGGTGGTGGGCCTACGCATGCATACAAACGACAAAGCTTGAGATCCGAAAATATAGTTGGCCAGAAAAGAATTCGAAAATGTTTTGCTTTTGGCTTGTGTCTTGTCTAGCATGGTCTACCGGGCCATCAGAATGTATTTGTTTTTTATTAACTCTTTTACACCTCTCAACATCTACTAAAGAATATAAAACCTTACTAAATGCATATTTTGATATCATTTTCATCTCAAATGAGAATTTAATGGTATTAAATTAATTTTTATTATAATTTATTTTATCCTAATTTATCATTTATTGTAATTAAATTATTTTAATTTAGCATTTATGATAAGTAGGTTTTATACCTACTTATTTGATATCAATTCACGAGAATTATGATCATCTTGAGTAGATTTTATTATGTTTTTATGCATTTTATGTTTGTTTAACATTTCTTGTAGTTGAACTCCTAAAGCAAGGAAGGACGTGGATTAGCATGGTGACACGAGCTAGCAAGGACGATGCATGATGGACATGGGTAGATGATGAACTAAAGCAGTGGATGAGCATTATGCAGAAGGGCAAGATGAAGGACAAACAAAAGAACAACAAGCAGCAGCAGAACATTAGATTGCAGGGCACAGAAGCAGCGCGGCCGCGCTGCCTAACAAGCCAAGTATCGCGCGCCCGCGTTGGCTATCTGCAGAAGCTAAAATCCCAAACACGCGATCGCTACCTAAAACAAAGAAGCACATCATACGTCATACTGGAGACTCGGCAGACATTTATATTGCGTGTCTGCGCTTTATTTTGTACTAGAACACGCTACCGGAGACTCCTAAGAATATCCGATCATGTTGTTTTTTGACTTAATTTTTAAATTTAAAATTTGAGCGCTTGTGCTTATCTAAACTATTCTGGTTGGCACCAGCCGTGGATGGTTGATTTTTTTTTTTATTAGTTATCATCTAAGTAATTAGGGTTGAGAGCTTTGGGGGGAACTAGTTCTAGAGAGGGTTGATCAAAGTTTGAGATATTCTACATCTTCTCTTGAATTTAGTTATTAATTAATTAATCATTTCATTTTCTTGAAGATTATTGGTGATTTGGACAACACTTTGGAACGAATTCTGCAATTGGGTTTAATCAATTCTATCTTCTCTCTCAATTGTGATATTTAATTTCCATGTGTTACTATAATCCTATAATGGTTTTCGGTTCAGAAATGAACTAAAACTCCATTATGGGATTCTAACGGATTTTGATATGTAGTCTATAATTATTTGACTGATTGTTTGATTGTATGTTTATTGTGACGCCCCCAAAATAGGTATACATCACTCATTCTGAGTCACCAAATACATCGTACAGAAAAACAACTACAACTTTATTAATACAATTGTCGTGCAAAATACGACAACACACACTGTGAGTTTAAATACAAATATTGTCTTCTAGACAATATCAACACCCAAATAAAGTCCTCATACAATTATTGATGTACTATTTTACAAAAATAGTGAGGACTGCTAAAACAACTGTCTAGGACCATCACTCTATACCCCGGCTGGTTCCTGCTATGTTTTCGCTTCCTCGGAAGAAAAATGGAACAAAAAGGAAAAGGGTGAGCTCAACTAGCCCAGTAAAGAATATTATGACTAAGATAATATACAACAAATTATCCTTAGTCTTCAACAGGGAAAAATCTGATAGAATATAATCGACAACAAGTTTTAGATCAACAACTACAGCGGAAACAACAATTCATTAGAAAAGTTAAGTAGAGAATGAAATCTACTATCATCTATGAATTTAAAAGTCCATCATCAATATTTTATCCTCGTAACATCAATCAATATACATCTTTTGCACTACGGGCCAAAGATATTCATTTCATATCACTAGTTGGTCATGTTCATCTCAACACTGTTCATCTTCAGACTACGCCAAAGATATTCATCAGTAATCATTCATCTTTGCACTCTAAGGCCAAAGATATTCATAAAGTACCACCATTAAGGACCGAGGATGATGAAAAATATTTTAGAGAACTAATCCAAGAAGATGTATAAGGACAAATATTAGGGATTCGTATTTCGGTTTTTCCAAATTCAATAATACTCCATAATAACCAAGTGTGAAGTAGAATTCAAAAATAAAGATCAAAAAATTGATAAAATCAAAGATAGTAACCATAAAAGACATCTGGGACGAAAAAGAGAAAATTTCATTTTTTCGGTGAATAGTGCCGTATTCGTGAATAGTGCCGTATTCGTGAATAGTGTCGTATACGTGAATAGTGCCGTATACGTGAATAGTAACCCTGACACAAAAGTTCCAAATTTGATTAAAAAGTTCAAACCAATATTTCGACATAATGATATTGAAGAAAATAATATCATTTAAGAAGAAAATAACATCCCTTACCTCAAAGAATTAGTACTTCGGAATGAAAGGTCGGAAGTAATGCTGAATGAAACTTGTACTGAACAACAACTCTCAAAGTATTTAAATACTCACAAAATACGCTCGATAATATAGAGAGAGAAAAAGAGAAAGCTTATGTTTCTGGTGTGATTTTCAATTCTAACTTAGCCCTCTATTTATAGGAAAATGTTAAGACGTCACCAAGTAGACTTGACCTGCTACCGATGGCTTTACACGCTACTACTTGCCACCCACCACATTTGAAATAAAATTCAGCACATTTCTTCACCAACCACAAGTGGGGCCCACTAAATTCTAGAATTTTCCACCAAAATTATTTATAAACCTAATTTCTGAATCAGTCACCTCTTAAAATTCATAACAAATCATACGTTCATTTTTAACGATTCAAAATTTGTGGACATATACTCCACTTATATAAGTATAACATATCCAAAAATCACAACGATCCAACGGTCGGATTAAAAATTATAACTCATGCAATATATCGTAAAAATACTGATTTGATTTTGAATACCTCCATTCTGACAAAAATACTGATAAAATACCTCAACATTAAATCCTTCAACTATAACCACATAAAATAAATAAATCCATCATTTATATCCACATCAAATAAATATTTCCTTATCATAAAAACCAATAATTAATTATTCACAAATAATATTACAGAATCACAATTATGACAACCGGACCGTTCCCAGGAAAGAGGGGGCTTTCCAATAAGGATTTCTCTTTACTGACGCACAATTAGGTGTCCAAACTTTTCCTTAGACAGAACTTTCTAGACATTGCCAATAATGTTATCTAATAATATTATTTAAATAATATGAATTATTGATCTGATAATGGGAGATACTGTGCAGTGACAATTATTAAAACAACAATAATATAAAATATCAACGCAGTAATTATTGAATCAATAAAATAAAATATTTAAAAGTAATTACTGTAACAATTTTTGAGTATTGCCTTCTTACGTAAGAATCAATAATTCAAAAATATCGCAATAATACCGTGGTGCTACTACTGCAACCACGCCAGACATCGTATTTTAACCATAGGTTATTTCAACAAGCGGTGTTCACCAGAATAACCTACGTTGTTATTTATAAAAACTCAAACTTGTTGTTTTCTTCATCCGACAGTTATTCTGTTATGAGGCCCACGAATGGCTGCGTCGTCATACGAATATTCCCCGACAATAAGAATATTCCATGACCAAACGAATATTCCCCCACAAAATGAATATTTTATAATCACTTGTTTATTTTGTAAAATTTGCACATTTCACCCATAACCAAAGTATTATATCAAATTAACTTCTTATTATTTCAAGATAATAAATAGAGAAAATTTAATTTTATTCATAATAAGTTGGGGTCTTACAACCTCCCCTCCTTATGAAATTTCATCCTCGAAATTGACATACGTACCTGGTGTTTTGAAATGGTGAGGGTACCTCGCTTTCATTTCTGGTTCTAACTCCCAAGTCATTTCCTCAATAGTACGGTTCCTCCACAAAACCTTGACTTATGGTATAACCTTTGTTCGTAGGATATGCTCTTTCCTATCCAATATCTTGATAGGTACCTCCTCGTACGTTAAATCTTCGGCTATCTCGTCTGGTTCTAATGCAATAATGTGGTTTAGGTCTTTCACATATTTACGAAGCATAGATATGTGAAAAATATTATGAACACGAGACATGCTTGGAGGTAACACGAGTCTATAGGCCACATTTTCTACTCGGTCAAGAATTTGAAATGGACCAATAAATCGTGGATTGAGCTTTCCTCTCTTCCCGAATCTTATAACTCCCTTCCATGGAGCAATACGTAACAATACATGATCTCCAATATTAAACTCCACGTCCTTTTGATGAAGATCAGCATAACTCTTTTGTCGATCTTGCTTGCTGGATCATTTGAATCTTTTCTCTAGTCATGCGTACTAATTCTGGTCCCAACAACGTTGCTTCACCCACCTCATCCCAACATACTGGAGAGCGACACTTTCGTCCATACAAGGCTTCAAATGGAGCCATACCTATACTTGTCTGATAACTGTTGTTGTAGGAGAATTCCACCAATGGTAAATACTTATCCCAACTCCCTTTGAAGTCTAGGACACAGAGTCTTAATAGATCTTCAAGAGTTTGAATAGTCCTCTCTCGATTGTCCGTCTGCTTGAGGATGGTACGCCGAAGCCAATCAGTAAATCCGCGCCCATAGCTTTCTTCAAGCTAACCCAAAATCGTGAAGTGAATCTTGGGTCACGATCCGAAACTATGGATACTGGCATGCCATGCAATCTCACAATCTTATTTACGTACATACTAGCAAGACGTTCAAGGGAATAAGTCTCACGTATGGGCAATAAATGAGCCGACTTGGTTAATTTATCAACAATAACCTAAATCGCATCCATACCTTGAGAAACCTTGGGAAGACCCGTAACGAAATCCATAGTAATGTGTTCCAACTTCCATTTCAGAATCTCAAGTGGTTGCAATGGACCCTTTGGCACTTGATGCTCCGCCTTTACACGTTGACAAGATAAACACCTCGAGATAAACTCCGCGATCTCTTTCTTCATATTGCTCCACCAAAATGTATGTCGAAGATCGTGATACATTTTGGTACTCCCAGGATGGATTGCAAATGGTGTGTTGTGTGCCTCCATCATGATTCTGTGCTTCAAGTCAAAATCGTTAGGAACGTAAAGCCTGGAGTTGACTATAAGTATTCCTTCTTCATCAATTCTTGCCTCTGGAATAACACCTTCTTGCAATTTCTTTTTCATATGCATCAGCTCCAGGTCTGTAGCTTGAGCAGCTTTAACTTTATCAATTAAAGTCAGTTCTACTCATATATTTGCCATCATCACGTGGGTACTTGGAGCCTTTAACTCTATCTCCATCCTTTGTAAGTCGTAAAAAATGGGCCTTTGTGTTAACAACATTGCACTCGTACCCGCATACGATCTTCTATTCAATGCGTCAGCTACAACGTTTGCTTTTCCAGGATGATATTGAATGCTATGGTCGTAATCCTTCAATAGATCGAGCCAACGTCGTTGCCGCATGTTGAGTTCCTTTTGGGTGAAGAAATATTTGAGGCTTTTATGATCCGTATAAATCTCCACTTTCTCCCCATACGTGTAGTGTCTCCAGATTTTCAATGCAAAACGATATTTCGCTTACTCCAGATTATGAGTAGGATAATTCCTCTCATATTCTTTGAGTTTTCGCGAGGCATAGGCTATGACTTTCCCATGTTGCATGAGAACACATCCTAACCCTTTGCCTGAAGCATCGCTGTAGATAACAAATCCATCCGAACTAGATGGTATTGTCAGAACAGGTGCCGAAATGAGTCTCCTCTTGAACTCTTGGAAACTCTTCTCACATTCCTCGCTCCATACGAATTTTGCATCTTTTCGAGTCAGCTGAGTTAACGGAGTAGTAATTCGAGAAAATCCTTCCACGAATCTCTGATAATAACCAGCTAAGCCCAGAAAGCTACGCACTTCGGTCGCCAACTTTGGTTGCTCCCAACTTTGGATTGCTTCAATCTTTTCACGTCAGTCAGATATACTCTATGTTTTGACACCACGTGCCCAAGGAATGCTACTTCCTTAAGCCAGAACTCGCATTTCTTTAGCTTGGCGTATAGCTTGTTGTCACGAAGTCTTTGAAGTACCAGCTTCAAATGGTGCTCATGATCTTCACGGCTTTTGGAATATATGAGGATGTCATCAATAAAGACAACAACGAACTGATCCAAATATTCTTTGAATACACGGTTCATCATATCCATGAAAGCAGCAGGAGCATTAGTCAATCCAAAAGACATGACTAAGAATTCATAATGCCCGCATCGAAGTTCTCAAGGCGATCTTTGGAATATCCTTAGTTTTAATCTTTGGTGATGATATCCGAGCTAAGATCAATCTTTAAAAAGTATTGTGCTCCTTGCAACTGGTCAAACAGGTCATCAATGCGAGGTAGTGGATACCTATTCTTGATGGTGACATGGTTTAATTCTCGGTAGTCAATATAAAGTCGTATACTCCCGTCTTTCTTTTTTACAAATAAAACAGGAGCACCCCAAGGAAATGTACTTGGACGAATGAAACTGATGTCCAATAATTCCTGTAGTTAGACTTTTAACTCCTGAAGTTCAATAGGAGCCATTCGATATGGGGTTTTAGAAATGGGCTTTGTACCCGGTTCAAGATCAATAAAGAATTCAACTTCACGCTCTGGGGGTAGACCAGGAATTTCTTTAGGAAATACGTCAAGAAATTCATTAACAACAGGAATATTATTCAAATTTGACGTGTTTTTGTTCAAGTCCATAATATGGGCTAAGAAAGCTTGACATTCATTTTTTAATAAACGAATAGCTTTATGGCTTGATATGACTATGATTGATTTTAGTGGTTTAGTTGCTTGAATTCCTATAACAGGTTGGTTAGGAATATGAAAACTAACAACCTTACGAAAATAATCAATTTTGGCATGATGAGTGGTTAACCAATCAATCCCTAAAATCATATCAAATGCAAGTATCTTTAAAGAAATAAGATCAACGGGTAATGTGATTGTGCCAACTTGGATCAAGCAAGATTTATAAACTGTAGATGTAACGAAGGTTTCACCCAACGGAGTTTCAACACATAAGTTAAAGTCCAATTTCTCTGGAGTCAAGTTTAAACGTTGAGCACAAGTAGGAGAGATAAAAGAATGGGTAGAACCGGTATCTAGTAAGGTATAAACTTCGCAAGAGTTCAAGATTAGCTTACCCGTGATCACCTCGTTTGGGTTTCTCGCGTTTTGGCCAGTCACGACAAACGCCCTTCCTTGAACCACCGACTTTGTTTTGTCCGTAGTCGCCTTTGGTGCCGCCGTCCCAGTTGGACTTGACTTTGCTACCGGATAAAATCGGGCTATATGACCGTCTTTTCCACAATTGAAACACACCTTGGAAGGCTGTGAACAGTTTGGACTTATGTGTCCCTCCTCTCCGTGATCTCAGAAGATCTAGCTGCGCAAGGTCGTTCTCCTCCCCTAGAATTTGTTGTTGGTCTTTGGTCTTTGGTCTTTGGTCTTGATGTCTTTCTGTCATTGTTGAATCTCCTCTTTTTAAAATTTTTACTTGACTCACCTCTCCTATTGTCATGGCCATGATGATCAGCCGAGTGGTTACCGCTTTTGTCCGTATTCTTCCCTCCTCGCTGGTTAACATCGCTCCGATGACTACTGTCACCGGTATAACCCTGGTTGTGGTCCCTCGGTTGAACATACTCATTATCACGCTCTAATAATTGAGCCCTGTTTACAACATCTGAATATAAAGAAAATTTATGAGAGATAAGATATTGTCGAATCTCGGGTTTTAGACCTCTCAGAAACATCCGCGTTATACATTCCTCATTTTCTACCAAATGAGGTGCAAACCTGGATAACTCCGAGAACTTCGCCTCGTACTGGGACACCGTCATGTTGTTCTGTTCTAGTCTAATAAACTTTACCTCCTTCATATGACGAATACTTTCAGGAAAGTACTTGTCATTGAACAGTTTCTGAAATTTTTCCCAAGACATGTTGAGTGCGGCTGGCTGGGTACGCTTCACAGATACCCACCAGTAATCTGCCTCACCACGGAACATAAAGGTGGCGAATGGAACCTTATGTTCCTCCGTGCAGCCCAAGACATCGAATATCTTGGTCATTTGCTTAACCCATGTTTCCGCCTTAATCGGATCGGGCTTTCCCCAGAAATCTAGTTGTCCCAACTCCTTGAACTGCTTGGCTGTGACAGACCGCGCGTTGCTATCATTTTCACCCGTATTTTGTACACGAGACTCCCTCGTCTGATTTTGCATGAACTGCAAAAAGCTTCTAAACATCGCATCATTCATCGTTTGCTCGGTAGTGTTGTTTACAGGAGGAATATTGCCTTCCTGTTGCACGTTTTCTTGGTTGGTAATCAAAGGTTGTTCCACAGTCTCATAGACTCCATTGTTAACGTTCTCAGCTACCATTCTTAAAAACTGCCATAAAATAGAGGTTAATTAAACAAATTAACATATCACATAATATCCCTATATTATGACCAACCAACAAATAAGCTTTGGTAGGATACACTAGCGAATGATTTACTCATCTCTCCCCTCCTAGTTCTATTCCCCGATCTTCGCCAGAGACCATATCCTTAAGCTCTGATACCAACTGTGATGCCCCCAAAATAGGTGTATATCACCCATTCTGAGTCGCCAAATACATGGTACAGAAAAACAACTACAACTTTATTAATACAATTATCGTGCAAAATACGACAACACATACTGTGAGTTTAAATACAAATATTGTCTTCTAGACAATATCAACACCCAAATAAAGTCCTCATACAATTATTGATGTACTATTTTACAAAAATAGTGAGGACTGCTAAAACAACTGCTCAGGACCATCACTCTATACCCGACCGTTGGTTCGCCTTTATGTTCTCGCTTCCGAGAAGAAAAATGAAACAAAAAGGAAAAGGGTGAGCTCTAGCCCAGTAAAGAATATTATGACTAAGATAATATACAACAAATTATCCTTAGTCTTCAACAGGGAAAATCTGATAGAATATAATCGACAACAAGTTTTAGATCAACAACTGCAGCGGAAACAACAATTCATTAGAAGAGTTAAGTAGAGAATGAAATCTACTATCATCTATGAATTTGAAAGTCAATCATCAATAATTTATCCCTGTAACATCAATCAATATACATCTTTGCACTACGGGCCAAAGATATTCATTTGTATCACCAGTTGGTCATGTTCATCTCAACACCTGTTCATCTTTGCACTACGGGCCAAAGATATTCATTAGGTAATCATTCATCTTTGCATTACAGGCCAAAGATATTCATCAAGTACCACCATTAAGGACTGAGGATGATGAAAAACATTTTAGAAACTAATCCGAGGAGAAGGACAAATATTAGGGATTCGTATTTCGGTTTTTCAAAATTTAATAATACTCCATAATAACCAAGTGTGAAGTAGAATTCAAAAATAAAGATCAAAACATGGATACAATCAAAGATAGTAACCATAAAAGACATCTGGGATGAAAAAGAGAAAATTTCATTTTTCGGTGAATAGTGCCGTATACGTGAATATTAACCCCGACACAAAAGTTCCAAATTTGATTAAAAGTTCAAACCAATATTTCGGCATAATGATATTGAAGAAAATAATATCATTTAAGAAGAAAATAACATCCCTTACCTCAAAGAATCAGTACTTCAGAATGAAAGGTTGGAAGTGATGCTAAATGAAACTTGTACTAAACAACAACTCTCAAAGTATCTAAATACTCACAAAATACGCTCGATAATATAGAGAGAGAAAAAGAGAAAGCTTATGTTTCTGGTGTGATTTTCAATTCTAACTTAGCCCTCTATTTATAGGAAAATGTTAGCACGCCGAAGCAGACTTGATCTGCTACCTGATGGCTTTACCTGCTACTATTGTCACCCACCACATTTGAAATAAAATTTACCACATTTCTTCACCAACCACAAGTGCGGCCCACTAAATTCTAGAATTGTCCACCAAAATCATTTATAAACCTAATTTCTGAATCAGTCACCTCTTAAAATTCATAACAAATCATACGTTCATTTTTAACGGTTTAAAATTTGTAGACATATACTCAACTTATATAAGTATAACATATCCAAAAATCACAACGATCCAACGGTCGGATTAAATATTATAACTCACGCAATATATCATAAAAATACTGATTTGATTTTTAATACCTCCATTCCGACAAAAATACTGATAAAACACCTCAACATTAAATCCTTTAACTATAACCACATAAAATATATAAATCCATCATTTATATCCACATCAAATAAATATTTCCTTATCATAAAAATCAATAATTAATTATTCACAAATAATATTACAGAATCACAATTATGACAACCAACCGCCGTTCCTGGAAGAGGGGCTTTCCAATAAGGATTTCTCCTTACTGTCGCGTAATTAGGTGACCAAACCTCTCATTAGACAGAAGTTTCTAGAAATTGCCAATAATGTTATCTAATAATATTATTCAAATAATATGAATTATTGATCTGATAATGGGAAATAATGTGCAGTGATAATTATTGAAACAACAATAATATAAAATATCAACGCAGCAATTATTGAATCAATAAAATAAAATACTGAAAAGTAATTACTGTAACAATTATTGAGTAGTGCCTTCTTACGTAAGAATCAATAATTCAAAATATCATGTAATACCGTGTTTATCGCTTGAACCACGCAGTATTATCGTATTTTAACCACCGGTTATTTCAACAGTGTTCACGGTAACAACTACGCCGTTATTTATAAAAACACAAACTTGTCATTTTCTTCATCCGACAGTTATTCTATTATGAGGTCCACGGATGGCTGCGCCGTCGTACGAATATTCCCCGACATTAAGAATATTCCACGACCAAACGAATATTCCCTGACAAAATGAATATTTTATAACCACTTGCTTATTTTATAAAATTTGCACATTTCACCCATAACCAAAGTATTATATCAAATTAACTCCTTATTATTTCAAGATAATAAATAGAGAAAATTTAATTTTATTCATAATAAGTTGGGGTCTTACATTTATCATTGGATTAACTATTATGATTGATCGTATTGCATGAATGTTTGATCATCATTCACTTTGTATACTTATATGGAATTGAAAAATGAAATATAAGTGTGGTTATAATCATAATAGCATACGTTTATGTGGATGAGATGTTTAGCTTTGTACTTCGTGAACCAGATAGAAATATACTGTTTCACCGTGTGTAGCAATATAAGAGCCTGTGCTTTAATTCATTATTACTGCAATTTCACATAGAAATATAGTAATTTTGGTAATATTGTCGATTGCATGATTTCTATCAATTGTGGAGGTTATGTAAATAGGTCATAATTCATTGAAAAATGGTTATGTCTACCTTTGTGCTCTTTTAGCTAATTTTCTATGATAAATGTATAAGCTTACATGATGGTAATAATTAGATGAAGTATGAAATGAAGTTAGAATCCCATTCTTTCCAAATTTGATTCATTATTATAGTATTATTCTTTTATTCATTATTTGAGTTTAGATTAATTTAAAATTGTGAGTATTCGTTTAAGCATATGAAAATATTGATACGGTTGGAGTATAATAATTTAATTTTAAAACCTTTCTCCATGGATCGATACTTTTCTTACTCTGTACTAATTGTTGACCCATGTATGCTTGCATGAGTTAGAGTCCTTTTATTAAGACTAAAAAAGGAGGCAACAATTTACTCCCTCCGTCTTCTGACCAGAAGTAGATCCAGCTTGAAAGTCTAGTGGGATCAAATTCAAAAATAAAATTCATTAAGAATAAAAATTAATTTAATAAAATGAATCACAAAACTAAATAATCCTCAAATATTATTTTCAATAATATTTTTTGAGGTTTTATTGCTTGAAATTGTTGCATGATAACCTCATTTTTAATAGTTACAAAAATATCATATATCAATAACATTTATGCACCTTCTTCCAATTCCTCCGCCTCTTCATATATATATATATATATATACTACAGTTATTAATATATTCACAAATTTTAAGGTTTAGTGAAACAAAATAAGTATAGTACTACAGTTATATTAGTACACTACTATTATGTTACTGAAAAAAATAATATGCTACTATCTTGTTAATATGATAGATAAACATTTTAATATACTTTAGAATGATTAAATTTAGTTAAGTGATTAAATTTAATTAACTTTAATATATTATTATTATTATTATTATTATTAATAATAAAAGAATATATGGGGAAAATCTCATGTTTTGATATAAATATTAATCCTTGCAAGATATTAACAGATAACTTGTGTTGCTCCAGCGGTTAAATGACCAAAGTTCTTAACAATAAATCGCATGTTCGAATATGTGGAGAAGTAATTTTTGTAAAAAATTCAAAAGACTTGCCACGTTAGCAGCGGACTCGTGTCAATTTATAATATTAAATACCATGTTTAACCTGCCTCGTCTACCACGTAGGCACCACGTGTGCTACGTCAGCAGGTCAACGCACATGTGACGCCTGGGGGTTCAAAGTCTAAATTTTTGAATAGAAATGGGTTCAATTTGCGTTGATTGGAAGAAAGGGGCTCAATACCCAAATATCAGAAAAGTTCAATGGTCGACTTTTGCATTTAACCCTAGAAAATTTCAATAACAGAAAATGTAAAACCTTTTAAGCGAAATAAAAACTGTAAACATGTTATAAACATTAGATTCATACGAAAAACAAAAATCTAAACGATAGTTTGAGATTATAAGCTAGCAAAAATCATACCTGAAACAAAAATCTATTAAATCAGAGAGCTGAAAGCCTCGCGGGTAAACTTCATATATAGTTGGGATGACAACAACGACACATGGTTGAAGGCCAATAATCCGATGATGCTCTCACCATGAAGCTGAAGGAGTAGAAGTGACAGAAGATGATTTGGAAGAAAAGAAGCCCTCGTGCGATTTTTGATTTGGGAGGATGAAAGAGCGATTTGGGAGAGAAGTCGTGCAAATTTTTTTTAAACAAGTCGGCCAAAACGACGTCGTTTGATCGACTATGTAAAAAAATAATTTGTACAAATATGCATACCCATTTTTTTTTTTTTTTATATATATATATATATATATATATAGTATTGATTAATATAGTAGTAGTAAAGATATATGAAGATAAAATATAGTATAATATGTACATTGTTCAAGAGAACTAATTATAATTATATTCATTATATTTGAACATGTATTATTATTATTATTATTATTATTATTATTATTATTATTATTATTATTATTATTATTATTATGTAATTTGTAACTTGAAAATTTATATCTGATGACCAAATTACCTTTAGGATGACAAACCAAATTAATTTATCTCTTTGGCTTGTTATTTATCTATATAAATATATAATAAGACAAGACTTAATTTTTTGTCCTTCGTCTTTGTTCTTTAGTCTTTGGTCTAGAACTAGAATTTAATTAGAAGTAAAATAATTTTTATACTCGTATATAGTGCTATGATTAGTTTAACTAGAACTAAAAATCTCATTATGGTCCAATAAACTTTAATATTAACTTATTATTTTTCAATAATTTTATTTTTTATAAGAGTCCTTTAATTACTTAGTCATATAATAAATTTTAACTTAAAAAATTATATTTAGGATTTTAGTTTAAATTTTCACTCAACTTTTTTTTTCCCACTCAACTTTAGTCTCTAAATGACTATATATTAAAAATATTATGAGTACATATGATAACTAATATCAAAATTATATATTGTATATATTCGAAATATATATATTAATGATTACTTTAGTTACCAATTCTATTACATATATGAGACTTTTAGTTAATTAATGTTACAAAACAATTCTAACATATATATTAGTTATTAAAATTTAGTTAGCTAGCTTTTAAAACTAAAATAATAATGATAACTCATTATTCTACAAGAATTATATTCATAAATAACTATATATTAAAAATATAAGAAAAATATTATTAGTAAATAATAATTAATATAAAAATTGTAATGCATATTACAAAATATATTAATGATTAAAATTTAGTAAACAACTTTATTTCATATAGGAGACCTTAAGTTAATTAATGTTTAAAAAATCTAAACTTATATATTACTAATTAAAATTTAATTACCTTTTAAAACTGAAATCATGATTGTAACTTATTATTTTATAACAATTTTATTTTGTATAGACTTTATTTAGTTAATTAATTATATAATAGAGTATAACTTAAACACTACATTCAGGTTTTTAGGTGTCTATTCAACTTTGAACTCTAATTAAAATGAAAATATAAATACGAAGGAATGATTATAAGAACTAAATATTAAATTTTGAATTTATATAAAAATTAATATTAAGTTAAAAATAACAAAAGAATCACATTAGTAACATTTAATATATGATCTGTAATAATTCGTTTTTAAGAAATTTTTTTAGTCATTCTAATAATAGTAGTAAGTCAATTTGAAATTTAAAAAATATATTTTCTAATCACTATATAAAATAAATTAAAAACAATTTTTTTAAAAAACCCATACTTTGCACGTGACACTTAGCTGGTTGGTATTGATAATGCGAGAGAGGCTTGGTCTCTCTTGGTCTGATAAAATCTCCAATTAATTTTGTTGTTTCTCAAAGGCATAAGAAGATCTAGAAAGGGGAGTTTGAATACATCTTTTTAGACTTTTTCTTTTTTAAGAATGTATTGCCAGATAATTAATTAATTAAAAAAATTTGATTTACTTATGCACAACAGAATATTTGTTTGAAAGCCCTTTAAAGATCAGAGAAAAATCTCATTTCTAAATCTAGTTCTTGTAGAAATAAGTCAGAAGTAAATATGAAATATAAATACAAAAATGTAAATGCATGAAAATAAATGACATAACAAATTTTTAAGTGGTTCGAAGTACAAAAGACACCTAGTATAGAGTGTGTCAGCTTATTTTCGACTCTAATAGGTCACATCTGACTGCCACAATACCAACTACGTGGGTGATCTCACATCGCCAAACTAGCTGTTAGACATAACTCGATTTGATCTTCAATTTGAACTTATATAGGCTGATCGACCAACATCTCGGGTTCATTACTTTGCAAGGCTCCTCAATGTTAATCTAATGTCAGACCAGACATGTTTTACGACTTTGTCCGATCGTAAAGTTTCATGGAAATTGTAGAGTTTTTGGCTTGACGTACTCCACGATCTGTACTCTACGATCTACTTGTTCTATGAGTCTGTCCGCACTCTACGATCTGCTCTACAATTTCTGAACAGACTCTGCGATCTTCGTTTCACATTAAGATCTTAGAGCTGACTATGATTTCTCTGCAGATTATGCAATCTTGATTTTGCCTTACGAACTCCTAGCACACTCTGCGATTTTGTTTTGCACTGAATGCTCTACGATAGCTTGACTAACTCTGCGATTTTCAATAAACTTTACAAATTCACAGAGCAACTTTACGATCGTTCAATCTGACTGTAGGATTGATTCAGTCCTATCATCTATACATTTGATCAACTCAGAAGATCAACCTAACAAGTTTGATCTTTCTACTCTAAGTCCCTTGTACATCAATTTCTCATTTAAAAATTTCACAAAAGCTACTAGTACAAATATACATTAATACTATCTCATCATTATCAAATTAAAACATGCATTTTCTAACTCCGCTTCAAAACGAATCCCCTAAGTATAAAAGTTTTCATATTTAATGTAAGACCCCAAATTATTATTAATGAAATTTAATTTCCTCTATTTATTATATTGAAATAGTAAGGGTTGATTTGATTAATGTGGTAAGTTATGGGTAAAATGCGCAAATATTTTAAATAAGCAAGTGGTTATAAAATATTCATTGTTGTCGGGGAATATTCGTTTGGTCGTGAAATATTCTTACTGTCGGGAATATTAAATGCGGCGAGCGATTTTTATATGGGCCCCATAACTGAAAAGCGATTCAAGGAAGAAAACGACACGAATAAGTTGTTTATAAATAACTACAGTAGTTATTTACAAGTTAATCTTTGTTGGAAATACGGTGGTTAAAACACAAGTAGTTATTACCAGTATTGCACCAATTATTTATTCTTACGCAAGAAGGCACTACTCAATAATTGTTACAGTAATTACTGTTCAATATTATATTTTATTGATTCAATAATTGCTACATTGATATTATTGTTGTTTTAATAATTGTCACTGCACAGTATTTTTCATTATCGGAGTAATAATTCATATTATCTGAATAATATTATTAGATAACATTATTGGCAATGTCTAGAAAGTTCTGTCTAAGGAGAGGTTTGGTCATCTAATTGCGCGCCAGTAAGGAGAGATCCTTATTGGAAAGCCCCCTCTTTCTTGGGAACTGCCTAGTTGTCAGTATTGTGATTCTATAATATTATTTGTGAATAATTAATTATTGATTTATATGATGAGGAAAATATTGATTTTATGTGGATATAGATGGAGAAAATTTTAAAGTGACAATTGTTGAAAAATTGATATTTTATCTTTTCTGATAAAATATATTATTATATTTTAATAATATAATAATGGTGATATTTTTACAATGAAGGTGGGATATATGAGTATATGAGGAGGAAGAATATTTTTGTGGCATTAAATGATTAACACATGTTTTGTGTGTCGGTGGACCCTATTTCTTGACCGAAATTTGATTATAGAGTGTAAAATCTCCTGTTTGTGAATTTCGGTCAATTTTTGTTTGAAATTTGGAAAAACTTTCTTCTGTAAAGTTGTAGAGAATGAAATTTTCTATAAAAAAGACATGTGGTTCGAATTTTTCTGATAAAAGGGCTATTTATTATGAATTATTGAAGTTCCGTAGTTTCGAAATAATTAATTTTTGAAAGTTTTAATTATTTTTAATTATAAAAACATTTTTTTTTGCTTGGTGGGCTGCATTAAACATGTGCAAGGTGGCTGAATTCAGATTCAAGAGGTGGGCTTGACAATTTTGTAAATATAATAATATTATATTAAATTTTCTGCTTTGGTGTTCTAAGCATTTTTCTATAAATAAGGTGCTTAGGTTAGAATTGAAAATCACACCAGAAACTGAAGTTTTCTCTCTATTTCTCTCTCGATATATTGAGCGTATTCTTGTGAGTATTTTGATACCTTGAGTGTTGCTATACGGTGCAAGTTCCCTTCAGCACTATATCTAGTATTCCAAGTCAGGAGTACCGTCTTTTCGAGGTAAGGGATATTTTTTTTTAAAATGATATTATTTCTTTCAATATCATTATGACAAAGTATTGATCTGAACTTTTAATCAAATTTAGAACTTTTTGTGTCGGGGTTACTATTCACATATACGACACTATTCACGTATACGACACTATTCACGAATACGATACTATTCACAGAAAAATTAAATTTTTGTATTTTGTCCAAAATAGCTATTATGGATACTAGCTTTGATTGTATTCATGTTTTGATCATTCTTAAATTTTACTTCACCATGATTGTTTATGAAGTATTTTTGAACTCAGATTGTTTAAAGTACGAATCCATAATACTTGTTCTTTTGTTTCACTAGATTCGTTTTCTTTAAAATTATTTTCATCATCCTCAGTCCTAAATGATGATGTTATTGAATATCTTTGGCCTGTAGTGCAAAGATGGTTGATTTTATGATGAATATCTTTAGCCCGTAGTGCAAAGATGTACAGGTGTTGAGATGAACATGATCGACTGATGAATATCGTCGGCCTGTAGTGCAAAGAAGAATATATGATTCAAGATGTGCATTGATTGATGTTACAGGGATAAAATAATGACTGTGGACTTTTAAATTCATAGATTATAGTAGATTTCATTCTCTACGTAACTCATCTATGAATTATTATTTTCGCTGCTGATCTGAAACTTGTTGTTTATTGTATTCTATCAGATTTTTTCCCGTTGAAGACTAACGATAATTTGTTCTATATTATCTTAGTCATAATATTCTTTACTGGGCTAGTTGAGCTCACCCTTTTCCTTTTTGTTCTATTTTTCTTCTCAGGAGGCGAGAATGTAGCGAGTACTAGTCGGGGTACGGAATGAAGGTTCTAGGAAGTTGTTTTAGTAGTCCTCACAATTTTTGTAAAGTATTGTATCAATAATTATAATGAGGACTTAGTTGGGTATGTATATTGTCTAGATGACAATATTTGTATTTAAACTCACAGTTTATGGGTTGTATTAATAAAGTTGTAGTTGTTTCTGTACCATGTTATTGACGACTCAAAATGGGTGATGTATACCTATTTTGGGAGCGTCACATTTAACCTTATAAATTTAATAATATTTTTATTTTGTCCTATATATAAACTAAAATTTTAATTTTCAAACTTAAACGCATGTGTCCTAGTCCCTAGTCGTTTATAAAATTCACTATAATTGTCACGACCAATTCAATTTATTCACTGAAGTTGCATTCATTTTGGCTAGTCCAACAAAAAGATAAAAAGTTGCACAATAAAATTTTAAGTCATAAAAGAAAGGAAAATCCATTCTTTTCTTCGGTTTCATCAATCCATTTGTTATTGTTTCCAAAAGCAACAAATAACACCTTAATTTAAATTCCATCATGTAATTTAGCCTTTGGGGTTCTTTTATTTTTATATAATTGGTGGTTGACCCTTTTCCCTTGGGATTTTCTTTTGGGTTGGAAATGGGATTTAAAATATTAAATATTAAAGTATTTTGAGGTTCAATTTAATGAGGGACCTACATTTTGAAAATGTCGGGTCTTTGCACTAATGTGTTCTCCTTCATGAGTAGTATAACTTGGTATATTTATATGTTCAAATCCATTAAGAATTGAATGAGAAAATTGACTCCAAAGTCACCTACTTGAAATGTTGTAAGTTGCAAAAGTCCCACATAGGGCAATAGAGGGAAAATTGAAGAAAATATATATGAGATGTTTGCTCAATGGGAAGGGCCCCAAGGGGTACCCCACTTTTGTGGAAGGAAGAGGACCTAGCCAAGGCTTGGTTCAAGCCCGCGTGCCTCCGCCATTAGTCCGGTCGGGCCGGCCTCAAGTTTTGGTTCAAAATATGTTTAATAATTTATCAGATTTTGTTTTAATTATTATCATGATACTACGTAGTTTCGATGACAGTTATACCCAACGGTAATAATAATTAACCGTGAATTTATTCTATAAATTTCACATCTGGGCGCACATTCAAAACATACGTTTGTTTTTTCTTGTTCCTTCCCTTCTGCAATTCCCAAATTTCGTTCTGCAATATATACCGTTCGATTCTCGCAATAAATTCCGCTTTCGCTCTCTCAGAAACAAATATTGTAAAAAGAAGATTTATTTTAATCCGTTTCAAGTTTACTTTATGCATGCATCATTAGTATTATTTTCGGTTCAGTACATAACATAAATAATGGTTCGAAATATTCTTAATTTTGAAGTGCTTCTAATTAAAAACTGAAAATCCGATTTTATCTTGGGAAGCAATTATTCAATTAATCCTTAGCACCTGTGAGAGAATAAATTTGCTTTAAGGAGACTTTGTGAATTCAAAGGACTTGAATTTATTTATTATTATTTTCTGTGTTATATTTATATAAATCATGTTCTGTTTTATCATATTTATATATATATATATTAAATAATACTATATATTACAAATAATAATCTTAAAGCAAATTTAATTTTCTGTAATTATAGTATTGTTTTATGTGAATGTAAAATTATTTTATGTGAATGTAAAATTGTTTTATGTAAAATGAAAATTATTTTATAAAACAAATACTTCGATTTTATATGTTTGTATAAAAAAGCAGAATGTATATTTTGTTATTATGTGCATGATTATCCACGTAATTCTGAAAATTTATTCTGTTATTTTATAATGCATGTTAAATGTTTTATATATTTTGTTATTATATAAATTTCATGTTAATATATTGACTGCATATTAATAATAATAATATATTGACTACATGTTAATATTCTGTTTAAATATTTACATGTTAATATATATTTTGTTTAAATATTTGCATGTTAATATTTTGTTTAATTTTGCATGTTAATATGTTTGAGTGTAGTTAAATAGTGGGTATTCTATAGAGCACTGAGTTATAAAATGAAAATCGGACATATTGTGATTTCATTTGATAACATCATATAGTATTATTTACAGAATGGATTCAATAACTTATATATAATACTAAGTTATTTTATATGTAGTAATATAATACTAAGTATATTATATAGTAATATACTAAGTTAATCAGAATATTATATTTATATATATATATGTTACGTTATTATAAGTTATTCTGTCAAACTGCAAAGGAACTTGCATTCACTCATTCATTGGTTTCCTGGAATAAATGTGACAGAAAATAATAAATTAATAATTGCATGAATATAGTAGCATGTTATATATATTTTATAGTAGCATGTTATTACCGTATATTAATAAATATAGTAGCATGTTATATATTTTATGTAAACATAATATCATGTTATATATATTTTATTGCATGAATCTTCCTTGTAATTTTATTATTAATTAACGTATATTAATACCGTGGTAGTTTTAATATATTACTGTAGTAGTTGTAATATATTATTATCAACATATGTTCTGTTATTTAGTTACTGTTTAAATTTATATGAAAGTTTGATTTCTGCAAATAAAATTTGGTATTGAATTCTGTTAAAATTTAGTACAACAGAAATTTGTTTCTGTTTATTAATAATTGTCTTCTTTGTATAACAGAAATGACATCCAATAGTACCATTCATGCCGTGAGTATGTCTCATGGAGAAAAGCCTGAAAGGTTCAATGGAACGAATTTCAAGCGTTGACAACAAAAGATGCTCTTCTATCTCACAACACTGAACTTGGCAAGGTTTCTACAAGAGGACTGTCCTACTCTTGTTGAAGGAGAAACTGACAAGGAAAAGGTGGCTGCTGTTGATGCATGGAAACATGCAGATTTTCTTTGCAGGAACTATGTGATGAATGGTTTAGATAATACATTATATAATGTATATTGTACAATTCAAACTGCAAAAGAACTTTGGGAATCTTTAGACAAGAAATATAAAACTGAAGATGCTGGCATGAAAAAATTTATTGTTGGTAGATTTCTTGACTATAAAATGATAGATTCTAAAGCAGTCAACACTCAAGTTCAAGAATTACAAGTAATTCTACATGACATTCATTCTGAAGGAATGTCATTAAGTGACTCATTCCAAGTTGCTGCAATGATTGAGAAACTTCCACCATCATGGAAAGACTTCAAAAATTATCTGAAGCATAAATGCAAAGAGATGAATCTTGAAGAACTGATTGTGCAACTTAGGATTGAAGAGGACAATCGAGGATCTGAGAAAAAGAGTGGAAAAAACTTCATTGAAGCAAAGACAAATATGGTAGAACAAAGGCCAAACAACAACAAAAGGAAGCGTGAAGGCAAAGATACCTTCAAGGCCAAGAAGAAATTCAAAGGAAAATGCTTCAATTGTGGCATTTCAGGACATAAATCAAGTGAATGTCGCAAGCCAAAGAAAGTCAAGAAAGAACAAAAGGCTCAAACAAATGTGACAGAACTGAAAAAACTTTCTGAAAATGTTTCAGACATGAATCTTTGTGCAGTTATATCTGAATGTAACTTGGTAGGAAACTCCAAAGAATGGTACGTGGACACTGGGGCTACTCGCCACAGTTGTTCTAACAAATGGATGTTTTCTACTTACAAACCAGTAGAAAATGATGATCAACTCTTCATGGGAAACTCCTCAAGTTCAAAGGTTGAAGGACATGGTAAGATTGTACTGAAAATGACATTTGGCAAAGAATTGACTTTGAACGAAGTGCTTCATGTGCCAGATATCCGCAAAAATCTAGTTTCTAGGTCACTACTTAGCAAGAATGACTTCAAGTTGGTGTTTGTGTCTGATAAATTTATACTTACTAAAAATGATATGTTTGTAAGAAAGGGCTACATGAATGATGGACTCTTTAAGATGAATGTTATGAATGTTGTACCGAAGTCTATTGATAATAATAAAATTAATTCTTCTGCTTACTTGTTAGAATATTCAAATATATGACATGCTAGATTAGGACATGTTAATTATAATACTTTGCGTAGATTAATTAATTTAGAATTATTGCCTAAATTTGATATTAATCAAAAATATTCTACATCTTCTCTTGAATTTAGTTATTAATTAATTAATCATTTCATTTTCTTGAAGATTATTGGTGATTTAGACAGCACTTTGGAACGAATTCTGCAATGGGGTTTAATCAATTCTATCTTCTCTCTCAATTGTGATATTTAATTTCCATATGTTACTACAATCCCATAATGGTTTCGGTTCATAAATGAACTAAAACTCCATTTATGGGATTGTAACGGATTTTGATATGTAGTCTATAATTATTTGACTGATTGTTTGATTGTATGTTTATCATTGGATTAACTATTATGATTGATCGTATTGCATGAATGTTTGATCATCATTCACTTTGTATACTTATATTGAATTAAAAAATGAAACATAAGTGTGGTTATAATCATAATAGCATACGTTTATGAGGATGAAATGTTTAGCTTTGTACTTCGTGAACCAGATAAAAATATACTGTTTCACCGTGTGTAGCAATATAAGAGCATGTGCTTTAATTCATTATTATTGCAATTTCACATAGAAATATAGTAATTTTGGTAATATTTTCGATTGCATGATTTCTATCAATTGTGGAGGTTATGTAAATAGGTCATAATTCATTGAAAAATGGTTATGTCTACCTTTGCGCTCTTAGCTAATTTTCCATGATAAATGTATAAGCTTACATTATGGTAATAATTAGATGAAGTATGAAATGAAGTTAGAATCCCATTCTTTCCAAATTTGATTCATTATTATAGTATTATTCTTTTATTCGTTATTTGAGTTTAGATTAATTTAAAATTGTGAGTATTCGTTTAAGCATATGAAAATAGTGATACGGTTGGTGTATAATAATTTAATTTTAAAACCTTTCTCCGTGGATCGATACTTTTCTTACCCTGTACTAATTGTTGACCCATGTATGCTTGCATGAGTTAGAGTCCTTTTATTAAGACTAAAAAAGGAGGCAACAATTTACTCCCTCCGTCTTCTGACCAGAAGCGGATCCAGCTTGAAAGTCTAGTGGGATCAAATTCAAAAATAAAATTCATTAAGAATTAAAATTAATTTAATAAAATGAATCACAAAATTAAATAATCCTCAAATATTATTTACAATAACATTTTTTGAGGTTTTATTGCTTGAAATTGTTGCATGATAACCTCATTTTTAATAGTTATAAAAATATCATATATCAATAACATTTACGTGCCTTCTTCCAATTCCTCCGCTTTCTCTTATATATATATATATATATATATATATATATATATATATATATATACTATAGTTATTAATATATTCATAAATTTTAAGGCTTAGTGAAACAAAATAAGTAGAAAGTACTACAGTTATATTAGTACACTACTATTATATTCTTGAAAAAATAATATGCTACTATCTTGTTAATATGATAGATAAACATTTTAATATACTTTTAGAATGATTAAATTTAGTTAAGTGATTAAATTTAATTAACTTTAATATATTATTATTATTATTATTATTAATAAAAGAATATATGGGGAAAATCTCATGTTTTGATATAAATATTAATCCTTGCAAGATATTAACAGATAACTTGTGTTGCTCCAGCGGTTAAATGACCAAAGTTCTTAACAATAAATCACATGTTCGAATATGTGGAGAAGTAATTTTTGTAAAAAATTCAAAAGACTTGCCACATCAGTAGCGGACACATGTCAATTTATAATATTAAATACCATGTTTGACCTGCCTCAGCTGACACGTAGGCGCCACGTGTGCTACGTCAGCAGGTCAACGCACATGTGGCGCTTGGGGGTTCAAAGTCCAAATTTTTGAATAGAAATGGGTTCAGTTTGCGTTGATTGAAAGAAAGGGGCTCAATACCCAAATATCAGAAAAGTTCAATGGTCGACTTTGCATTTAACCCTAGAAATTTTCAATAACAAAAAATGTAAAACCCTTTAAGCAAAATAAAAATTGTAAACATGTTATAAACATTAGATTCATACGAAAAAAAAAATCTAAATGGTAGTTTGAGATTATAAGCTAGCAAAAATCATACCTGAAACAAAAATCTATTAAACCAGAGAGCTGAAAGCCTCGCGGGTAAACTTCATATATAGTGGGGATGGCAACAACGACACATGGTTGAAGGCCAATAATCCGATGATGCTCTCACCATGAAGCTGAAGGAGTAGAAGTGACAGAAGATGATTTGGAAGAAAAGAAGCCCTCGTGCGATTTTTGATTTGGGAGGATGAAAGAGCGATTTGGGAGAGAAGTCGTGCAATTTTTTTTTTTTAAACAAGTCGGCCAAAACGACGTCGTTTTGACTGACTATGTAAAAAAATAATTTGTACAGCTGTGCATACCCATTTTTTTTTTATATATATATATATATATATATATATATATATAGTATTGATTAATATAGTAGTAGCAGTATATATGAAGATAAAAATATAGTATAATATGTACATTGTTCAAGAGAACTAATTATAATTATATTCATTATATTTGAACATGTATTATTATTATTATTATTATTATTATTATTATTATTATTATTATTATGTAATTTGTAACTTGAAAATTTATAGCCGATGACCAAATTACCTTTAGGATGACAAACCAAATTAATTTATCTCTTTGGCTTGTTATTTATCTATATAAATATATAAATATATAATAAGACAAGACTTAATTTTTGTCCTTCGTCTTTGTTCTTTAGTCTTTGGTCTAGAACTAGAATTTAATTAGAAGTAAAATAATTTTTTATACTCGTATATAGTGCTATGATTAGTTTAACTAGAACTAAAAATCTCATTATGGTCCAATAAACTTTAATATTAATTTATTATTTTGCAATAATTTTATTTTTTATAAGAGTCCTTTAATTACTTAGTCATATAATAAATTTTAACTTAAAAATTATATTTAGGATTTTAGTTTAAATTTTCACTCAACTTTTTTTTTCCCACTCAACTTTAGTCTCTAAATGACTATATATTAAAAATATTATGAGTACATATGATAACTAATATCAAAATTATATATTGTATATATTCGAAATATATATATTAATGATTACTTTAGTTACCAATTCTATTACATATATGAGACTTTTAGTTAATTAATGTTACAAAACAATTCTAACATATATATTAGTTATTAAAATTTAGTTAGCTAGCTTTTAAAACTAAAATAATAATGATAACTCATTATTCTACAAGAATTATATTCATAAATAAGTATATATTAAAAATATAAGAAAAATATTATTAGTAAATAATAATTAATATAAAAATTGTAATGCATATTACAAAATATATTAATGATTAAAATTTAGTAAACAACTTTATTTCATATAGGAGACCTTAAGTTAATTAATGTTTAAAAAATCTAAACTTATATATTACTAATTAAAATTTAATTGCCTTTTAAAAAAGCTGAAATCATGATTGTAACTTATTATTTTATAACAATTTTATTTTGTATAGACTTTATTTAGTTAATTAATTATATAATAGAGTATGACTTAAGCACTACATTTAGGTTTCTATTCAACTTTGAACTCTAATTAAAATGAATATATAAATACGAAGGAATGATTATAAGAACTAAATATTAAAATTTGAATTTATATAAAAATTAATATTAAGTTAAAAATAACAAAAGAATCACATTAGTAACATTTAATATATGATCTGTAATAATTCGTTTTTAAGAAATTTTTTTAGTCATTCTAATAATAGTAGTAAGTCAATTTGAAATTTAAAAAATATATTTTCTAATCACTATATAAAATAAATTAAAAACAATTTTTTTTAAAAACCCATACTTTGCACGTGACACTTAGCTAGTTGGTATTGATAATGCGAGAGAGGCTTGGTCTCTCTTGGTCTGATAAAATCTCCAATTAATTTTGTTGTTTTTCAAAGGCATAAGAAGATCTAGAAAGGGGAGTTTGAATACATTTTTTTAGACTTTTTCTTTTTTAAGAATGTATTGCCAGATAATTAATTAATTAAAAAAATTTGATTTACTTATGCACAACAGAATATTTGTTTGAAAGCCCTTTAAAGATCAGAGAAAAATCTCATTTCTAAATCTAGATCTTGTAGAAATAAGTCAGAAGTAAATATGAAATATAAATACAAAAATGTAAATGCAGGAAAATAAATGATATAACAAATTTTTAAGTGGTTCGAAGTACAAAAGACACCTAGTATAGAGTGTGTCAACTTATTTTCGGCTCTAATAGGTCACATCTGACTGCAACAATACCAACTACGTGGGTGATCTCACATCGCCAAACTAGCTGTTAGACATAACTCGATTTGATCTTCAATTTGAACTTATATAGGCTGATCGACCAACATCTCGTGTTCATTACTTTGCAAGGCTCCTCAATGTTAATCCAATGTCAGACCAGACATGTTTTACAACTTTGTCCGATCGTAAAGTTTCATGGAAATTGTAGAGTTTTTGGCTTGACTTACTCCACGATCTGTACTCTACGATCTACTTGTTCTACGAGTCTGTCCGCACTCTACGATATGCTCTACAATTTCTGAACAGACTCTGCGATCTTCGTTTCACATTAAGATCTTAGAGCTGACTATGATTTCTCTGCAGATTATGCAATCTTGATTTTGCCTTACGAACTCCTAGCACACTCTGCGATTTTGTTTTGCACTGAATGCTCTATGATAGCTTGACTAACTCTGCGATTTTCAATAAACTTTACAAATTCGCAGAGCAACTTTACGATTGTTCAATCTGACTGTAGGATTGATTCAGTCCTATCATCTATACATTTGATCAACTCAGAAGATCAACCTAACAAGTTTGATCTTTCTACTCTAAGTCCCTTGTACATCAATTTCTCATTTAAAAATTTCACAAAAGCTACTAGTACAAATATACATTAATACTATCTCATCATTATCAAATTAAAACATGCATTTTCTAACGGCTTTCAACGAATCCCCTAAGTATAAAAGTTTTCATATTTAATGTAAGACCCCAAATTATTATTAATGAAATTTAATTTCCTCTATTTATTATATTGAAATAGTAAGGGTTGATTTGATTAATGTGGTAAGTTATGGGTAAAATGCGCAAATATTTTAAATAAGCAAGTGGTTATAAAATATTCATTGTTTGTTGGGAATATTAGTTTGGTCGTGAAATATTCTTCTTTGTCGGGGAATATTAAATGCGGCAGTAGCGATTTTATGTGGGCCCCATAACTGAAAAGCGATTGAAGGAAGAAAGCAGCGTGAATAAGTTGTTTATAAATAACGGCGTAGTTATTCTGTATTATCTTTGTTGGAATACACGGTGGTTAAAACACGAAGAGCTTTACGGTATTGCACCAATTATTTATTCTTACGCAAGAAGGCACTACTCAATAATTATTACGGTAATTCTTTATTCAATATTATATTTTATTGATTCAATAATTGCTACATTGATATTATTGTTGTTTTAATAATTGTCCTTTGCCACGTATTTTTTATTATCGGAGTAATAATTCATATTATCTGAATAATATTATTAGATAACATTATTGGCAATGTCTAGAAAGTTACGGCTCAAGGAGAGGTTTGGTCATCTAATTGCGCGCCAGTAAGGAGAGATCCTTATTGGAAAGCCCCCTCTTTCCTGGGAACTGCCTAGTTGTCAGTATTGTGATTCTATAATATTATTTGTGAATAATTAATTATTGATTTATATGATGAGAAAAATATTGATTTTATGTGTATATAGATGGAGAAAATTTTAAAGTGACAATTGTTGAAAAATTGATATTTTATCTTTTCTGATAAAATATATTATTATATTTTAATAATATAATAATGGTGATATTTTTACAATGAAGGTGGGATATATGAGTATATGAGGAGGAAGAATATTTTTGTGGCATTAAATGATTAACACATATTTTGTGTGTCGGTGGACCCCATTTCTTGACCGAAATTTGATTATAGCCTGTAAAATCTCCCGTTTGTGAATTTCGGTCAATTTTTGTTTGGAATTTGGAAAAACTTTCTTCTGTAAAGTTGTAGAGAATGAAATTTTCTATAAAAAAAAATGTGGTTCGAATTTTTCTGATAAAAGGGCTATTTATTATGAATTATTGAAGTTAAGTAGTTTGAAATAATTAATTTTTGAAAGTTTTAATTATTTTAATTATAAAACATTTTTTTTTGCTTGGTGGGCTGCATTAAACATGTGCAAGGTGGTGAATTGATTCAAGAGGTGGGCTTGACAATTTTGTAAATATAATAATATTATATTAAATTTTACGCTTTGGTGTTCTAAGCATTTTCTATAAATAGGGTGCTTAGGTTAGAATTGAAAATCACAATTTAAGCTGAAGTTTTCTCTATTTCTCTCGATATATTGAGCGTATTCTTGTGAGTATTTTGATACCTTAAGTGTTGCTATCTGATGCAAGTTTCCTCAAAGACTATATATCTAGTATTCCGGTCGAGAAGTCAAAAGTCTTTTCGAGGTAAGGATATTTTTTTTAAAATGATATTATTTCTTTCAATATCATTATGACAAAGTATTGATCTGAACTTTTAATCAAATTTAGAACTTTTTGTGTGGGTTCTTATTCACATATACGACCTTTATTCACGATATCGACACTATTTATTCACGAATACGACACTTATTCACAGAAAAATTAAATTTTTGTATTTTGTCCAAAATAGCTATTATGGATACTAGCTTTGATTGTATTCATGTTTTGATCATTCTTGAATTTTACTTCACCATGATTGTTTATGAAGTATTTTTGAACTCAGATTGTTTAAAGTACGAATCCATAATACTTGTTCTTGTGTTTCACTAGATTCATTTTCTTTAAAATTATTTTCATCATCCTCAGTCCTAAATGATGATGTTATTGAATATCTTTGGCCTGTAGTGCAAAGATGGTTGATTTTATGATGAGTATCTTTAGCCCGTAGTGCAAAGATGTATAGGTGTTGAGATGAACACATAATTGGTGATGAATATCTTGACTACCAGTGCTGAAAGATGAATATATGATTCAAGATGTGCATTGATTGATGTTACAGGGATAAAATAATGATTGTGGACTTTTAAATTCATAGATTATAGTAGATTTCATTCTCTACGTAACTCATCTATGAATTATTATTTCCGCTGCTGATCTGAAACTTGTTGTCTATTGTATTCTATCAGATTTTTTCCCGTTGAAGACTAACGATAATTTGTTCTATATTATCTTAGTCATAATATTCTTTACTGGGCTAGTTGAGCTCACCCTTTTCTTTTTTGTTCCATTTTTCTTCTCAGGAGGCGAGAATGTAGCGAGTACTAGTCGGGGTACGGAATGAAGGTTCTAGGAAGTTGTTTAAGTAGTCCTCACAATTTTTGTAAAGTATTGTATCAATAATTATAATGAGGACTTAGTTGGGTATGTATATTGTCTAGATGACAATATTTGTATTTAAACTCACAGTTTATGGGTTGTATTAATAAAGTTGTAGTTGTTTCTGTACCATGTTATTGACGACTCAAAATGGGTGATGTATACCTATTTTGGGAGCGTCACATTTAACCTTATAAATTTAATAATATTTTTATTTTGTCCTATATATAAACTAAAATTTTAATTTTCAAACTTAAACGCATGTGTCCTAGTCCCTAGTCGTTTATAAAATTCACTATAATTGTCACGACCAATTCAATTTATTCACTGAAGTTGCATTCATTTTGGCTAGTCCAACAAAAAGATAAAAAGTTGCACAATAAAATTTTAAGTTGCAGCAAAGGGAAAATCCATTCTTTTCTTCGGTTTCATCAATCCATTTGTTATTGTTTCCAAAAGCAACAAATAACACCTTAATTTAAATTCCATCATGTAATTTAGCCTTTGGGGTTCTTTTATTTTTATATAATTGGTGGTTGACCCTTTTCCCTTGGGATTTTCTTTTGGGTTGGAAATGGGATTTGAAATATTAAATATTAAAGTATTTTGAGGTTCAATTTAATGAGGGACCTACATTTTGAAAATGTCGGGTCTTTGCACCAATGTGTTCTCCTTCATGAGGAGTATAACTTGGTATATTTATATGTTCAAATCCATTAAGAATTGAATGAGAAAATTTGATCCAAAGTCACCTACTTGAAATGTTGTAAGTTGCAAAAGTCCCACATAGGGCATTAGAGGGAAAATTGAAGAACATATATATGGGATGTTTGCTTAATGGGAAGGGCCCCAAGGGACACCCCACTTTTGTGGAAGGGAAGGGAGAGGACCTAGCTAAGGCTTGGTTCAAACCCGCGCGCCTCTGCCATTAGTTCGGTCGGGCCGGCCTCAAGTTTTGGTTCGGTTTCGGGCAGGTCATGATATATAATTTTTGGACAAAATATGTTTAATAATTTATCAGATTTTGTTTTAATTATTATCATGATACTACGTAGTTTCGATGACAGTTGCACCCAACGGTAATAATAATTAACCGCGAATTTATTCTATAAATTTCACATCTGGGCGCACATTCAAAACATACGTTTGTTTTTTCATGTTCCTTCCCTTCTGCAATTCCCAAATTTCGTTCTGCAATATATACCGTTCCAGTTCTGCAATAAATTCCCGTTTCCCGTTCTCTGCAACAAATATTGTGCAGTAAGATTTATTTTAATCCGTTTCAAGTTTACTTTATGCATGCATCATTAGTATTATTTTCGGTTCAGTACATAACATAAATAATGGTTCGAAATATTCTTAATTTTGAAGTGCTTCTAATTAAAAACTGAAAATCCATTTTATCTTGGGAAGCAATTATTCAATTAATCCTTAAGAGCTTGTGAGGAATAAATTTCTTTCTAAGGAGACTTTGTGAATTCAAAGGACTCGAATTTATTTATTATTATTTTCTGTGTTATATTTATATAAATCATGTTCTGTTTTATCATATTTATATATATATATATATTAAATAATACTATATATTACAAATAATAATCTTAAAGCAAATTTAATTTTACGTAATTATAGTATTATTTTATGTGAAGCAGAAAATTATTTTATGTGAACAGAAAATTGTTTTATGTAAACAGAAAATTATTTTATAAAACAAATACACTGATTTTATATGTTTGTATAAAAACAGAATGTATATTTTGTTATTATGTGGATGATTATTCACGTAATTCTGAAAATTTATTCTGTTATTTTATAATGCATGTTAAATGTTTTATATATTTTGTTATTATATAAATTTCATGTTAATATATTGACTGCATATTAATAATAATAATATATTGACTACATGTTAATATTCTGTTTAAATATTTACATGTTAATATATATTTTGTTTAAATATTTGCATGTTAATATTTTGTTTAATTTTGCACGTTAATATGTTTGAGTGTAGTTAAATAGTGGGTATTCTATAGAGCACTGAGTTATAAAATGAAAGTCGGACATATTGTGATTTCATTTGATAACATCATATAGTATTATTTACAGAATGGATTCAATAACTTATATATAATACTAAGTTATTTTATATGTAGTAATATAATACTAAGTATATTATATAGTAATATACTAAGTTAATCAGAATATTATATTTATATATATATGTTACGTTATTATAAGTTATTCTGTCAAACTGCAAAGGAACTTGCATTCACTCATTCATTGGTTTCCTGGAATAAATGTGACAGAAAATAATAAATTAATAATTGCATGAATATAGTAGCATGTTATATATATTTTATAGTAGCATGTTATTACCGTATATTAATAAATATAGTAGCATGTTATATATTTTATGTAAACATAATATCATGTTATATATATTTTATTGCATGAATCTTCCTTGTAATTTTATTATTAATTAACGTATATTAATACCGTGGTAGTTTTAATATATTACTGTAGTAGTTGTAATATATTATTATCAACATATGTTCTGTTATTTAGTTACTGTTTAAATTTATATGAAAGTTTGATTTCTGCAAATAAAATTTGGTATTGAATTATGTTAAAATTTAGTACAACGAAATTTGTTTACATTTATTAATAATTGTCTTTTTTGTATACTTGAAATGACATCCAATAATACCATTCATGCCGTGAGTATGTCTCATGGAGAAAAGCGCTGAAAGGTTCAATGGAGCAGATTTCAAGCGTTGACAACAAAAGATGCTTTCTTCTATCTCACAACCTTTGAACTTGTGAGAGTTTCTACAAGAGGATCTGTCTACTCTTGTTGAAGGAGAAACCGACAAGGAAAAGGTAAATTGCGATTGATGCATGGAAACATGCGATTTTCTTTTCTTGAGGAACTATGTGATGAATGGTTTAGATAATACATTATATAATGTATATTGTACAATTCAAAGCGCAAAAGAACTTTGGGAATCTTTAGACAAGAAATATAAAAGCGAAGATCTTTGGCATGAAAAAATTTATTGTTGGTAGATTTCTTGACTATAAAATGATAGATTCTAAAGCGATCTAACACTCAAGTTCAAGAATTACAAATAATTCTACATGACATTTGTAAGACCCCAAATTATTAATAAATGAAATTTATTTTCCTCTATTTATTATTTTGAAATAGTAAGGGTTGATTTGATTAATGTGGATAGTTATGGGTAAAATCATAAATATTTCAAAATAAGCAAGTTGTTATAAAATATTCATTGTTGTTGGAGAATATTCGTTTGGTCGTGGAATATTAAATCTTTGTCGAGGGAATATTAAATGACGGCAGTAGTCTTTTGTGGGCTCCATGAAAGCGATTGGATGAAGAAAGCGACAAATATAAGTTGTTAAAAAATAACGGCGTAGTTATTTACAGATTAATCTTGTTAAAATACTAAATTGGTTAAAACACGATAGTAGCGCGGTATTGCACCAATTATTAATTCTTACGTAAGAAGGCCTTTACTCAATAATGGTTACGATAATTCTTTATTCGATTATTTTATTGATTTAATAATTCTTTGCGTTGATATTTTATATATTTTGTTGTTTTGATAATTGTCATTTACGGTATTTTTCATTATTGAAGCAATAATTCATATTATCGAATAATATTATTAGATAACATTATTGGCAATGTCTAGAAAGTTACGTCTAAGGAGAGGTTTGGTCACCTAATTGCTGGCGTTGATAAGGAGAAATTCTTATTGGAAAGCCCCTCTTTCTTGCAGGGCTGCACGGTTGTCGATATTGTGATTCTGTAATATTATTTGTGAATAATTAATTATTGATTCATATGATGAGAAAAATATTGATTTTATGTGGATATAGATGGAGAAAATTTTTAATGTGAGAATTGTTAAAAATTGAAATTTTATCTTTTACGATAAAATAATTTATTTAAATATATTATTATATTTTAATAATATAATAATGGTGATATTTTTACAACGAATGTGGGATATATGAGTATCTGAGGAGGAGAGTATTTTTGTTGCAATAAATGTTTAAAACATGTTAAAGATGTTGGTGGACCCCATTTATTATTTGAAATTTGATTATAGCTTTGTAAAATCGCTTGCGTTTGTGGATTTCGATCAATTTCTGTTTGGAATTTGGAAAAACTTTCTTCTGCAAAGTTGTAGAGAATTGAATTTCCTATGAGAAGTCTCGAGATTTGAATTTTCTGACAAAAGGGCTATTTATTATGAATTATTGAATTTTCGAATTAATTGATTATCATTTTTTTGATGTTTTAAATGGTTTAAGTGAGAAAAATGTTTTTGTTGTTTTTATTGGGGTGTGGTTGATGGCTGAATTCAATTAGTATGCGTAGGAAAATTTAGAAAAAATAATAATAATATTAAATTAAATTTTACTGCTTTTGGTGTTCTAAGCGATTTCCTATAAATAGGGTCTTGGGTTAGAATTGAAAATCACACCGTAAGCTGAAGTTTTCTCTCTATATTATCGAGCGTATTCTTGTGAGTATTTTGAGTATACTTTGAGTATTGCTTATCTGGTGCAAGTTCAAGTTATAGCTTATATCCGATTATTCCAGGTTAAATCTTGTCTTTCTGAGGTAAGGGATATTTTTTTTGTAATGATATTATTTCTTCAATATCATTATCTTTGAAATATTGATCTGAAGTTTTTATCAAATTTGGAACTTTTGGTGTATCGAGTTCTTATTCGGTATCTGGCCTTTATTCACGTATACTGATCTTATTCACGAATACGGCATTATTCATCGAAAAATGAAAATTTTCCTTTTCGTCTAAAATATCTATTGTGGATACTATCTTTGATTGTATCCATGTTTTGATCATTCTTGAATTTTACACCACTATGATTATTTTTGAGGTATTTTTGGACATGGATAAAACAGCAATCTGAATCCTTAATCCTTGTCATTTTGTTTCTTTGGATTCGTTTCTTTAAAAATATTTTCATCATCCTCGGTCTTAAATGATGATATTATTGAATATCTTTGGCTTGTAGTGCAAAGATGAATGATTTCGATGAATATCTTTGGTAGTAGTGCAAAGATGAGCAGTGTTTAGATGAACATGACCAAATGATGATATATTTTGGCTTTGTAGTGCAAAGATGAATATTTGATTCGGATGTATATTGATTGATGTTACTGAGGGATAAAAGATAGGCGACGAACTTTTAAATTCATACATAGAATATAGTAGTTTGCATTCTCTACTTAACTCTTCTAATGAATTATTATTTCGATTTGCGAATATTGATTTAAAACTTGTTGTCTATTGTATTCTATTAGTTTTTTTTTCTGTTGAAGACTAATGATAATTTGTTGTATATTATCTTAGTCATAATATTCTTCTTGGGCTAGTTGAGCTCACCCTTTTCCTTTTTGTTCCATTTTTCTTCTCGTGAGGCGAGAATATAAGCGAATGCAGTGGGGTATGGAATGAAGGTTCTAGAGAGAGTTGTTTAGTAGTCCTCACCATTTTTGTAAAATAATGTATCAATAAATGTGATGAGGATTTATTTGAGTATAAATATTGTCAGAAGATAATATTTGTATTCAAACTCTCGATTTCTTGTTGTAATAATAAAGTTGTAGTTGTTTACGTACCATGTATTGACAATTTCGGAATGAGTGATGTATACCTATTTTGGGGGCGTCGTTGGTTGGTATCGAGCTTAGGGATATGATCTCTGGTGGAGATCGGGGAATAGAACTAGGAGGGAGAGGCGAGTAAATCCTTCGCTAGTGTGTCCTACTAAGCTTATTTGTTAGTTGGTTAGTATATAGGGATATTATGTGATATATTGATTTCATTAATTAACCCTTGTTTTATGGCGGTGATTTGAGAATGTCGATTGAGAATATTAACAATGGGAATGAGATCGTGGAGGCGCTTTGTACTCACCAACGAGGAGAAGCGATAACAAAGTGGCAATGTTCCTCTGTGAACAACACCCTTTGGCGAGATGATGAGCGAGGGGATGTTTAGAAGCTTATTACGATTCATGCAAAATCGACGACGAGGAGACTCGTGTTCAAAATCTGAGGAGGAAATGATAGCAATTCACGGGTTATCACAAATGCAAGCGATTCAAAGAGTTGGGACAACCGAATTTAAGGAAAGCGGATCCGATCATGGCGGAAACATGGGTTGAAACAAATTACCAAGATATTTGATATCTTGGGATGCGCGGAGGAACGAAGTTTCCATTCGCCACCTTTATGTTCGTGGCGGCGAGACTCTTGGTGGGAGTCTCGTGAAGCGTACCCATCCATCCGCATTCGGCATGTCTTGGGAGGCGTTTGAAACTATTTAATTACAAATACTTTCACGAAAGTGTTTGCATATGAAGGAAGTGGAGTTCATCGATTAGAACAAAACAACATGGCGGTGTCTCGAAAGACGAGGAAAAGTTTGCGAGTTATCCGGTTTGCACCTCATTTGGTGGAGAATGAGGAGCGATTATGGCGGATGTTTACGAGAGGTTTGAAACCCGGCGATACGACAATATCTCATTTCTCATAAATTTTCTCTCTATTAGGATGTTGTTAGCGAGGGCTCAATTGTTAGAGGCGAGATAACGATTATGTTCAACTGAGGGACCATAACCGAGGATCATACCGGAGATAGCGAGTCAGCGTAATAACGATAACCAAACAAGAAAGAAAAGCAGAGACGGACAAAATGGTAACCACTCTAGTGGTAATCATAGCCATGAAAATAGAAGAAGCGAGTCGGGAGGAGATTTTAAAAGAGGAGATTTAACAACGACCATATGAAGGCGATAGTCTTGACAAGAACTGGTTCTAAGGGAGGAGAAGCGACCACCGGTCATATCTTTATAAATGCGGAAAGAGGGACATATCGGTCAAACTACCCACAACGATTCAAGGTATGCTATAATTGTGGAAAGGAAGGACATATCGCTCGAGATTATGCAGTAGCGAAACCTAGTTCAATGGGACGGTGACTCAAAAAATCGTCCCCGGAAAAGTCAAAGTCAAGCGGTTCTGGAAGAAGCGTTTGTGATTTGGTCAAAATCGAGGAACCCAAACGAGGTGATCACGGGTAAGCTAATCATAAATTCTTGTGAAGTTTATACTTTACTAGATCTGGGTGCTACCTATTCATTTATCTCTCCTACCGTGCTCAACGTTTAAATTTGACTCAGGAGAAATTAGACTTTGACCTATCTGTGGAAACTCCGTTAGGAGAAACTTTCATAACATCCTTTGTTTATAAATCTTGTTTGATTCAAGTTGGCACCATCACCTTACCATTGATCTTATCTCTTTAAAGATACTTGCTTTTGATGTGATTTTAGGGATTGATTGGTTAACTACTCATCATGCCAAAATTGATTGTTTTCGTAAGGTTGTTAGTTTTCATATTCCTAACCAACTTTGTTATGCGAATTCAAGCAACTAAACCATTAAAATCAATCAACATCATATCTAATCATAAAGCTATTCGTTTATTGAAAAGCGGATGTCAAGCTTTCTTAGCCCATGTTATGGATTTGAATAAAGACACGTCAAATTTGAATAATATTCTGTTGTTATTGACTTTCCGGCGTATTTCTGAAGAACTTACGGTCTACCCCGAGCGTGGAGTTGAATTCTTTATTGATCTTGAACCTAGTACAAAGCCCATTTCTAAAACCCCATATCGAATGGCTCTATGGAACTTCAGGAGTTAAAGGTCCAACTCTGAGGAATTGTTGGACATCAGTTTCATTCGTCATAGTACATCTCCTTGGGGTGCTCTGTTTTATTAAGTAAAGAAGAAAAGCGAGTATGCGACTTTGTATTGACTATCGGGAATTGAACCATGTCACCATCAAGAATAGGTATCCTCTACCTCGTATTGATGACTTGTTTGACCGATTGAAAGGCACAATTTTTTCAAAGATCGATCTTAGATTACGGATATCATCGGTGAAGATTAGAACTAAGGATATTCAAAGGCGCCTTTAGAACTCGAAGACGGGCATTATGAATTCTTAGTCATATCTTTCGGATTGACTAATGCTCTCTATGACTTTCATGGATATGATGAATCGAGTATTCAAGGAATATTTGGATCAATTCGTTGTTATCTTTATTGATGACATCCTCATATATTCAAAAGCCGTGAAGATCATGAGCACCCAGTTTGGTACTCAAAGGCTTCGTGAAAACCAACTATATGCCAAATTGAAGAAATGCGAGTTTCGGGCGTGAGGAAGTAGCATTCCTAGGGGCACGTGGTCTCGAAACATGGAGTATCTGTTGATCCGTGAAGATTGAAGCAATACAAAGTTGGGGAGCAACCGAAGTCGGTGATGAAGTCACGTAGTTTTTGGGCTTAGTGGTTATTATCGGAGATTCGTGGAAGGATTTTCTCGAATCGCTACTCCATTAACTCAACTAACTTTCGGAAGGATATAAAATTCGTTTTGAAGCGAAGAATGCGAGAAGAGTTTCCAAGAGCTCAAGAGGAGACTCATTTAAGACTGTTCTAACAATACCATCCGTACGGATGGATTTGTTATCTACTGATGATGCTTGGGCAAAGGGTTAGGATGTGTTCTCATGCAGCGTGGGAAAGTCATAGCCTATGCCTCGCGACAACTTAAAGAATATGAGAGGAATTATCCTACTCATGATCTAGAGTTAGTTAGCAGATCGTTTCAAGGCTTAAAGATATGGAGGCACTATCTATATGGGAGAAAGTGGAGATATATTCATACCATAAAAGCCTTAAATATTTCTTCACTCAAAAGAACTCAACATGCGGCGGTGACGTTGGCTCGAGCTATTGAAAGACTACGACCACACTATTCAATACCATCACGGAAAATGACGTGGTGGTATGACGGCGTTAAGTAGAAGATCATATGCGGGGAATGAGTGCGATGATGTTAAGTATACGCGTAGAGCCAACTTTAATAGAAAAAGTTATGGTTGCTCAAGCCCGACCCCAGGCGATGCATATGAAGAAGAAAGTACAAGAAGGAGCTATTCAGGCGAGAATTGATGAAGAAGGAATACTTCGAGTCCACTCTAGACTTTGTGTTCCTAACGACTCTGATTTGAAGTATAATATTATGATGGAGGCACACAATACACCATTTGGAATCCATCATGGAAGTACCAAAATGTATCGTGATCTTCGACATACATTTTGGTGGAACAATATGAAGAGAGAGATTGCAAAGTTTATCTCAATGTGTTTAACTTGTCAACGTGTAAAGGCGGATCATCTAGTACCTAAGGGTCCGTTGCAACCACTTGAGATTCCGAAATGGAAGTGGGAACACATTACCATGGATTTCGTTACGGGTCTTCCTACGGTTTCTCAAGGCATCAATGCTATTTGGGTTATTGTTGATAGATTAACCAAGTCACGCTCATTTCTTGCCGATCGAGAGACTTATTCCTTTGAACGTCTTGCTAGTATATACGTGAATGAAATTATGAGGTTGCATGGCATGCACTGTATCCATAGTTTCGGATCGTGACCCAAGATTCACTTCAAGATTTTGGGTTAGCTTGCAAAAAGCTATGGAGCGCGGTTTGCGATTTAGTTTGGCATACCATCCTCAAGCAGACGAGACAATCGAGAGAGGACTATTCAAACTCTTGAAGATCTATTAAGACTCGTGTCCTAGACTTTGAGGCGGTTAGGATAAGTATTTACCATTGGTGGAATTCTCATACAACAACGAGTTATCAGTGCAGTATAGGTGTGGCTCCATTTGAAGCATTATATGGGCCGAAAGTGTCGCTCTCCAAAATGTTGGGATGTGGTGGGTGAAGCAACATTGTTGGGACCCGAGTTAGTACGATATGACTCTAGAAAAGATCCAAATGATTCGACAACGTATACAAAGCGAGACAAGATCGACAAAAGAGTTATGCGATCTTCATGAAAACGTGGAATTTAGTATGGGGATCATGTGTTGTTGCGAGTTGCTCCATGGAAGGGAGTTACAAGATTTGGGAAGAGAGGAAAGCTCAATCCACGATTTATTGGTCCATTTCAAATTCTAGATCGAGTAGGAAATGTAGCCTATAGACTCGCGTTACCTCAAAGTATGTCTCGTGTTCATAATGTGTTTCACATATCGTACTTCCGTAAATATGTGAAAGACCCGAACCACGTTATAGAGTTAGAACAGGACGAGATAGTAGAAGACTTAACGTATGAGGAGGTACTGTCAAGATCTTGGATAGGAAGGAGCATGTCCTACGGCATGAAAGGTCATATCACAAGTTAATGTTTTGTGGAGGAATCATGCTATAGAGAAATGACACAGGAATTGGAAAGCGAAAATGAAAGCGAGGTATCCTCACCTTTTGAAAACACCAATCGTCACGTCAATTTCGAGGGACGAAATTTCATAAGAAGGGAGGTTGTAAGACCCCAAATTATTAATAAATAAAATTTATTTTCCTCTATTTATTATTTTGAAATAGTAAGGGTTGATTTGATTAATGTGGATAGTTATGGGTAAAATACGCAAATATTTCAAAATAAGCAAGTGGTTATAAAATATTCATTGTTGTCGGGGAATATTCGTTTGGTGCGTGGAATATTAAATCTTGTCGGGGAATATTAAATGCTGACGTGCACGATCTTTTGTGGGCCCCATGAAAGCGATTGGATGAAGAAAGCGACAAATATAAGTTGTTTAAAAATAACAACACGTAGTTATTTACAGATTATCTTATTAAAATACTCGGTGGTTAAAACACAGTAGCTCACGGTATTGCACCAATTATTAATTCTTATGTAAGAAGGCACTACTCAATAATGGTTACAGTAATTCTTTATTCGATTATTTTATTGATTTAATAATTCTTTGCGTTGATATTTTATATTCTTTGTTGTTTGAATAATTGTCATTTACGGTATTTTTTCATTATCGAAGCAATAATTCATATTATCTGAATAATATTATTAGATAACATTATTGGCAATGTCTAGAAAGTTTACATCTAAGGAGAGGCTTGGTCACCTAATTTGGCCCGATGAAGGAGAAATTCTTATTGGAAAGCCCCCTCTTTCCGGAATTATGCACGGTTGTCGATATTGTGTTTCGTAATATTATTTGTGAATAATTAATTATTGATTCATATGATGAGGAAAATATTGATTTTATGTGGATATAGATGGAGAAAATTTTTAATGTGAGAATTGTTGAAAATTGAAATTTTATCTTTTTACGATAAAATAATTCATTTAAATATATTATTATATTTTAATAATATAATAATGGTGATATTTTACAACGAATGTGGGATATATGAGTATCTGAGGAGGAGAGTATTTTTGTTGCAATAAATGTTTAAAACATGTTAAACATGTCGGTGGACCCCATTTATTGACTGAAATTTGATTATAGCTTGTAAAATCGCCCGTTTATGGATTTCGGTCAATTTTTGTTTGGAATTTGGAAAACTTTTCTTCTGCAAAGTTGTAGAGAATTGAATTTCCTATAAAAAGTCGCGAGATTCGAATTTTTTGACAAAAGGACTATTTATTATGAATTATTGAAGTTTCGGATTAATTGATTATCATTTTTTTGAAGTTTTAAATGGTTTAAGTGAGAAAAATGTTTTTGTTGTTTTTATTGGGGTGTGGTTGATGGCTGAATTCAATTAGTATGCGTAGGAAAATTTAGAAAAAAATAATAATATTAAATTAAATTTTCTCGCTTTGGTGTTCTAGCAATTTTCTATAAATAAGGTGCTTGGGTTAGAATTGAAAATCACATTTAAAGCTGAAGTTTTCTCTCTCTATATTATCGGCGTATTCTTGTGAGTATTTTGAGTATACTTTGAGTATTTCTATCTGGTGCAAGTTCAAGTTATAGCTTATATCCGAGTATTCGAGTTAAATCTTTGTCTTTCCGAGGTAAGGGATATTTTTTTTTGTAATGATATTATTTCTTCAATATCATTATCTTTGAAATATTGATCTGAAGTTTTATCAAATTTGGAACTTTTGGTGTTGAGTTACTATTCACGTATCGACCTTTATTCACGATATCTGATCTTATTCACGAATCGGCATTATTCATCGAAAAATAAAAATTTTCCTTTTTGTCTAAAATATCTATTGTGGATCCTATCTTTGATTGTATCCATGTTTTGATCATTCTTGCATGTTACACCACTATGATTATTTTTGAGGTATTTTGGACATGGATAAAACAAAGTACGAATCCTTAATCCTTAATCCTTGTCATTTTGTTTCCTTTGGATTCGTTTCTTTAAAATATTTTCATCATCCTCGGTCTTAAATGATGATATTATTGAATATCTTTGGCTTGTAGTGCAAAGATGAATAATTTCGATGAATATCTTTGGTAGTAGTGCAAAGATGAGCAGTGTTTAGATGAACATGATTAAGTGATGAATATCTTTGGCACTGTAGTGCAAAGATGAATATTTGATTCGAGATGTATATTGATTGATGTTACTGAGGGGATAAAAGATAGAAGACGAACTTTTAAATTCATACATAGAAGATAGTAGTTTGCATTCTCTACTTAACTCTTCTAATGAATTATTATTTCCGCTGCGAATATTGATTTAAAACTTGTTGTTTATTGTATTCTATTAGTTTTTTTTTTCCTGTTGAAGACTAATGATAATTTGTTGTATATTATCTTAGTCATAATATTCTTTACTGGACTAGTTGAGCTCACCCTTTTCCTTTTTATTCCATTTTTCTTCTCAGGAGGCGAGAATATAGCGAGTACGAGTCGGGGTATGGAATGAAGGTTCTAGAGAGAGTTGTTTAGTAGTCCTCACTATTTTTGTAAAATAATGTATCAATAAATGTGATGAGGATTTATTTGAGTATAAATATTGTCTAGAAGATAATATTTGTATTCAAACTCTCAGTTTTACTGTTGTAATAATAAAGTTGTAGTTGTTTCTGTACCATGTATTGACAACTCAGAATGGGTGATGTATACCTATTTTGGGGGCGTCACAGTGGAGGTTATGTAAATAGGTCATAATTCATTGAAAAATGGTTATATCTACCTTTGCGCTCTTAGCTAATTTTCCATGATAAATGTATAAGCTTACATGATGGTAATAATTAGATGAAGTATGAAATGAAGTTAGAATCCCATTCTTTCCAAATTTGATTCATTATTATAGTATTATTCTTTTATTCATTATTTGAGTTTAGATTAATTTAAAATTGTGAGTATTCGTTTAAGCATATGAAAATAGTGATACAGTTGGTGTATAATAATTTAATTTAAAAACCTTTCTCCGTGGATCGATACTTTTCTTACCCTGTACTAATTGTTGACCCATGTATGCTTGCATGAGTTAGAGTCCTTTTATTAAGACTAAAAAAGGAGGCAACAATTTACTCCCTCCGTCTTCTGACCAGAAGCGGATCCAGCTTGAAAGTCTAGTGGGATCAAATTCAAAAATAAAATTCATTAAGAATTAAAATTAATTTAATAAAATGAATCACAAAACTAAATAATCCTCAAATATTATTTACAATAACATTTTTTGAGGTTTTATTACTTGAAATTGTTGCATGATAACCTCATTTTTAATAGTTACAAAAATATCATATATCAATAACATTTACGTGCCTTCTTCCAATTCCTCCAGCCTCTTATATATATATATATATATATATATATATATATATATATATATATATATATATATACTCTGATTATTAATATATTCATAAATTTTAAGGCTTAGTGAAACAAAATAAGTAGAAAGTACTACAGCTTATATTAGTACACTACTATTATATTCTTGAAAAAAATAATATGCTACTATCTTGTTAATATGATAGATAAACATTTTAATATACTTTAGAATGATTAAATTTAGTTAAGTGATTAAATTTAATTAACTTTAATATATTATTATTTTTATTATTATTATTATTATTATTATTATTAATAAAATAATATATGGGGAAAATCTCATGTTTTGATATAAATATTAATCCTTGCAAGATATTAACAGATAACTTGTGTTGCTCCAGCGGTTAAATGACCAAAGTTCTTAACAATAAGTCGCATGTTCGAATATGTGGAGAAGTAATTTTTGTAAAAAATTCAAAAGACTTGCCACGTCAGCAGCGGACACATGTCAATTTATAATATTAAATACCATGTTTGACCTGCCTCAGCTGCCACGTAGGCTCCACGTGTGTTACGTCAACAGTCGGCCTACGTATGGCGCTTGGGGGTTCAAAGTCCAAATTTTTGAATAGAAATGGGTTCAGTTTGCGTTGATTGAAAGAAAGGGGCTCAATACCCAAATATCAGAAAAGTTCAATGGTCGACTTTGCATTTAACCCTAGAAAATTTCAATAACAAAATGTAAAACCCTTTAAGCGAAATAAAAACTGTAAACATGTTATAAACATTAGATTCATACGAAAAAGAAAAATCTAAACGGTAGTTTGAGATTATAAGCTAGCAAAAATCATACCTGAAACAAAAATCTATTAAACCAGAGAGCTGAAAGCCTTGCGGGTAAACTTCATATATAGTGGGGTTGGCAACAACGACACATGGTTGAAGGCCAATAATCCGATGATGCTCTCACCATGAAGCTGAAGGAGTAGAAGTAACAGAAGATGATTTGCAAGAAAAGAAGCCCTCGTGCGATTTTTGATTTGGGAGGATGAAAGAGCGATTTGGGAGAGAAGTCGTGCAATTTTTTTTTTTATAAAACAAGTCAGTCAAAACGACGTCGTTTTGACTGACTGTGCAAAAAAAAAAATTACACAGCTGTGCATACCCATTTTCATATATATATATATATATATATATATATATATAGTATTGGTTAATATAGTAGTAGCAGTATATATGAAGATAAAAATATAGTATAATATGTACATTGTTCAAAAGAACTAATTATAATTATATTCATTATATTTGAACATGTATTATTATTATTATTATTATTATTATTATTATTATTATTATGTAATTTGTAACTTGAAAATTTATAGCTGATGACCAAATTACCTTTAGGATGACAAACCAAATTAATTTATCTCTTTGGCTTGTTATTTATCTATATAAATATATAATAAGACAAGACTTAATTTTTGTCCTTCGTCTTTTGTTCTTTAGTCTTTGGTCTAGAACTAGAATTTAATTAGAAGTAAAATAATTTTTATACTCGTATATAGTGTTATGATTAGTTTAACTAGAACTAAAAATCTCATTATGGTCCAATAAACTTTAATATTAACTTATTATTTTGCAATAATTTTATTTTTTATAAGAGTCCTTTAATTACTTAGTCATATAATAAATTTTAACTTAAAAATTATATTTAGGATTTTAGTTTAAATTTCCACTCAACTTTTTTTTTCCCACTCAACTTTAGTCTCTAAATGACTATATATTAAAAATATTATGAGTACATATGATAACTAATATCAAAATTATATATTGTATATATTCGAAATATATATATTAATGATTACTTTAGTTACCAATTCTATTACATATATGAGACTTTTAGTTAATTAATGTTACAAAACAATTCTAACATATATATTAGTTATTAAAATTTAGTTAGCTAGCTTTTAAAACTAAAATAATAACGATAACTCATTATTCTACAAGAATTATATTCATAAATAACTATATATTAAAATATAAGAAAAATATTATTAGTAAATAATAATTAATATAAAAATTGTAATGCATATTACAAAATATATTAATGATTAAAATTTAGTAAACAACTTTATTTCATATAGGAGACCTTAAGTTAATTAATGTTTAAAAAATCTCGAATTATATATTACTAATTAAAATTTAATTACCTTTTAAAAGCTGAAATCATGATTGTAACTTATTATTTTATAATAATTTTATTTTGTATAGACTTTATTTAGTTAATTAATTATATAATAGAGTATGACTTAAACACTACGTTTCGGGTTTTTAGGTGTCTATTCAACTTTGAACTCTAATTAAAAATGAATATATAAATCTGAAGGAATGATTATAAGAACTAAATATTAAATTTTGAATTTATATAAAAATTAATATTAAGTTAAAAATAACAAAAAAATCACATTAGTAAAATTTAATATATGATCTGTAATAATTCGTTTTTAAGAAATTTTTTTAGTCATTCTAATAATAGTAGTAAGTCATACTTTGCACGTGACACTTAGCTAGTTGGTATTGATAATGCGAGAGAGGCTTGGTCTCTCTTGGTCTGATAAAATCTCCGATTAATTTTGTTGTTTCTCAAAGGCATAAGAAGATTTAGAAAGGGGAGTTTGAATACATCTTTTCAGACTTTTTCTTTTTAAGAATGTATTGCCAGATAATTAATTAATTAAAAAAAATTGATTTACTTATGCACAACAGAATATTTGTTTGAAAGCCCTTTAAAGATCAGAAAAAAATCTCAGTTCTAAATCTAGTTCTTGTAGAAATAAGTCACAAGTAAATATGAAATATAAATACAAAATGTAAATGCAGGAAAATAAATGACATAACAAATTTTTAAGTGATTTGAAGTACAAAAGACACCTAGTATTGAGTGTGTCAGCTTATTTTCGGCTCTAATAGGTCAAATCATTTATAATAATTACCAACTTCATTGGGTGATCTCACATCGCCAAACTAGTCATTAGACATAACTCTATTTGATCTTCAATTTGAACTTATATAGGCTGATCGACCAACATCTTGGGTTCATTACTTTGCAAGGCTCCTCAATGTTAGTCCAATGTCAGACCTGACATGTTTTACAACTTTGTCCGATCGTAAAGTTTCATGAAAATTGTAGAGTTTTTGGCTTGAGCGTACTCCACGATCATGCTCTCACGATCTACTTGTTCTCTGAGTCCGTCGCACTCTCTACGATTTGCTCTACGATTTACGAAGCAGGACTCTGCGATCTTCGTTTCATATTAAGATCTTAGAGTGACTATGATTTCTCTGCAGATTATGCAATCTTGATTTTGCCTTACGAACTCCTAGCACACTCTGCGATTTTGTTTTGCACTGAATGCTCTACGATAGCTTGACTAACTCTGCAATTTTTAATAAACTTTACAAATTCGCATAGCAACTTTACGATCGTTCAATCTGACTGTAGGATTGATTCAGTCCTATCATCTATACATTTGATCAACTCAGAAGATCAACCTAACAAGTTTGATCTTTCTACTCTAAGTCCCTTGTACTTCAATTTCTCATTTAAAAATTTTACAAAAGCTACTAGTCCAAATATACATTAATACTATCTCATCATTATCAAATTAAAACATGCATTTTCTAATGGCTTTCAACGAAGCCCCTAAGTATGAAAGTTTTCATATTTAACCTTATAAATTTAATAATATTTTTATTTTGTCCTATATATAAACTAAAATTTTAATTTTCAAACTTAAACGCATGTGTCCTAGTCCCTAGTCGTTTATAAAATTCACTATAATTGTCTCGACCAATTCAATTTATTCACTAAAGTTGCATTCATTTTGGCTAGTCCAACAAAAAGATAAAAAGTTGCACAATAAAATTTTAAGTTACAGCAAAGGGAAAATCCATTGTTTTCTTCGGTTTCATCAATCCATTTGTTATTGTTTCCACAAGTAACAAATAACACCTTAATTTAAATTCCATCATGTAATTTAGCCTTTGGGGTTCTTTTATTTTTATATAATTGGTGGTTGCCCCTTTGCCCTTGGGATTTTCTTTTGGGTTGGAAATGAGATTTGAAATATTAAATATTAAAGTATTTTGAGCCTCAATTTAATGAGGGACCTACATTCCGAAAATGTCAGGTCTTTGCACCAATGTGTTCTCCTTCATGAGGAGTATAACTTGGTATATTTATATGTTCAAATCTATTAAGAATTGAATGAGAAAATTGACTCCAAAGTCACCTACTTGAAATGTTGTAAGTTGCAAAAGTCCCACATAGGGCATTAGAGGGAAAATTGAAGAACATATATATGGGAGGTTTTCTCAATGGGAAGGGCCCCAAGGGGCACCCCACTTTTGTGGAAGGGAGAGGACCTAGCTAAGGCTTGGTTCAAACCCATACGCGCATACCGCCGTTGGGCCGGGCTCGGGGCATGATATATAATTTATCAAATTTTGTATTAATTATTATCATGATACTACGTAGTTTCGATGACAGTTGCACCCAACGGTAATAATAATTAACCGCGAATTTATTTTATAAATTTCACATCTGGGCGCACATTCAAATCATTCGTTTCTTTTAATTCTTTTTAAGTTTACTTTATGCATGCATCATTAGTATCATTTTCAGTTCAGTACATAACATAAATATTGGTTCGAAATGTTCTTAATTTTGAAGTGTTTCTAATTAAGAACTGAAAATTCGTTTTATCTTGGGAAGCAATTATTTAATTAATCTTTAGCACCTGTGAGGGAATAAATTTGCTTTAAGGAGACTTTGTGAATTCAAAGGACTCGGATTTATTTATTATTATTTTTTGTGTTATATTTATATAAATCATGTTCTATTTTATCATATTTATATATATATATATATATATATATATATATATATTAAATAATACTATATATTATAGATAATAATTTGATTAGTCAATCTAAACTCATGTTCATTCTTCTTGTATGTTTGTATATTTTGTTCACGAAACCTTCAACGTCATACTCACCATATTTTTCATGACATTTAAAACTTTTATGTTTTAGTCATTTTCAACATGACAAAACAAAGAGCAAATTCAATGGGGGTGTTATAATTGGTTCTATAGTCAAATTATAGCACTAAATGGCAAAAACACAAATCCAACCCAGTTCTATAATTAGTTCTAAAATAGCAAAATGCTATACTTGGTTCTAAACTCAAACCCCAACTGAAATTAACAGAAAATCAAGAATCGGACATACCTAAAACTGAACGGAAAGTGGCCGAAAAACATGGAACCCACAGGAAAGTGTCCAGTACGCTGCCGGAAAACATAGAACCCACCGGAATTTGGGACCCTGGTAGCTAGCTTTGATCGATTGCATGTACCTTCTCTCTCATACAAAATGAATGATCTGATGAAGGAGCTGATGATGGACAGAGGTAGAGAGATAGAGATCGGTAGAGAGATAGAGCTGCCGTGACTAATGGGCCGATTATTTGTGTAATGGAGTTGAAAATAAAGTAGATAGTTGAATTGGAATTGAAAAAGTAATTAACAATGAGATGGAGGGAAAGTTAGTTAAATTTGAAACAATTTGGTGTTAAAATAGAACCAACCACCGGAGACTGGGTTCTATTTTAGCACCAAAAAACACTTTTTGGTGCCAAAATATAGCAATGACTAGTCATTTTGACATTACCATTGGATTTGCTCTAAGATACTGGCTAGGGCAGCAGATTGTTGGTTAAAATTAGTTACAACTTACAGCCGTTCATGATTAGATTTATATGCCCCATGTTCATAATTATATTGAACTCTTTGTATTTTTTATTGTATTATCGCAATTGTGTATATACATGTATTAAAAAACATACACGAAAATTTTAATTTTATGTTCATTATATTACTATCATCCATATTATACGGGTTATCAGTCTAATAATTACAAAATCTTCAAAATGGAGTACTCTTTTATATATCTGATAGAGGATCGGAGTGTAAAATTTGATCACCTCTTGTATAAAGTTTTGGAAAGTCGAACTAGCGAGTGCTTGATTATCTTGCATATCGCATTAATATCCCTAACATTCTTCCTTTTTTGGTAGACAACGACAGGCATTTATAAAAGTAATACTGTCGAGTGTGATTATTTGGGTCTAGTCAAGGTGTAATTCAATTTATTTAATGAGCTAGATTTGGTGTTGACCCATAACATATATTTATTTTGATAGTGAGAGACTCTTTATTAAAGAAAGATTGTGTTTCCTTATTTGGTGGGATAAGGAGGTTTAATTTGGGAAGAAATCTATCCGCCATTAATTGTTGTTATAAGGTGATTCTACAAATGACTCCTACTCCTAATTGGATTCAGGTGGATATGACATCTATAAATACAACAATAGGGGGAGATACAGGACACAAGAGATACAACACAAATACACAACTTGTACTCCCAATATTATTATAGTGGATAAATCTTGTGTTCATACTTTATATTCCTTTATTTATACTTATGTGAGTGTATTTCGTGAGTTTGATATAATCAACTACTCCATCAACCAGTTAAGCTTGATTTTGACTTTCTTTGTTTTGGTGATTTACATGGCGCGTACAAAATTTGGCGTTAACATTGGTGCTTACTTTGTGGGAAACAAGACACTTGTTCTAGTGTCGATTTAAAATCACCGATTCACCGAAGGAGATAAATGATTTTTTTTTATTAAATTAAATATATACTTGTACGTGTGTATATATGTATTATGCCAATAACCATTGAAGCATGATCGTAATTGATTATTGATACAACTTTACATATTCTCTCTCTTATATTATGCATGTAGTGGTAGTATTCACATGATGCATGTAAAATATAAACATTAACACTTTGGTCCAGGTGATGATAAATTGGTGCTGAGTCACCGCACTAGTAACGAATTTAGCCAGCGCGGAGATAAAAGTTTAAGCTTTTATATCATTGAAGTACTTTAAAGGCGGCTTCAGTTTCATCATTGACCACGCAGCGGAAGGAAATTAAAGATTCAATTCTTATACATGTACAACGTGCTCATCTGCGAGGGATTTTACCATGTGGTTCATCTCGATTACGAATCTATTCGGCATATATATTAAACAGGGACATGCCCATGAAACTGTTTTTTAATAAAAGTGGCACAAGCGTGGTTGGTTGGCGGACCCAAAACAATAACACCAAAGCGTCCTTCGGGAAGGCTTTGATCTCCGAAAGGATAACATTCTACTGTTAAAAATCGAGAATAAAAATCCCACGGAGAGTTTTGAATACTCTCTTTTTAAAAAAATTCCGAGGATAAAAATCCTACGGAGTCTTTTTGAATACTCTCTTATTTATAAGAACTTATAATAACTTATAAATAAGAGACTTGGGAAAACTTATAAATAAGAGATTGGGGGCAATGTTGAGTGTGATTATTTGGGTCTAGCCAAGATATAACTCAATTTATTTAATAGGGGAGATTTGGTGCATGTTGACCCATAATATATATTTATTTTAACAGTGAGAGAGTCCTTATTAAAGAAAGATTGTGTTTCCTTATTTAATTTGGTGGGATATAGAGGTTTAATTTGGGAAGGAATATATCAGCCATTAATTGTTGTTATAAGGTGACAAAGGACTCCTACTCCTAATTTGTGAGACCCCAAATTTTACGAATAAAGATTTAATTTTCTCAAAATATTTTTTGAATATTATGGTGTGGATTTGTGATAATGTTATAGTTGTGGGTAATATTTATAAATTTTGCAAAGTATGCAAGTTTTTATATAATATTCGATTGGTCGGAGAATATTCTTTTTGTCGGGGAATATCCGTACGACGATACAATCATTGGTGGACCCCATAATAGAATTACTGTCAGATTAAGAAAACGATAAAAATATTTTTATGAAAATAACGGCGGAAGTTTTACCGTTAACTGTTGAAACACCGGTGTTAAAAAAATGCGATGTCTGGCGTGGTTGCATAGTAGTAGCAGCGATATTGATTATTGATGCTTACGTGAGAAGTCACTCGGTTTTGTTCAATTATTACTACGATAATTCTTTGCGTAGTATCTCACGTTATTTGATTCAATTATTGTCGATATTTTGTATATTATTAAATCAATAATTGAGATAGCGAAGTTATTAATATTATTATTTGAAATATTAACGATGTCAGAAGTTACATCGAGGAGAGGTTTGGTCACCTAATTGCGGCTAATATATGGAGAAATCTTTATTGGAAAGCCCCTCTTTCACAGGAATGACTCAGTCGATTAATATTGTGAATTATAATAATAATGATAAATATTGTTAAATATATTGAGATGTCTTTTTATGAAGTCACGGAAGTTTGTATATATATATATATATATATATATATATTATATATATAAATTTTGTTTTATTAGTATTATTAATGTAATAAAAGCGGAAAAGCTTTTTATATAAAAGCAGAATACTTTTATAAAGTTATTTATTTTATTAGACAATAATTAGAATATATTATATTTTATTATGCATAGTATTTTGCATAGTAAAATTTTTTATATAAAATAGAATACTTTTATAAAGTTATTTGTTTTATTAGACAATAATTAGAATATAATATATTTTATTATCGTAGTGTTTTGCATAGTAAATTTTTTTATATAAAAGCAGAATACTTTTATAAAGTTATTTATTTTATTAGACAATAATTAGAATATATTATATTTTATTATCGATAGTGTAATGCATAGTGCTGCTATAGTGTGTTTTGCATAGTAAAATCCTTTTATATAAAACATAATACTTTTATAAAGTTATTTATTTTATTAGACTATAAATAGAATATATTATATTTTATTTAAAAATTTTATTTTATTAGAATATTTTATTAATCTTTGCATAGTAAATCAATATGGACCGTCTAGTTTAAAAGTAAATCGATCTGGACCGTTTCATGAATTAATTCTTATTCAGGTCCATTCTCTTATAAATAGAAGCTCATTCGTTCATTATTTCTTACGAATTTCATTGAAACTCTGAGAGAGAAACTATAGAGAAAGAAGAAAAATTATCTCGCTACTTCACTACTCCTATATCCGGTTGTTCTAAGGTAAGGGGTATTATTACTTTCGTATTCATAAAGAGAACTTACATTATTCCATTTTTTTATTACATTGGAATAACTTTGTATCTGTGATCTACCCTATACTTGGTGAAATTCTTACATTATTCCATTCTTTATCATTATGTTGGAATAACTTTATACATCGAAGATACCACATCACATGGTGAAATTTTTACATTATTCCATTCTTTATTATTCATTTGGAACATCACATGCGTGTGTTACGCATTTGACTGGTTACATTATTTATTATTACATTGGAACATCCACAGCCGGATGTAATTTCTTTGACACAGTTCCGTTATTTATTATTACATTGGAATATCACATGCATGCGTTCGCGTGACTTTGATTCTGTTATTTATTATTACATTGGAATAACATGCATGCGGTCTATCGCATGTACGATGATTTCTTTTCTTATTCCATTCTTTATTATACTCGGTTGGTTAAAGTTTTGACTTCTATACTCCATGAAATTAGTGGAATATCCTTGATATTTGCGCTTCATCCGATATCTTTTCATGGAAATATTCTTACGAGCATTCTTGAATTTTACTCTACAAAGAAGTATCATGTTGACAATTTAGGCGTTATTAGTTCTGGATAAATTAATTCTTGAACTTGTTTTATTGAATTCTTATATCATTGTCATCATCCTCATGTTTATATTATGTTGAAAGTCATCGTGGCTGTGAGTGCATAGATGGACTTGGTATGATTATGACCGAGGATTAATCGGTATAATCATGGTAGTAATGTTACAAATGATGTGGTAAAAGTCCTCATTGGCCCGTAGTGCATTGATGGATAGTTGTTGGCATGATCATGACCATTGATGAATACACGAATATCCTTGGCCCGTAGTGCATGGATAATTTTGTGGTTGTGATACTAATGAATATCCTTGGCCGTAGTGCAGGGATGATGTGGATTATTTATTAAGCTGAGTCCCAGCGATTATAAATTTTTCAAAGTATGCAAGTGGTTATATTATATTCAATTGGTGGGGAATATTCGGTTTAGCGCAGGGAATATTCGGTACACTACTCAATCATTGGTGGACCCCTAACGTAATTATTGTCGGATCGAGAAAGCGACAAAAATATTTTATTGAAATAACGGCGGAAGTTTTCTGGTTGATCTTTGTTGAACTACTTTCGGTAGTAAAAAGTCACGATGTCGTGTGGTGGTTGCATAGTAGCACTGCGGTATTGATTATTGATGCTTATGTGAGAAGTCACTCGGTTTGATTCCATTATTAGATTAATAATATGAATTATTATAAGCGATAATGACGTTTTGTTTTATTCGTATTATTAACGTAATAAAACAGAAACATCTTTTTATATAAAACAGAATACTTTATTAAAGTTATTCTATAAATAGAATATATTATATTTTATTATGCATAGTGTTGCATAGTGTTTTGCATAGTGTTGCATAGTGTTTGCATAGTAAAATATTTTTATATAAATAGAATATATTATATTTTATTTAAAAGATTTTGCTTTAAATATGGACCGTCAGATTAAAGTAAATCAATCTGGACCGTTCATGGATTAATTACTATGCATTCTATTTTCCTATAAATAGAAGCTCATTCCTTTATTATTTTCTTACAATTCATTGAAACTCAGAGAGAGAAATTATAGAGAGGTTTATAGAGAGAAAATCTATAGAGAAAAGAAGAAGAGTGATCTCGCTACTTCACTTTGCCAATATTCAGATTCTTCTAAGGTAGGGAATATTATTTGTTGTACAAGTAAAGGGGTGTTATTCTTTCTTATTCATGAAGAGAACACATTATTCCATTCATTATTATTACATTGGAATAACTTTTGTAAAAGTGGCATACCCCTATACATAACTTTGTATATGCGGCGTACCCTATACTTGGTGAAATCCTTATATTATTCCATTCTTATTTATTACATTGGAATAACTTTGTATCTGTGAATCCCCTATACTTGGTGATCTTCTTCATTATTCCATTCTTTATTATTACATTTGGAATATCCATGTCATGTTTTTAACGGACTGGTTCCATTGTTTATTATTCGCATTTATTATTACATTTGGAATATCACATTCGTATGTGTTTTGGGACACTGGTTCCATTGTTTATTATTATTCAACATTTATTATTCATTGGATCATCCCGTCGGTGAATTTCACACGACACGGTTCAGTTATTATTATTCTGTTGGAATAACTTTCATACATCATGAATCGCATGCATGGTGATTTCCTTTGTTATTCCATTCTTTATTATACCCAGGTTGGTTAAAACTTTGACTTCTATACTCCATGAAATTAGTAGAATATTCTTGATATTTGCGTTTCATCCAAAGATATCTTTTCATGAAAATATTCTTCCGATCATTCTTGAATTTTACTCTACAAAAGCAAAGTATCTTGTTGACAATTTGACGTTATTAATTCTGGATAAAATAATTCTTGAACTTGTTTTATTGAATTATTATGTCATTATCATCATCCTCGTGTTATATTATGGCTTACGTGTATAGATGAACTTAGTATGATTATGACCGAGGATCATTCGGTATAATCATGGCTTGTTATAAATGATGTGATAAAAGTCCTCGAGTGGCACGTAATGCGTTGATGGATAGTTTTGGTATGATTATGACCGGGGTGATTCGGTATAGTCATGACCATTGATAATTTGATGAAAATCCTTGGTAGTGGTACATGGATGATTAAATATTGTGGTTTATTCATTAAACTAAGTCTTAGTGATAAAATTTATGAAAACCTTTTAAAACCTAAAAGATAGTAGACTTTATTTTCTACTTGACTCTTTTAATGGATTGCGTATATTCATTGATGATTAAACCTGGTTGTTTATTGTATTTTATCGGTTTAACAACTTGTTGAAGGCTAATGATAATTTATTACGCATTATCTTAGTCATAATATTTCTTATTGGGCTAGTTGAGCTCACCCTTTCTTTCCTTTATTCTCTTGAAATGAGAACATAATTTGGGACGAGTCGGGAGCGGAGTAATGGTCGAGAGGATAGCATTAGTAGTCCTCACTATTACGTGAAATAGTGTGATAATAGTTGTAATGAGGACTCCTTTTGAGTTTGTATAATATCTAGTAGACAATATTTGTATTCAAACTCACGATTTTATGTCGTATTGTATACCTACAGTTATGTTAGTAAGTTGTATTTGAATTTATGTACCATGTAAGTGGCGACCCAAGATGGGTGGCGTATACCTAATTTTAGGGGCGTCACATTATTAGTATTATTAATGTAATAAAGCGGAAAAGCTTTTTATATAAAAGCAGAATACTTTTATAAAGTTATTTGTTTTATTAGACAATAATTAGAATATATTATATTTTATTATGCATAGTATTTTGCATAGTAAAATCTTTTATATAAAACATTAGAATATAATATATTTTATTATACATAGTGTTTTGCATAGTAAAATCTTTTATATAAAATAGAATACTTTTATAAAGTTATTTGTTTTATTAAACAATAATTAGAATATATTATATTTTATTATCATAGTGCTGCGTAGTATTTTGCATAGTAAAATCCTTTTATATAAAACATAATACTTTTATAAAGTTATTTGTTTTATTAGACTATAAATAGAATATATTATATTTTATTTAAAAGATTTTGTTTTATTAGAATATTTTATTAATCTTTGCATAGTAAATCAATATGGATGCCTTGGTTTAAAAGTAAATCGATCTGGACCGTTCATGAATTAGTTACTTATTAGGTCCATTCTCCTATAAATAGAAGCTCATTCCTACATTATTTCTTATGAATTCACTTTGAAACTCAGAGAGAAAAACTATAGAGAAAGAAGAAAATTATTACGCTACTTCACTACTCCTATATCCGGTTGTTCTAAGGTAAGGGTATTATTACTTTCGTATTCATGAAGAGAACTTACATTATTCCATTTTTTTATTACATTGGAATAACTTTGATCATGATATCTACCCTATACTTGGTGAAATTCTTTTGTTATTCCATTCTTTATCATTATTTTGGAATAACACATACATCACAATCTGCATACATGGTGAAATTTTTACATTATTCAATTCTTTATTATTACTGTTGGAACATCACATGCGTGCGTTTTACGCATGACTGATTCGGTTCCGTTATTTATTATTCTTGGAATATCGCCGGTCTTAATTTCGCGACTTTGGTTCCGTTATTTATTATTACATTGAAATATCACATGCGTGCGTTGACGCATTTGACCGATTCTGTTATTTATTATTACATTGGAATAACATGCGTGCGATCTATCGCATGCTGGTGATTTCTTTTGTTATTCCATTCTTTATTATACTCGGTTGGTTAAAGTTTTGATTTTTATCTTTGCATGAAATTAGTGGAATATCCTTGATATTTGCGCTTCATCCGATATCTTTTCATGGAAATATTCTTCGAGCATTCTTGAATTTTACTCTACAAAGAAGTATCATATTAACAATTTGGACGTTATTAGTTTCGGATAAATTAATTCTTGAACTTGTTTTATTGAATTCTTATATCATTGTCATCATCCTCATGTTTATATTATGTTGAAAGTCATCTCGTGGCTCAGAAGTGCAGATGGACTTGGTATGATTATACACGAGGATTAATCGGTATATAATCATGACCGTAATGTTACAAATGATGTGGTAAAAGTCCTCGTTGGCCCGTAGTGCATTGATGGGACAGTTGTTGGCATGATCGTGACCATTGATGAATACACGAATATCCTTGGCCAGTAGTGCATGGATAATTTTGTGGTTGTGATACTAATGAATATCCTTGGTCGTAGTGCAGGGATGATGTGGATTATTTATTAAGCATAATTTTAGGATAATTCTAGTCATTAGTATCCTTATAATTAATTGTAATCCCATAATTTTAGGATAATTTCCTATTTAGATACTTGAGCAACACTCAATCTTGAGTTCAGAGCCAAGATTCGTAATCAATATATTCTATATATATTGATTAGGATAATTTCCTATTTAGGATAATTTTCTATTCATTTATATATATTCATTCGTAATCAATAAAAAAGTTAAGTTTCTCAATATTTCTCTCTTTTTTTCTAAATGGTATCAGAGCTCTGGGTGTGCAATGTCTTGGGTTCAAATCTTCCCAGCTACACAATTATCTTTATATTAATTTAATAGTGCAAATGCACTTTAATTTCTCCATTCTTTATAAAAAAAAGTTGCATTTAAGGGGGAGTGTTAGCATGATATACATTGTTGGGCCCTCCATCTAACATCTTAAACTTTTAGATGAGTTGGTTACGTTACTTAACATGGTATCAGAGCACCCATGTTTCTGAATGTTTCTTCCTCCTTTTTTTCTTGCTCATAGTTTTTCTTCAACCATAATGGCTTCTGAAGACACTTCTGCATCTTCCATTGCTTATACCACCATTCAAATACCCAAGACCCAAATAATCCTCTTGTTACCATTAACACTTCAAACATCACAAAACTGACCACCACCAATTACATCACATGGAACCTCCAAATCCAAAGTCTATTAGAAGGATATGATCTCTATGGTTTTCTTGACGGGTCTCATCCCAGTCCTACAGCAACAGTCACCGCTAATGGTTAGTTTGCTCCAAATCTAGCTTACACAACATGGAAGCGTCATGATCGTCTTCTCTTCAGTGCACTCCTTGGTGCAGTTTCTCTACCTATTCAACCTCTTCTTGTCCGCACTACCACCTCTCAAGAAGCCTGGACCACCTTGGCTAACACCTATGCCAAACCTTCTCGTGGTCAAATCAAACAAATTAAGGACCAATTGAAGCACTATGCCAAGGGTTCTAAGACGATCTCCGAATATATGCAATTTATAAAGAATATGACTTATAAACTTAATTGCTCTTCTTGACAAACCCGTTGATGAAGAAGATCTTATTGATAAGATTCTTGATGGTCTTGGTGAGGAATACAAAGGAATTGTTGACGCAGTTAATGCACGTGAGACACCCATCTCCTTTGTTGAAATTAATGAAAAACTTATTAACAAGGAAACATCTCTCCAACAATCACATGCACCACCATCATTCCTTCCGGCCACCGCCAATCCTATCAACAAACGCAACAATCACTCTTGGCGACCTTTTCCTCTTCCTTGGCGTCCTGCCACAGCCACTTTTCACAATCAAGGACAACAATCTAATGTTCCTCGTAATGATCGACCTCCACCACGTCCATATCTTGGGTATTGCCAAGGTTGTGGTATTTAGGGACACACTGTCAAAAAATGCTCCCTTTATCGCCTTGTCAACGCCCAATCCTCGTTGGCTCCATCGACATCGCGTCCACTAGTTTTGCGTCCTGCAACTCCGGGGCAACCGCAGACACACTTTGCATCTCTTGAGAACACCGACACTCTCACCTGGCTACTTGATAGTGGGGCGTCACACCATGTTACCACAAACTTGAATAATCTTTCACTTTACACTCCTTATGCAGGGTCTGATGACGTTATGATCGGCGATGGCTCGGGTCTTCACATTACCCATACTGGTTCCACCACACTTCTTACCCCTACTCGTACCTTCAATTTACATAATATCCTTTGGGTGCCTAACATGAAAAAGAACCTTATTTCTATCTATCAATTTTGCAATACAAATCATGTTTCTATTGAATTCTTACCCACTGTTTTTCATGTGAAGGACTTGAGCACGGGGGCAATTCTTTTAACGGGAAAGTCTAAAGATGGTGTCTATGAGTGGCCAACCTCCTTTCCACAATTATCGTCTTGGCTCATTGCTTTTTCCAGTGTCAAGACCACTTCCTCCGAGTGGCACTCTAGATTAGGTCATCCATCATCACATATTCTGCAGCATGTTATGTCAACATTTACTTTACCTTATTCTATATCACACAAGTCTCATTGTAATGCATGTTTAAGCAATAAAAGTCACAAACTTCCATTTTCTACATCAATAATTATTTCCTCTCATCCCTTGCAAGTCATATTCTCTGATGTTTGGACATCTCCCGTTTATTCTGTTAATGATTTCAAGTATTATTTTATTTTCGTTGATCACTTTACTCGTTATGTATGGTATTACCCCTTAAAGAAGAAATCTCATGTCTGTGATATTTTTATCCGTTTCAAAGCACTAATAGAAAATTACTTCAAACACTCCATTGTCACTCTTTACTTCGATAATGGTGGGGAATATCGAGTATTAGATCATTTTTTGTCCCTTCATGGAATTTCTCATCTTACCTCTCCCCCACATACACTTGAACACAATGGTTTCTCCGAGCACCGACATCGACATATTGTTGAAACTGGTCATTCTCTACTTACTCATGCCTCAATCCCGCTCATATATTAGAACTATGCATTTGCCACCACAGTGTATCTCATTAATTGTATGCCCACACCGACACTTTCCCTTTCCTCTCCTTATGAGTCACTATTCTGCTCTCCAACAAACTACACAAAGCTTCGTATTTTTGGTTGTTTTTGCTATCCATGGCTTCGTCCCTATTCTAGTCACAAACTAGAGTATCACTCCATCCCTTGTGTGTTTGTTGGGTACTCCCTCACCCAAAGTGCCTATCTCTATCTTGATCCTTCTACTTTTACAATCTATACATCCCGTTATGTTTGATTCGTGGAATCTATTTTTCTATTCAAAGTCATCTCAGTTGTCCAAGCCCCGACACACTCCCAAATTGGTTTTCATCAGTGTCATTTCTTCCCGCTACGGTTGGACCACTCAACACACCCTCCACAACCTCGCCCTCAGACTTGGATTCCTCTCACAGACAATCTACGGTCGACCACTCCTCATCCTCTCTACCAGAACATTCCCCCACCACCGTACCAATAATAACCCACACAACCAACCCTCTTCTTCTCTACCACTCTCTCCAGACCCTCCCCCTCTAATACCACCCACCAACACCCACACCATGATCACTCGTGCTAAAAACAAAATCCTAAACCAATTCAGAAACTTAATCTTACTGCTACATTGAACCCTCAGCTTGAGCCGCAAACATTGAACCAAGCACTCAAAGATACTAAATGGCGTCCGGCTATGTCCGAGGAGTATGATGCTCTTGTACGAAATGGCACATGGGAACTTGTCGCACCTAATTCCACGCAAAATCTTGTCGGTTGTAAATGGATTAATTTTTTGAATTAGACGTTTACCCGATGGCTCCATTGACAGGTACAAAGCGCGACTAGTTGCTAAAGGGTTCCATCAACGTCCTAGTGTTGATTATCATGACACATTCAGCCCGGTTGTTAAACCTACCGCTATTTGCTTGATACTCAGCCTTGCTATTAGTCGTAGGTGGTCTCTTCGCCAACTTGATGTCAACAATGCCTTTTCACAAGGTCATCTCTCTGAAGATGTTTTTATGGCGCAACCACCGGGTTTTCTTAATCGTGATACTCCCACATATGTGTGCAAGTTACACAAGGCTATATATGGTCTCAAACAAGCACCACGAGCATGATACCATGAGCTCCGATAATTTCTTGTAGCATCTGGATTTACAAACTCTCATGCAGACACATCCCTCTTTGTCTTTAACATCCGCGGTAATCTAGTCTATCTTCTTGTGTATGTTGATGACATAATTATTACGGGAAGCAATTCCACAATAGTTCAACATTTTATTGAACTTGTTGGCAAAAGATTTTCCATCAAAGATCTTGGGAATTTGACTTACTTTCTTGGTGTTGAAGTTGCAACTACTTCTACTGGTTTACTTCTCTCTCAACGGAAGTATATCACAGATCTTCTCGCTCGCACAAATATGACTAGCGCCAAACCTGTCACCACTCCTTTTGTCACCGAGCCCACACTTATAAATCTTTTCGGCACTGCTTTAACCGATCCTTCTGAATACAGATCAGTTATTGGAAGTCTCCAATATTTGTGCCTCACTCGCCTTGATATTGCATATGCTGTTAATAAGTTGTCTCAATTCATGCATCAACCTACTACTGATCATTGGAATGCTGTCAAGCGCCTGCTTCGCTATCTTTCTGGTACAGCTGATCATGGTCTTGTATTGCACCATAACACGTACACCTTTATCTCTTCATGCCTTCTCAGATGCTGACTGGGCCGGTAATTAAGATGACTACACATCCACCAGTTCTTATATTATTTACCTCGGTCGCAATCCGATATCCTAGTCTTCCAAGAAACAACACACAATTGCACGTACGCTCCTCCACCGGCCAGAATATCATTACGGTTCTGCTACATGTTCTTAGGAAGTTACGTTGGATTTGTTCTCTTTTATCTGAGCTTGGTGTTTCTATTTCTGCTGCTCTGATTATATATTGTGACAATGTTGGGGCAACTCATCTCTGTTCCAATCTTGTCTTCCACTCACGAATGAAGCATGTTGCGATTGATTATAATTTTATTAGGGATCAAGTACAAATTGGAGCTTTACGTGTCACCCATGTTTCCTCCTTAGATCAATTAGCCGACGTCTTGACCAAACCTCTCCCTCGCACTCGCTTTCAGTTCTTGAAGACCAAGATTGGACTCTCCACAGCAGCTCCATCTTGAGGGGGCATATTAGAGAATTAAATACAACATATTGTAATATCCTTGTAATTAGGTGTAATCCTATAATTCTTGCAATTAGTATCCTTGTAATTAATTATAATCTCATAATTCTAACAATTAGTATCCTTGTAATTAATTGTAATCCCATAATTCTATGATAATTTTCTATTTAGGTACTTGGGCAACATTCAATCTTTTATATATATATATATATATATTCATTCATAATCAATAAAAGAGTCAAACCATTGTTTCTGAATATTTTTCTCTATTTTCTACACCCACAAACAAAAAAAAACAACCACCATAATCTAGTGTCCCAAAATATGGCCTCAACCTGCATAGTAAAGCTACGACGACAAAATAGGATTCCAACTCGAACAACTTATGTAAACCTACACAATTGGTAGGAATCAAAATAGCGGCATTTGTCAGTCGAAGCTCCAACGGACGCTTAATTAAACCACCCGCCCCGTTTATAAGGTCGGAGAAGCACTAATGGCCGCTTAGATGGAGCTACTCACCCTAGGGTTGTGGATAGTAGGTCATGCAGCAATTATACTTGAGGAGCTACACGTTTTCAAGGAAAGAAAGTATGCCTCGAAAGGCGAAAGTGTGTTGGCGGGTTAAGGAGAGAGTGGCTGGCAAGTAGAAGGATGAGGAAGGTTCTAGCGGTGGTCACTGGCGGTGTGGTGATTAGAAGGGCTAAGGAGATGTCATGTGCCGCCTTGACGGTGGTTTTCCGGCGGGTGTTATCTTGCACCACCAAAGTTGATGTGGTTGGTTAATTTTGTGGCCATATTATAAAGATATATTGTCTCTCAACCTTTTATTTTATTTTTGTTTTGAGAAAAAAACATTTGAATTTCGATTTTGATAGGATGAAGGTTCACTTTAATAATCTTCTCACCTCTTATCTCATTTCTGTGTAAATGTTACCAAGTAATCATATGATCATTTTGTATGAAAAATATGCATGGCTTAATATACTAAATTGTTTGGGGGCCGGGGTTTTGATTAAAGAAAACTGTCTCTTATCCTTTTGTTCTCAATTGGGCTCCGTTTGAAACTTGGAAAATAACAAATGTAAAAAAAAAAAGCTATCTCAAAAAGATAAATCTAACTCTATTCTTTTTTAAAAAAAATTAATATTAAGCAGAGTGGTAAAATATAGTGTAAAAAGGCACTATATTGTTCTTTTTAAACTTTGCCCTTGGGATTTTCTTTTGGGAATTTGATTAGTCAATCTAAACCTATGTTCATTCTTCTTGTATGTTTGTATATTTTGTTCACGAAACCTTCAACGTCAAACTCACCATATTTTTGATGACATTAACTTTTATGTTTTAGTCATTTTCAACATGACAAAACACCTAAGATCTTGGCTAAGCGATGATTGTTGGTTAAAATTAGTTCTGACTTCTGTTGAATTTCATGATTAGATTTATATGCCCCATGTTCATAATTATATTGAACTCTTTGTATTTTTTATTGTATTATCCTAATTGTGTATATATACATGTATTAAAAAACATACACGAAAATTTTAATTTTATGTTCATTATATTATTATCATTCATATTATACAGGTTATCAGTCTAATAATTACAAAATCTTCAAAATGGAGTACTCTTTTATATATACAATAGAGGATCCGGAGTGTAAAATTTGATCACCTCTTGTATAAAGTTTTGAAAGTCGAACTAGCGAGTGCTTGATTATCTTGCATATCGCATTAATATCCCTAACATTCTTCCTTTTTGGTAGACAACGACAGGCATTTATAAAAGTAATACTGTCGAGTGTGATTATTTGGGTCTAGTCAAGGTGTAATTCAATTTATTTAATGAGCTAGATTTGGTGTTGACCCATAACATATATTTATTTTGATAGTGAGAGACTCTTTATTAAAGAAAGATTGTGTTTCCTTATTTGGTGGGATAAGGAGGTTTAATTTGGGAAGAAATCTATCCGCCATTAATTGTTGTTATAAGGTGATTCTACAAATGACTCCTACTCTAATTGGATTCGGTGGATATGACATCTATAAATACAACAATAGGGGGAGATCACGAGGACAAGAGATCAACACAAATACACAACTTGTACTCCCAATATTATTATAGTGGATAAATCTTGTGTTCATACTTTATATTCCTTTATTTATACTTATGTGAGTGTATTTCGTGAGTTTGATATAATCAACTACTCCATCAACCGTTAAGCCTTGATTTTGACTTTCTTTGTTTTGGTGATTTAAATCAGCGCATAAAATTTTGGCGTTAACATTGGTGCCGCCTGTGGGAAACAAGACACTTGTTCTAGTGTCGATTTAAAATCACCGATTCACCGAAGGAGATAAATGATTCTTTTTTATTAAATTAAATATATACTTGTACGTGTGTGTATATATGTATTATGCCAATAACCATTGAAGCATGATCGTAATTGATTATTGATACAACTTTACATATTCTCTCTCTTATATTATGCATGTAGTGGTAGTATTCACATGATGCATGTAAAATATAAACATTAACACTTTGGTCCAGGTGATGATAAATTGGTGCTGAGTCACCGCACTAGTAACGAATTTAGCCAGCGCAGAGATAAAAGTTTAAGCTTTTATATCATTGAAGTACTTTAAAGGCGGCTTCAGTTTCATCATTGACCACAGACGGAAGGAAATTAAAGGATTCAATTCTTATACATGTGCCAACGTGCTCATCTGCGAGGGATTTTACCATGTGGTTCTGTCTGATTCTGAATCTATTCGGCATATATATTAAACAGGGACATGCCCATGAAATTGTTTTTTAATAAAAGTGGCACAAGCGTGGTTCGGCGGCGGACCAAGCAGCAATAACACCAAACGTCCTTCGGGAAGGCTTTGATCTCCGAAAGGATAACATTCTACGGTTAAAAATCCGAGAATAAAAATCCCACGGAGAGTTTTTGAATACTCTCTTTTTAAAAAAATCCCGAGGATAAAAATCCTACGGAGTCTTTTTGAATACTCTCTTATTTATAAGAACTTATAATAACTTATAAATAAGAGACTTGGGGAAACTTATAAATAAGAGATTGGGGGCAATGTTGAGTGTGATTATTTGGGTCTAGCCAAGATGTAACTCAATTTATTTAATAGGGGAGATTTGGTGCATGTTGACCCATAATATATATTTATTTTAACAGTGAGAGAGTCCTTATTAAAGAAAGATTGTGTTTTCTTATTTAATTTGGTGGGATAAGGAGGTTTAATTTGGGAAGGAATATATCAGCCATTAATTGTTGTTATAAGGTGACAAAGGACTCCTACTCCTAATTTGTGAGACCCCAAATTTTACGAATAAAGATTTAATTTTCTCGAAATATTTTTTGAATATTATGGTGTGGATTTGAGATAATGTTATAGTTGTGGGTAATATTTATAAATTTTGCAAAGTATGCAAGTTTTTATATAATATTCGATTAATTAGGAGAATATTCTTTTTTGTGGGGGAATATCCGATGCGACGATACTGATCATTAGTGGACCCCTATAATAGAATTCTTGTCAGATTGAAAAGCGATAAAAATATTTTTATGAAAATAAGCTACGAAAGTTTTACAGTTAGCTGTTGAAACACCCGGTGTTAAAAGAAATGCTGATGTCTGGCGTGGTTGCATGTATAGACATACGATATTGATTATTGATGCTTACGTGAGAAGTCACTCGGTTTTGTTCAATTATTGCTACGATAATTCACGATAGTATCTCACGTTATTTGATTCAATTATTGTCGATATTTTGTATATTATTAAATCAATAATTGAGATGACGAAGTTATTAATATTATTATTTGAAATATTAACGATGTCGTAAGTTACATCGAGGAGAGGTTTGGTCACCTAATTGCTGGCGCCCAATATGGAGAAATCTTTATTGGAAAGCCCCTCTTTCTTGGGAATGACCTGGTCGATTAATATTGTGAATTATAATAATAATGATAAATATTGTTAAATATATTGAGATATCTTTTTATGAAGTCACGGAAGTTTGTATATATATATATATATATATATTATATATATATAAATTTTGTTTTATTAGTATTATTAATGTAATAAAAGCGGAAAAGCTTTTATATAAAATGAATACTTTTATAAAGTTATTTATTTTATTAGATAATAATTAGAATATATTATATTTTATTATGCATAGTATTTTGCATAGTAAAATCTTTTTATATAAAGCAGAATACTTTTATAAAGTTATTTGTTTTATTAGACAATTATTAGAATATAATATATTTTATTATGCATAGTGTTTTGCATAGTAAATTTTTTTATATAAAGCAGAATACTTTTATAAAGTTATTTGTTTTATTAGACAATAATTAGAATATATTATATTTTATTATGCATAGTGTGTGCATAGTTACTGATAGTGTTTTTGCATAGTAAAATCCTTTTATATAAAACATAATACTTTTATAAAGTTATTTATTTTATTAGACTATAAATAGAATATATTATATTTTATTTAAAAGATTTTATTTTATTAGAATATTTTATTAATATCTTTGCATAGTAAATCAATATGGATGAGTCTAGTTTAAAAGTAAATCGATACGGACCGTTCATGAATTAATTCTTATTCAGGTCCATTCTCTTATAAATAGAAGCTCATTCGTTCATTATTTCTTACGAATTCTTTGAAACTCTAGAGAGAAACTATAGAGAAAGAAGAAAATTATTCTCGCTACTTCACTACTCCTATATCCAGTTGTTCTAAGGTAAGGGTATTATTACTTTTCGTATTCATAAAGAGAACTTACATTATTCCATTTTTTATTTACATTGGAATAGCTTTGTATCTGATGATCTACCCTATACTTGGTGAAATTCTTACATTATTCCATTCTTTATCATTATGTTGGAATAACTTGCATACATCAAGTACCACATACATGGTGAAATTTTACATTATTCCATTCTTTATTATTACATTTGGAACATCACATGCATGCGTTTACGCATGACCTGAATTCCGTTATTTATTATTCTGTTGGAACATCACGTCGGTGCAATTTACTTTGACACGGTTCCGTTATTTATTATTACATTGGAATATCACATGCATGCGTTACGCATGATTTGATTCTCGTTATTTATTATTACATTGGAATAACATGCATCTGCGATCTATCGCGTGCACGGTGATTTCTTTTGTTATTCCATTCTTTATTATACTCGGTTGGTTAAAGTTTTGACTTCTATACTCCATGAAATTAGTGGAATATCCTTGATATTTGCGCTTCATCGATATCTTTTCATGGAAATATTCTTACGAGCATTCTTGAATTTTACTCTACAAAAAGTATCAAGTTGACAATTTGGACGTTATTAGTTCCTGGATAAATTAATTCTTGAACTTGTTTTATTGAATTCTTATATCATTGTCATCATCCTCATGTTTATATTATGTTGAAAGTCATACGTGGCTGTAGTGCATAGATGGACTTGGTATGATTATGATTGAGGATTAATCGGTATAATCATGGTAGTAATGTTACAAATGATGTGGTAAAAGTCCTCATTGGCCCGTAGTGCATTGATGGAATGATTGTTGGCATGATCATGACCATTGATGAATACACGAATATCCTTGGCCCGTAGTGCATGGATAATTTTGTGGTTGTGATACTAATGAATATCCTTGGTCGTAGTGCAGGGATGATGTGGATTATTTATTATTGTTGAGTCCAGTGATAAAAGTGATGAAAAACCTTTTAAATCATAAAAGATAGTAGATTTTATTCTCTACTTGACTCTTTTAATGGATTGCTTGTTTCGCTGCAGTTAAACTTGATGTTTCTTATATTGTACCAGTTTAACACTGTTGAAGGCTAACGATAATTTATTCTGTATTATCTTAGTCATAATAATTCTTACTGGGCTAGTTGAGCTCACCCTTTTACTTTCATTGTTCTCTTCAGGAAATGAGAACGTAGTAGAGACTAGTCGGGGAATGGAGTGACGATCCAGATAATTGCATTAGTAGTCCTCACTATTCTGTTAAATAGTGTGATAATAAATGTAATGAGGACTCAATTGAGTGTGGATATTGTCTAGATGACAATATTTGTATTAAAACTCACAGCATATGTTTTGTCGTATTTTACACAACTGTTGTATAATTAAGTTGTATTTGAATTTTGTACCATGTATTTGGCGACTCAAGATATGTGATGTATACTTATTTTGGGGGCGTCACATAATTGAATTCAGGTGGATATGACACCTATAAATACAACAATAAGGGGGAGATATAGGGCACAAGAGATACAACATAAATACACAACTTGTATTCCCAATATTATTATAGTAGATTACTCTCTCTCCGTGGTTTTTTCCTGTGGGCCCAAGTGTAAAATTAGGGTTCACATGACCTAATTGAATTAAATGTACAAATTAGGTTTTACATAACCTAATTAAATGAAGACAGAGAGGTCAGAAATAAATGTATTAGACCCGAGAGAAGCCTCCACGTGTTCCGAGGCAGAAGACTCGTGGAGGCAGCTTGTTTTGGGAATTGATTGAGGGATGGGATTGGTGGCTAGAAGGACAGGACAATATGGGCATCATTCTAATGGCTAAAGGGTATTTCTGGAAATTCCTTAAAAGCATGTGCCTTGCACATGACTACTTTCCAAATAATCCTATAAATACCCCTTCCATTCCATTGGGAAGGGGACTCCTCTTTAGACTCAAGACTTGAACTCTTAGAAGATCAAAGAAACCCTTTTGGTGACTTAAAGGCTTGGAGATTACACCTAAAAACACTAAAGGGGTTTGGATATTTCTCTCAACTCGAAGGACACTCAAGAAGGCTCTTGGAATCCCAATAACCCTAACACGGTTCCCGGATTCTAGGAGTTCTGCCACGCGTCATTGGAGTAATTTCCCACCTGTCGTTCTCCCCTATTCAATCAATCAACCAATTCCGTGCTCTTCGTGGATTTCTTTCCTCCTCATCCAACACGAAACCCTAACCCTAGCAAGGCACGATTTCCTTGCCCATATTTAATTGGCGACTCTGCTGGGGTGGTGTAGAATTCATGAAGGGTATGCCCACAACCTAAAGTGGGAGAACTACAGGAAGAGATGTTTCACTAACAAATAGCATTACCTCACTAGAGTCAGTTCCAAGGCAAGTAACTCAAGCATTCCAAGGCGCAAACCTGGATTTTGACCAACCACTTATTGAAGACGCTTCAGAAGGGAGTTCGACATCACCACATATGGCCAATCAACAACAAAACAATGCAGGAAGGCAAGGCGAGGATGCAGGTACAGACCAGACGAATGTTGTACAACTTGACATGCTCAAGGCATTGAAGGAAGCACGAGAAGGACAAGGGATGATGATGGCCATGATGCTGGAGATGCAAAGGAAGTAAGAGGAGATGGGGAACTTTCGCCAGTAGTTGATGCAGATCCCTACCTTCAAGGCCATGTTCACAGGCAGTTCGCAGGGAGAACAAGCAGGAGTGGAGGACAACAACAATGGCAGCAACAACAAAGAGAACCAGGTTGTACCTCTATCGACGGAAAGTCAATTGATTCCAATAATCAACTTGGAGGCCCAGAATAGTGGTGACGTGCCCCAACCTAGGTTAGAAGTAAGCCAACCTCAGACAAACATCATCCCAACTGCTCTCCCATCAATTTTACAGGTACAAATGCCAACCAATCCAGGAAATGTCCAGTGAGTGAGCCAGCAACCGCCACCAATACCGATTTTTCATGATGCAAGTGTGCATCAACCAATCTCTCTACCATACACACCGCCGATACAACAATATATCACAACACCCCAGAGAGTTCACGCCACGAGCCAGTACATGACAAAGGATGATAAGATCGACGTGATCAATCAACTTCATAGATAGACATCTCGACCCTCGGAGTTAGATTTTACTCCACCTTACCCGGCGCACATTCGGAGGCAACCGTACCCGACTGGGTATATTGAACATCCCCCGCAGTTTCCAAAATACAACGGAGAGAAAGGAAATGCCAGGGAGCATATTGCCAGGTTCGTAGAGTCAATGTCTCTATGGCTCGGATATGATGAAGTGAACAACCATAACTTGTTGATGCGAGAATTCAATAAGACTTTGACGGATAGTGCCTTCAGTTGGTACTACAATTTGGAGAAGGGGTCAGTCCATGATTAGGATGACCTAAAATTACAATTTTTTAAGAAATTTTTTTATGTGCAAAAACTGGTGACCATGGTAGAGCTCATGAGGTTCAAGGAAAAGCCGAATGAGGAGCTATCAGATTATGTTCGACAGTTCGTGGTCCGATCCACGAAAGGCGCAGTTGAAGAAAATAATTTAGTCAGCATTTGCAACAATGGTGCCTTAGAGGCCTTCAAGCCTCACCTCATCACCAAGGCTTGTGATTCCTTCGCGACCCTCTCATCTTTTGCACAAGACTTGGGAGGAATCATGACATTTCCCACCAACCATGCGATGGTTAAATGGAAGAACAAGATGACAGCAACTGTGGCATTGGCAGATTCTCAGTCAAAACCTCAAGGGGGCAAGAGGGAGAAGAATGAGAAATTTAAGCGAATCAGAGAAAAGCATGGGGACTAGTATACCAGAATGCCAGTTCTCAAGGCCATCACATGCAGCGAGAAGGCATTCAGGGGCCTGTATGAACAATGGGTTGAGCACGGAGTGGTGAAGCCTCCAAGGCCCCGGTTGGTTATAACGGAAGAGATGAAAAGAAGGCCGGACTTCTGTGTATACCACCAATATGCAGGACACTCCACTATCGATTGTTATAGTCTGCGGAGGATATACCATGAGAAATTGGCGGCCGGAGAGATTGAACTAGGAGAAGAAACGTGCAAAGCTATCACCCATGGTGCAGTCCCGGAAGTCAAGAACTCAAATACTGGCTCTGCCATCGAAAAAGCTCTGAACCACAGATGAATTAAAAATCCACCCAAGATGGTGGTCCACCAAAAAATGGTGGTTTAAGTCCTCAGGAATATCCCTTGCCAAGTAATTGGATGACCAAGGGAGGAGGCACAAGAAATGATGAATTAAAAAAAAAAATTCACCCAAGATGGTGGTCCACTCTAAATGATGGTCAAGTCCTCGTAGACTGCACTTGCCAAGAAATTGGACGACCCAAGTGATGAGGCACCTGATTCCAAGTCCTATTAGACTGCACTTGCCAAGAAATTGGACAACCCAAGTGACGAGGCACCCGATTTTAAGTCCTCGTAGACCGCACTTACCAAAAAAATTGGACGACCCAAGTGATGAGGCACCCGAGTGTTACACTTTATCATCAAAAGTGATTGAGGCACCTGACTATAAGTCCTCGTAAGTTATACCTTCATCTTCAAAAGTAATCGAGGCACCTGACTAACAGCCCTTGGAAGTTACACTTTCAACTTCAAAAGTGATTCAACCCCAAAAGTTGCACTTTATCTCTAAAAGTGGCGAATGTTACGCTTTCTTTGATAAAAGCAAGATTTATTATATAAAACGTTATGCTTTTCGTTAAAAGCAGTCTGATTATCAATGAATTGACAAACTTTCTCTTATACTTGAATGTTTTCTTGATTTCTTAAAAAAAAGAAGTATAAATTCAAGTGTTGGTTTGTGGAAAATATATATACATATTTTTTGACAAAATTCATGCTTACTTGTTTATAATACCTATTGTTGTCTTGGAGTATTAATTTGAATAACCTGAGATTCAATGATAAATATTGATTTTGAAGGAATCGTTCAAATTAAAGGCAATCAATAAGGATAGAAGAAACTATAATTTGAAGAATGAAATATATGTACATGAATTTTTTGATACAGGAAATGAAAAAAAACAACTAAAGTTCATGATCTAAAGGCCATGACCTGTCGAATTGAAGAGAGGGGAATAACTAAAGTTTGGCCTTCAATGCTATCAGTCCTTCAACGCTATCAGGCCTTCGAGGATATCATGTCTTCAAGTCTATCAAGCCTCCAATGCCATCAGGCCTTCAATGCTATCAGGCCTTCAAGGCTGTCAGGCCTTCAAGGTCTTGGGTAGATGACTCAATTTCCCAAAAGATTGGTCTTCAATTTATCCATGGTATCTTGAAGCATCTAAAGTTTTACATGATGAAGTAAGTCGTTCCCATGGTGATGAGAAATGACTTCCAAACGAAGTGCAACTATAACATGATGATGGGAGAGATCCAACCTAACATGGAAGGAAGACATGTCCAAAGAGGGTTAGGAGATATCACGAGAGGCAAAAGGTCATTCAACCCACCCAAAGTGCTATCCACAATACCCTCCCGAGAAATCACTAACTCGGCGAGATCCTTCTTGGGAGGATGACCATTAGCAATAGTCTCAGAAGGATACCGCCTCAAAGAAGCAGAAGTCTCATCAGCACCCTCAAAAAACTATCATGTGGAGAAGTTGTAGAAAGGCGTCATATGGCGAAGAAGACTCGATACCCACTGCCTCATTTGCGATACTCACAAAGAGCCCAATGGGAACATCATCATCCTCTTCATCAGCATTGGTCTTCGTCTTCTTGATTCTAAAGAAAAGAGAAATTTCAAGAGAGGGTAAGAAGGATTATATCGAAGATTTTTCACAATATCCCAGGAGAGCTCCTATAAGGCTCGCCCTTCTAGGGTTTGTTCCCCTAGAGGTTCCCTCTCCTAGGCCTTTCATTTTTGAGGCTTACAAAATATCAAGCTCCGCAAAGTGCTCAGACACTGGAATCAAGACTTCCACACTTATAATATTTTGCGCGATCATCTCACCAAAGGCGCGACTCACGTGCAGGGGGCAAATACTTACTGGTAGATTGGTAGATGACATATACTTCCTCCAGAGTAGAGGTGCATATTCCCCCAAGCCGTGACTAATGAAGAATGTCCTGTTGGATACGAATGACATGAAGAGGAGCACCATGGTCCTGTTGGATACGAATGTCCCTGCAGAGCTTGATGTGCTGAGGAATGTCATCTCTTTCTTTAGTATACCCACATAGTCAATATTCCTAAGCACCTCGCCAATTCAATGATGCCATTCCTGAAGGAGGCTTAATGAATCAGACAAGAAGTGAAGGGAACTGAAAGGGTACTCTTGTTTCTCTATGCATAGATGGGGAACAAGCATTCCTTATCTGGCAGAGGAAGAATTGAACGATCATAAATTTGGACTTGCTCCCAAACGACGTTAGAAAGACCAAAGAGGGGAGCCCTTTCCCAATCATTGAGAAACGGGGCCTCCTTAGTGATTCCCGGGTCGGTGGAATGCTTATCATGACAAAGAAGAAAGTCGGATATTTAACTTTAAAGACACCTAAAAAGAAGAAGAAACAATGTCAAAAAGAGTTAGGAATCACAATTATGGAAGAAAAAATTTCTCAAAAATTTTCGAAAAAAACTTCTGAAGGCCAAAAGGTATCCTTCGGAGCCTTTTTTGGACTTAATAACAGCATACATCATAGCCATTGGTGATGACTTTTGTAGGGCTCGTCGATAGCTTCGTTTTGATATATTATGGGCACCGAAAATCCAAACGAGTCAAAAGTTATGATCAAAATAGTAACTGCTCATCTAAAACTTTATTTTTTTTCCAATTTAAACTTCATTTTTCCCCTAGGCCATGTTGCTTTAGGCCACCTAGGGGGCGGCCATGTTGCCTTAGGCCACCTAGGGGTCGGCCATGTTGGCTTCGGTCATCTAGGAGTTGTTCTTTTCACCCCTTTAAAAAAAAAGTATTTATAGGGTTCGGCCATGTTGCCTTAGGCCACCTAGGGCACGACCATTTTGCCTTAGGCCACCTAGGGGGCGGCCATGTTGCCTTAGGCTACCTAGGGGTTGGCCATGTTGGCTTCGGCCATCTAGGGGTTGTTCTTTTCACCCCTTAAAAAAAGTATTTATAGGGTTCGGCCATGTTGCCTTAAGACATCTAGGGGCCGACCATGTTGCCTTAGGCCACCTAGGGGTCGGCCGTGTTAGCTTCGACCATCTAGGGGTTGTTCCATGTAAGCCTCGACTACCTAGGGGCTGTTACCCTTTATACCTTTGAGGTCCTGTTGCTCTACCAATCAACTGCTTGGAATGAATGCTCCTTCGCCGCGAAGATTTTCCAAAAGATAAGTATCTTTAAATTAATTTCTAAATAAAAATATATAAAGATGTAATTTTATAAATATATATATATATATAATAATAATAATAAGATTTTTTTTTGATTTTCTCCTAATATATAAAGGGAAGATTTCAAAAAATTATTAAAAATAATAATAATAATAATAATAATAATATATTATTATCAATATATCCCAATTTTACTTTCAAAATCAAATTAAGATTTTATTCGGATTTGATTTTATTTCTAAAATAAAATTCAAAGTTGATTTTATTTCCAAAATAAAGAATTCAGATTTGATTTGGTAAAAAAGAAAGATTTAGTTTACCCAAAAGAAGGATTTTATTAGATTAAATTTTATTTGGTGAGATTTGATCATGTTTGTGACGCCCCCAAAATAGGTATACATCACCCATTCTGAGTCACCAAATACATGGTACAAAACAACTACAACTTTTATTATTACAATTGTCGTGCAAAATACGACAACACACATGCTGTGAGTTTAAATACAAATATTGTCTTCTAGACAATATCCACACCCAAATAAGTCCTCTTTATATTTATTGATACAATATTTTACAAAAATAGTGAGGACTACTAAAATAACTGTCTAGGACCATCACTCTTTACCCCGACTGGTTCCTGCTATATTCTCACCTCCTGAGAAGAAAAATGGAACAAAAAGGAAAAGGGTGAGCTCAACTAGCCCAGTAAAGAATATTATGACTAAGATAAAGAACAACAATTTATCGTTAGCCTTCAACAAATCAGATAAAATATAATGGACAACCAGTTTTAGATCAATATTCGCAGCGAAAATAACAATTCATTAGAAATGTTAAGTAGAGAATCAAATCTACTATCATCTATGAATTTAAAATTCCATCATCAATATTTTATCCCTGTAACATCAATCAATATACATCTTGCATCAATTATTTATCTTTGCACTACGGGCCAAAGATATTCATTTGTATCACCAGTTGGTCATGTTCATCTCAACACCTGTTCATCTTTGCACTACGGGCCAAAGATATTCATCAAGTATCACCATTAAAGACCGAGGATGATGAAAAATATTTTAGAGAACGAATTAAGTGAGATAGAAGAACAAAGATTAGGATTTCGTACTTTAGATGAACCAAGTTCAAAAACGCTCCATAATAAACCATAGTGAAGATAAAAACATGGATTAAATTTCAAGAATAAGGGTCACAACAGATAACTTGAAAGGAAGAAAAAAAATATTTTTTTTTATTTTGTGAACAGTACCCGTGAACAGTACCTGTGAACAGTACTCGTGAACATTAACTATGAACAGCACCCGTGAACAGTAACCGTGAACAGTACCCGTGAACAGTACCCGGTCATGAAAAGTTCCAAATTTGATTAAAAGTTCATACCAATATTCCTATAAAATGATATTAGATGAAGCAAAATTTTTAATCATTTCAGGAATTATAGAAACAATACTTACCATAGTAAGTTCAAATTTAGGAATACGAGATGAAATAATATTGCTCACGTAATATGGAGTATGAAAGAAAATAATATTTCTCACGAGTATTGCAATTAAATAATATCCTTTACCTTGGTAGAAACTGGATTTGACTGGAGAAAATCTTGCAGAAAAACTACGCTCAAAGTATTCATATACTCAAGAAAACTCACAATACTTTAGAATAAGAATTTCTGAATTGAAAGTGGTGTGTTGAGGAAGGAGGGGTTACCCCCTATTTATAGTAAAACCTCGGAGAAAATAAATAGATGAATCAGCCTACTCTGCCAAACTTCTGCCTAACTCCCTTTTTTTTCCAAGGTTGGGGCTACTTTTTGAAAACAAGTTGCAGAGCCTTTGCAGGAAAAATTGCAATGCCTACTTTCTTTTCTTGCTTTTTTCTTTCTTTGCCTGCAAATTCTTATGGCAAGGCCCACCAAACTTGACAAAAAAAATAAAATGCTTGCAGAAAGCTTCCACCCACCAATTATTCCACCAACCATTTTCAAAGCTACAACCTACTTTTCCTTTGAAAACAAGTATTCATATTAATTTGCTTACTTCCGTTCTAATTACCATATGCTTATATATTATAATAATATTATTAAACAATTATAATATATTATAATAATATAATTGAATGAATATTTTATCAGAAATTGTATTTCCACAAAAATATGCCAAACTTTCAACAATAATTTCATGCTAAAATTCCTTCATTTATATCCACATAAAATAAATATTTCCTTATCATATAAATCAATAATTAATTATTCACAAATAATATTACAAAATCACAATAATGACAACCAAGCCGGTTCAGAAAGAGAGGGCTTTCAGATAAGGATTTCTCTCATCCTGGTAGCAAGTAATTAGGTGACCAAACCTCTCATTGATGAACTTTCTAGACATTGCCAATAATATTATCTAATAATATTATTCAAATAATATGAATTATTGATCCGATAATGAGAAATACTATACAATGACAATTATTGAAACAACAATAATATAAAATATCAACGCAACAATTATTGAATCAATAAAATAAAATATTGAGCAGTAATTCTTTGTAACAATTATTGAGTAGTGCCTTCTTACATAAGAATCAATAATTCAAAAATCTGCGTGTAATATCGTAAAGCATCTTTCTTTGTGCAACCACGCGTATTACTATTTTTTAACCACCGGGTAATCTAACAGTGTTAACGATAACAATTACGCCGTTATTTATAAAAACTCAAATTTGTCATTTTCTTCATCCGACCGTTATTCTATTATGGGCCCACAATTGATTGTGCCCTCGTACGAATATTCCCGACAAAAAAAATATTCTACGACCAAACGAATATTCCCCGACAACAATGATTATTTTATAACCACTTGCTTATTTTGTAAAATTTGTACATTTCACCCATAATCAAAGTATTATATCAATTAACACCTTTTAATTTCAAAATAATGAATATAGGAAATTTAATTTTATTTATAAAAAAAAGTTGGGGTCTTACAATGTTTCCTTGTTTTAATTTCCAGAAAAAATAAGGAAACAAATATTGGACAAGCTATGGAAAGATTTATGGAGTTGTTCCCAATTTGTCCAAGGAAGAGCCCTGCTAGGTTTTGCCTACCTAGGGTTTAACCCTAAGAGGTTGGCTCCCTAGAGGTTCCCTCTACTAGGACCATTGTCTTCAAGACCTATAAAGTAAAGTCCTGCAAAATCATTCAAAGGCTTGCAATTTTCTTCCACGATCGTCTATTTGAGAATACAACTCTCGCGCAGGGGGAAAATTGTTAGGTTTGTAATATTCATGAGCGCAATCAAATTGCATAAAAAGTGCGGAAGCGTGGTAAAATCAGAGTTTAAAAATTAACAAACCATAAACCCGGATCACCCTTTATGCATAATTATTAATTAAACGAAAAGATAAAGAATAAAATCATACCCTTGAAGATCGAGCTTCCTCAGGTACAAGTTCACCTCCAAATCCTTTCGCGTTCAATCTTGAATCCACCGGGTTTGGTTCCTTCCTTTGATCAACGTTAGCCACCCAAATGTTTGGCCTCTAGAGGTGATCCACCAAGGAAGAAGAAAATTCAAGAAGATGGGTATTTGGCTCAAACCCTAGTTTTTTATCTCTATAGAAAGGGAGTACTCTCCAACTATTGGAAATATTACGTAGTTGTAAAAGTCAACTTACCCATACCACCCATAATAAGACTCCTCTTATTTATTGATGTGGGCAACCCTCCTTAACAATTAAGAAATTGGGTTTTATTTAATTAATTAAATTTTTTAATTAATTAAGCTCCCTAATCTTATTAGGGATAATTAATTAAACTCCTTTAACTAATTTTCCTTCCTAATCCAATTAGGAATAAATGAGAGTACTTATATTAAATTAATTTCTAAACTCTTTTAGAAATTAAAATAATAATAATTGTAATAATATTAATAAGACTCCTCTTATTAATTTATATTTAATATTTCTAAAATATTAAATAATAAATATTAAGCTATTTAATTTATTCTATCACCATAGATTAAATTAAATATACTTAACATATTATTACGATTATGCCATTAACTTCTTAAATAATTATTCTTCCTTTTTTATGGTGTGACCCTTTAGGTTCTCCATATTAAATAGGTTGTGAATAAATCAATTAGAACAATTCTAATCTTATTTAAATAAATAAATTAAACAATTAATTTATTTAAATAAATAATATTTATTCTACAATAGGGATAAGCCTCCTAGCGATCAACGACTTTCCGGATAATATAGATTTCAACATTAATCATAAAAGAACCTTTGAGTAAATAGTTACCGTGACAATTCAATCCTTCCACCATACAATGTCCCAATTAAATATAAGACATGGAATTCTTGTCAAGTCTTATTTTATTTAATTATATGTATTTCGACTCTTAAATGCATAACTCAAATAATGCAAATTAGAAACTCCTTTCTAATTTCATTCTGCGCTGCCAAGGACTACTGGTTGTCATTTATCGAATCACATAGGACATTTCTCTTCTTTTATTAGAAGTGGTAGATTCTTTATTGATCATACATTATCTCCATGTACAACTTATTATACCCAAGCATACCCTTTGATATACCCTAAGGGTCTTAAGAAATAAGTCAAAGTATAACTCATCATACACAAGATACTATGATGATCTCAAGTCCAAGGATCACTTGTAGACTACTATCACTACGGAATTCCTATTGACAGCAAATAAAACTCCATTAGGTATTCCTTAGCGAGCCACGCGTTCGTTGAACTTATTCTCTAATAAGCACCTACATACTTGCTTTAGTGTCTCCACACAAATGATCATGAGATCAATCATCCTCATCCAACGAAGCAAGCAACGACGTATACCCAATCTATCCGGATTCACTAATCCCCAATTTAGTAATCCAATGATTGGGAACTATTTTAGTTTTAAGCTTTCTAAGAATTTAGATCTCATTAGAATGATCATCATCATTATTCTAAAAGCATTGCTTAAAAACTATGGGTTTATCACATATTATAAAAACAAAGATCGTGTAGATAATTAAAAGCCTTTAATAAATTAATACTTTTTATTAATAAATGAATAAGATTGTTACAAAGTATACGCTTTATCATCAAACATGATTGGCTTTGTGCATACTACTTTCAATCTCCCACTTGCACTAAAAAGCCAATCGTCGTGGTATCTTATACTCTTCTTTCTCTCAAGTGACGATTATCCTGGCATTGTTGGATAAGCTTTAGTTAATGGATATGTAATGTTATTCATGAGAGTCCACTATCTCTATAGTGATTTCCCATCTTTCAATGATTCTAATAATCAAATGAAAGTGCCATAACATATGTTTAGATCCAAGATGAGACTTAGGAACTATTCCTAGTTCTTTAATGAACTTTTAATCCAAACAATCAACTTGCAGCTTCATTTATAGCTATATAATTTGTCTTTATTACTAAACCCGCAACTCTTTGCTGTTTGGAACCTTTCCAATTCACTGCACCACTGTTCAAGGTAACACTTTACCTTAAAGTGGATTTTCGATCGTCTTAGTGCATCGAAAACTTGAGTCCGTAAAGCCCTCTAGTTTTAATTCGGACCCACCATGTATGATCACATCCTTAGTCTTTGGTTAAGAACTTTAAGATGTTTTCAACGACTCACGGTGAACTTCTCCGTAATATGGTGATCAACATCGGGTCTCGTATATTTCATTGCATACATGATTGTCACTCATGCGACCTCTCTTTTCGTGGAGTCCGTGGGGACTATTAGAGAGATACACTCCATAGCTCATCGACATGAGACATCTCTTGAGTTTGCCATGCTAAACGACTTTAGCATCAAATGAATATATCGTTCCTTGGGTTAAGTCGAGCACCTTTTAAATCTATCTATATAGATTTATATCCCCAATTAAGATACTCTTCCCAAATCATTCATGGAGGATTTGTTTAGACAACTTTATCATTACTGATTGTAGCATTAGTATGTCATTCCTTATCCATAGTATATCAACATATAATATTAGGAATGTCACGACGCTCCCACTGACCCTTTTGTACACACTAGAAGTCTTACCTCATCGAATGTAACTCTGGATCATCATCTTCTATGATGTGTACCTCATCATCATCATCCATGATGAATCCATACCTCCTGTATCTTTGGTACTATTCAGATTTACGATTAGGTTGGCAGGGTACAATAAGTTCATCTACTGTGTTCCTCTTATTTGACTTATAGTGTTTTGTGGTTCTTGAACTTTTCAAGATCTTTTATCCTCCCACTAGCCCTTCAATGATAAACACATTTATCTTAAAAGGCAGCGTGTTTCGTAACAAACACCTTTTGCTAAGTAGGATTATAGAGCATATACCCTAAACTAACTTTAGGATGTCCCACAAATCTGTATTTGTCAAATCTTGTCCCAAGCTTATCCTTTGAAACCTTTTCACATAAGTTGGACAACCCCTTATCTTAACATACTTAAGATTAGGAATCCTCCCTGTCCATAACTTTTATGGAGTCTTGGGGTAGAATTTTGAGGTTACCATTTTCATAGATATCTGACCATTTCTAGGACATTATCCAGGAAGGATCTTTGGAATGTCAGTAAAATCATTATGGACCGCACCATGTCCAACAAGGTACGATTTTTCCTTTCAGATACATAAATCATTTATTACATATCAGGAGGCGTCCATTATGAGAAAACCATTTGAGATGATCAAGAAACTTATTGCACAAGTATTTATTCCTTGATCTAATCAAAGAATCTTAATACATTGCCAATTTGTTTCACTTCTGAATTCTTTGAACCTTTCAAATAATTCACACTTGTATTTCAATAAATACATACATTCAACTCTTTGAATGATCATCTCCTTTTCTTATACTAGTTTGTTCAATTTATAAAATAATTTTTCACGTAAGTCAAGTATACAAAATTTATTAAGAAATATTCCAGTTCTATATAAAACATTATTATTATAAATAGAACAACAATTGTTCTTAATTATAATACCAAAAATTTTATTGTCCAACAATAAAATGGAAATAATGTTTCCAACGAGAACTGGAATACAATAACAACTTATTGACTTAATAGACTTGCTCGTAGGCATTGCTAAACTATAAGTTCTATGGCTAATGCAAAGAACCTTTGCTTCATTTTCCACACATAGGATTACTTATATTTGTTTAGCTTTCTACTTCGCTTGGTCCCTTCATAAATCTATATTTATGATAACCAAAGTCGGTATCCAATACCCAAGTAGAACCTTGACTTAAAGAAAATTTATTTCAATCATGAACAAAAAGCGTATTATGTAGAAACTTCACTAAGCTTCTTTGGTTAGCCTCTGCAAGATGCTTCTCGCAGTTTCTTTCAAAGTGTCCGGGCTTATTATAGTGGAAGCAAACTCCTTTCTTTATCCGTATCGCTTTTGTTCTTATTATCCTTTGTTTTTGCCTTTCTATTTACCTTCTTTTGAATCGTTCTTCTTTTCGGAAGATCCTTTGGCCCCTACCAAGAAGACATGGTCTTTCTTGGTTAGAAAGTGACTCTCATCATTTTTCAACATGTTAAGCAAATCAATGAGGACCGATATTCAGCTTGTTCATATGAAAAATTCACAACAATTGTGAAAGGAGTTAGGGAGTGAGTGCAAGATCAAATCTTGGCTCAACTCTCCATCCATGACAAAACCGGTTGTCCTAATTGATCAATCAAATTGATTATGTTAAGAACTTTTTACGTACTATAGTGCCATTGGCCATTCTAGATCGGAAGAGCTCCTTAGATATCTCGATATCTTTCGGTCCCACTTTCCTCACCATCAACTACTTGATGTGCGGGAATATGGTAGGAGCATCCATAGTTTTATCTTTGGTGAAGCTCGTTACTTTCATAGATCGAGCACATGATCGTTGATAACCAATCAGTGCATCATCTTGCCACTTTCTAAAAGTAGCAATGTCTTCCTCGAGGCATTATCGCAACCATTGCGAGGATAGGTATTTAGGACATAAGATAGCTTTTTCACCAAGAGAACTATTCTCAAATTCCTTAATCAATCCGTTTAAATTGATCCAGATTAAATAGCATCTAATATGCTTCGCAGATGATAGTAATTTTAGACATTGTAAAATTTCGTAAATGAATTTGTAATTAACAACATTTTAACATACATTCTTTTATTAATTACCAAAATAAATTAGGTCTTGTTTTAAATTGGTATCTCCCTATTTATTTTCTTCAAACTATATTACCTCACTTATATAGTTAGGCATAATCTAATTAAAGATTTGCTAGTGAGAATAAGGATCCCATTTCAAATGTATATAGCCTTGTGGTGACACAACAAACTATATATAAATAAATAGGTGAGACAACTTTTGTCAATTACATCAACTATGCAACTCCTTTTCTTTTTGCCTCTTAGATTATTTTGATCAGTGGTGGCACATCCAGAATCAAAATTATCCAAGTTAAGTCCGACCTAGCACTCCATATATTCAAAAAGAAAAATATCATCCTTGTGGTGACACAACAAAACAATATTGTTCAATTTTCTTTATAAGCATCAAATGTGATAAATTAACATCTTAAATACTTAATACTTGCCTTGTGGTGACACAACAAACTCATATTAAATATTTAATACTCTATTAATTTTATCATGCTAGAAAGGCGACGCTCGATATTCCAAATATCTTTGAACGCTTAGGACTTAATATATAAAAATTGAGGGGTTTGTTATTAATTTGTCTCATCTTGTTTAATAGCATTTATATATATATATAAAATACGCGTTATATTAATGAACATGCAAGCATGTTTGCATAATATATATATATATATATATAGTATAAGCATACGCATATAGAATCTTATATTCTACTTGGATTGATTATGGACTTTTATTCTAGTTTGGTTCACTAGAGCCACCAAGTGAACCAAAAGGTCAAACCCAAGGGGTGCAAGAAATAATATTTAAATATAACTATTACATTTAAACTAGGGCTCCATTACTAAAACCTTGGTCTTCAAGACTCCTTGCTCTTTGATCTCCAATTTTTCAAAATTAATTCTAACTATTCCTATTAGAAAACTATTTAAAATAAATAGAAAACTTGATCGTGATCGAGGGAAATACATAGGAGGAGATAGAATTTACATTAAGAAAAATTAGAGAAGGCGAGTCTGTGAGACCCCATTTAATAAAATCCATACATTCACGCATCCAACTAAAATAAAATCCAATCGCATTTGGTTGATAGTCATAATCAATCCCATTTATTATCAATACATCACCGTATCATCGATAAATAATATTCATCTCATGAATAACAAACATTTAATATATATATTGATATCATTTAATGGGCAAATTTAGTTAGTATAAAATCTATTTTTGAATCAAAATAAACTCCTTTATTTTAATCCAAATTTAAATCAAAATAAAACTATTTTATTTTAATTTATCTAATTTTTGAATAAAATAAACTATTTTATTTTAATCAAAATTTTAATCAAAATAAACTCCTTTATTTTAATTAATTATGGAATCCAATTCCATGTAATAAAAAAAAATCTTTAATTAAAATAAACTCTTTTATTTTAATTAATTATAGAATCCAATTCTATATATAAAAAAAAATATTAAAGGAAAGCGGATTATTTTTTTTTATTCACAAATAAACTCCTTTATTTTGAATAATATGAAATCTTATTTCATATTTAAATAAACTCCTTTATTTAAGGAAACACGGATTTTTTTTCCTATTCACAAATAAAACTCTTTTATTTTGAATAATATGAAATCTATTTCATATCTAAATAAACTCCTTTATTTAAGGAAAAATAGAATCCAATTTCAACTCCAATTAGTTAGCATGAAATTCTAATTTTAAAATTAAAATAAACCTTTTTATTTTAAGATTAAAATAAACCTTTTATTTTAAAATTAAAATAAACTTTTATTTTAAGATTAAAATAATTATATATGTATATAATATTCAATTTTAAAATTAAAATAAACTCCTTTTTATTTTAATATTAAAATAAACTTTTATTTTAAAATTAAAATAAATATTTTATTTTAATTATAAAATAATTAAGAATAATATATATATATATATATATATATATATATATATATAACTATTATATATATATATATAATATAATAACCGAATATATATATATAAATATAAAACCCGTGCAATTCCTTTAAACCAAAAAAAAAATTCCTGTAACATTTGTTTCCAAGCACAACATTTCCGTTCCTTTATTTTTTTTTTTTTTTTTTTTTTTGTTTTTGTGAATCCTGTACCCACGTGATAAGCAAAAGAAAAAAAAAAACAAGCAACCAGATTTAGCATACATGTAATCCGGATTGAACAAAAAAATGGCTGCCGAATTTTTTTTTTTTTATTTTTATGGAACATGCTTCGGTCCGTTTTTTTTTTTTTTTTTTATTGAAATTTTATACAATAAAATTTATGCCCAAATAAATTGTTCTAAACACATATCAATATACATATCAAATCTGAACAATTAATAATTTGCATAAAAGTTTGGCTCTGATGCCACTGTTAGGTTTGTAATATTCATCAACACAATCAAATTGCAAAATAAATAAGCGTGGAAAATCGAGTTTAAAATTAACAAACCATAAACCCGGATCACCCTTTATGCATAATTATTAATTAAGCGAAAAGATAAAGAATAAAATCATACCTTGAAGATCGAGCCTTCCTCGAGTACAAGTTCACCTCCAAATCCATTCGCGTTCAATCTTGAATCCATGGGTTTGGTTCCTTCCTTTGATCGGCGTTAGCCACCCAAATGTTTGGCCTCAGAGGTGATCCACCGAGGAAGAAAAAATTCAAGAAGATGGGTATTTACCAAAACCCTAGTTTTTATCTCTATAGAAAAGAAAGTCTCTCCAATTATTGGAAATATTACGTAGTTTAAAAAGTCAACTTACCCATACCACCCATAATAAGACTCCTCTTATTTATTGATGTGGGCAACCCTCCTTAACAATTAAGAAATTGGGTTTTATTTAATTATTTAAATTCTTTTAATTAATTAAGCTCCCTAATCTTATTGGGATAATTAATTAAACTCCTTTAATTAATTTTCCTTCCTAATCCAATTAGGAATAAATGAAATCTTATATTAAATTAATTTCTAAACTCTTTTAGAAATTAAAATAATAATAATTGTAATAATATTAATAAGACTCCTCTTATTAATTTATATTTAATATTTCTAAAATATTAAATAATAAATATTAAGCTATTTAATTTATTCTATCATCATAGATTAAATTAAATATACTTAACATATTATTACGATTATGCCATTAACTTCTTAAATAATTATTCTTCCTTTTATGGTGTGACCCTTTTAGGTTCTCCATATTAAAGCTAGGTTGTGAATAAATCAATTAGAACAATTCTAATCTTATTTAAATAAATAAATTAAACAATTAATTTATTTAAATAAATAATATTTATCTCTACAATAGGGATAAGTTCTCCTAGCGATCAACGACTTTCCGGATAATATAGATTTTAACATTAATCATAAAAGAACCTTTGAGTAAATAAATAGTTGCAAAGACAATTCAATCCTTCCACCATCTGATGTCCCAATTAAATATAAGGCATGGAATTCTTCACAAGTCTTATTTTATTTAATTATATGTATTTCGACTCTTAAATGCACAACTCCAAATAATGCAAATTTGAAACTCCTTTCTAATTTCATTCGCGCTTTGCCCAAGGACTCTTGGGTTGTCATTTATCGAATCACATAGGACATTCTCTTCTTTATTAGAAGTGGTAGATTCTTTATTGATCATACATTATCTCCATGTATACAACTTATTATACCCAAGCATACCCTTTGATATACCCTAAGGGTCTTAAGGAATAAGTCAAAGTATAACTCATCATACACAAGATACTATGATGATCTCAAGTCCAAGGATCACTCAGACTACTATCACTACTGGGAATTCTATTGACGACAGCAAATAAAACTCCATTAGGTATTCCTTAATGAGCCGTTCAAATTGAACTTATTCTCTAATAAGCACCTACATACTTGCTTTAGTGTCTCCACATAAATGATCGTGAGATCAATCATCCTCATCCAATGAAGCAAGCAACGTATGTACCAATCTATCCGGATTCACTAATCCCCAATTTAGTAATCCAATGATTGGGAACTATTTTAGTTTTAAGCTTTCTAAGAATTTAGATCTCATTAGAATGATCATCATCATTATTCTAAAAGCATTGCTTAAAACTATGGGTTTATCACATATTATAAAACAAAGATCGTGTAGATAATTAAAAGCCTTTAATAAATTAATACTTTTTATTAATAAATGAATAAGATTGTTACAAAGTATATGCTTTATCATCAAACATGATTGGCTTGTGTGCATACTACTTTCAAAAATGTGGGCCCAAGTATAAAATTAGGGTTCACATGACCTAATTGAATTAAATGTGCAAATTAGGGTTCGCATAACCTAATTAAATGAAGACGGAGAGGTCAGAAATAAATGTATTAGACCCGAGAGAAGCCTCCACGTGTCTCGAGGCAGAAGACTCGTGGAGGCAGCTCGTTTTGGGAATTGATTGAGGGATTGGATTGGTGGCTAGAAGGACAGAACAATATGAGCATCATTCTAATGGCTAAAGGGTATTTCCGGAAATTCCATGAAAGCATGTGCCTTGCACATGATGTGACGCCCCCAAAATTACGTATACATCACCCATCTTGGGTAGTCAGATACATGGTACAGAATTTAAATACAACTTACTAATATAACTGTCGTGTACAATACGACATAAACTGTGAGTTTGAATACAAATATTGTCTACTAGAGATCATACAAACTCAAAAGGAGTCATCATTACAATTATTATCACACTATTTCACAGAATAGTGAGGACTACTAATGCTATCCTCTAGACCATTACTCCGTTCCCCGACTCGTCCCAGCTATATTCTCATTTCCTGAAGAGAACAGTGAAAGAAAGGGTGAGCTCAACTAACTCAGTAAGAAATATTATGACTAAGATAATGCGAGAATAAATTATCATTAGCCTACACAATGATGTTAAAGCGATAAAATATAATGAACATCAAGTTTAACTACGGTGGAACAAAGAATCCATTAAAAGAGTCAAGTAGAAAATAAAATCTACTATCTTTTATGATTTAAAAGGTTTTTCATCCTTTATTATATTTGAGACTCAAACTTTAATAAATATTCCACATCATCGAATCACCCCCCACTACTCTGGCCGAGGATATTCTTTAGTATCACGACCACAATTATTCATGCACTACGGGCCAAGAATATTTATGTATTCATTAATGGTCATGATCATGCCAACAAGCATCCATCAATGCACCACACAGCCACCGAGGATTTTACCACATCATTTGTAACATTACGGTCATGATTACATAGAATAGTCTCTCGGTCATAATCATACCAAGTCCATCTATGCACTACTGTGCCACAGATGACTTTCAACATAATATAAACATGAGGATGATGACAATGATATAAGAATTCAATAAAACAAGTTCAAGAATTAATTTATCTTGGAACGATAACATCCAAATATCGACATGATATTGCTTTGTAGAGTAAAATTCAAGAATCTTCGAGAAGAATTTTTCCATGAAAGGATCTTTGGATGAAGCGCAAATATCAAGGATATTCCATTAATTTCAGGGAGTATAGAAGTCAAAGTTTTAACCAAATTGGGTATAATAAAGAATGGAATAACAAAAGAAATCACCATAAATGCGATAGGCCGCAGCCTTTGCAGTGAGTTATTCAACAGAATAATAAATAACGGAACGAAGTGCGGCATAAAACGCATGCATGAGGATATTCCAACAGAATAATAAAGAATGGAACCAGTCCGGCGTAAATCACATGCATGAGGATGTTCCAGCAGAATAATAATAAAAGACAAAACCGTGTCAGGTGTAAAACACATGCGGGCAGGATGTTCCAACGAGAATAATAATAAAAAGCGGAACCGGTCAGGTGTAAAACACATGATAGGATGTTCCAACGAGAATAATAGAAGAATGTCACCAAGTATAGGGTAAACCAGCGTATACTGAGTTATTCCAGCGAGAATAATAAGCAATGGAATAACAATGATTCTCTTCATGAATAAGAAAGAATAACACCCCTTACTTTTGGTAGGAGATTAATCTGCGATAGTGTAGTAACAAAATACTCTTCTTCTTTCTCTCTTCTTTCTCTCTATACTTTCTCTCTCTATAGCTTGAATGAATTCGTGAAAATAATGAAGCACTAGGCCTCTATTTATAGAAGATTTCTAGCTTAAGACCGCCGTGTGAAAAGCAGTGAAAGCAGCGGTGGTGATGTGAAAAGAAAAGTGGTTTGACTTCTTGTAATGTGAAACGACAAGTGGTTCGGCCTTTGTAATATGAAACGACAAGTGGTTCGGCCGCTGTAATGTGAAATGACAAGTGGTTCGGCCTTGTAATATGAAACAGCAAGTGGTTTGACGTCTGGTAAAGGTAATTACTATTGGCGAAGGTAATTACTATTCACAAAGGTAATTACTATTAGCGAAGGTAATTACTTATTGACGAAGAGACTCTTAGATGATGATATATGGGCCCCCATAAAATAATCAAACTTACCACAAACGTCTCATAATGTAATCTTTATATACATCGAGATTGAATAAATATTACCACAAATCATTTTATTTTTAATCAACACATATTTAATCTTTCAACAATTATTAATCATTTATAACTTGTCGTCTCAATTATTGATTTAATACTATAACATATTATCTGAGATGATCTTGTGACAATAATTGAATCAATAATATAAGAGATATGATACAAATGATTATCGTAGTAATAATTGAGCGTAGGTGAGTGACTTCTCACGTAAACATCAATAATCAATATCGTGTGCTACTTATACAACTCTGGCGTATTCTTGTACTTTTACTACTAGGGTAGTTCAATAGTTTTAACGGTAACACCTCTGCCATTATTTTTTATAGAAAGATAATTTTGTCGTTTTTCTAACTACGACAATACTTTTCGTTAATGGGGTCCACCAATGATTGAGTAGTTATGCGAATATTCCCGAAGCAAAAAGAATATTCCCAGGACCAAACAAATATTTTATAACAAACTTGCTTACTTTTGCAAAATTTATAAATATTACCTACAACTATAACATTATATCAAATTTATTCCATAATATTCAAAAATAATATTTATAGAAAATTCATATTTATTTATAAAAGTTGGGGTCTTCTACAACCTCCCTTCTTATTAAATTTAAGCCCTCAAAATTAGAAGTGCGTACACGGTATATCGAAGAGGTAAGGATACCTTGATTTCATTTTGATTCTAACTCCCAGTCATTTCCTCAACATCGTGGTTCCTCCACAAAACTTTGACTTGAGGTATAACCTTGGAGCGTAGAATATGTTCCTTCTTATCAAGATTTGAGCAGGGAACCTTTTCATACGTCAAATCTTCCGCTATTTAAATGCGGTTCTAACTTTCAATAATGTGGTTCGGGTCTTTCACTTATTTACATAACATGGATATGTGAAAAGCGTTATGAACACGAGACATACTTAGCGGTAAAAGCGAGTCTATAGGCCACAGTTCCTACTCAATCGAGGATTAAAATGGACCGATGAATCGAGGATTGAGTTTTCCTCTCTTTCCAAATCTTGTAACTCCTTTCCATGGAGCAACTCTTAACAACACATGATCTCTATATTATCGAATTCCACGTCCTTTCGATGAAGATCGGCGATAACTCTTTTGTCGATTTTGTGAGGTTTTTTATCGTTGTCGGATCGTTTGAATCTTTTTAAAGTAGTCATACGTACCAACTCCGGTCCCAACAACGTTGCTTCACCCACCTCATCCCAAAGATACTGAGAACGACACTTTCTTCCATACAACGCTTGAATGGAGCCGTGCGATACTTGCTTGATAAATGTTGTTGTAGGAAAACTCCACCAATGGTAAGAACTTGTCCCAACTTCCTTGAAATCAAGGACACGAGTCTTAATAGATCTTTAAGAGTTTGAATAGTCCTCTTCGTTGTCCATCAAATCCGAGGATGATATGAAAACTAAATCGTAAGTCTGTGCCTATAGCTTTTTGCAAACTAACCCAAAATCGTGAAGTGAATCTTGGGTCTCGATCGGAAACTATGAATCTAAGCATACCATGCGGTCTTACAATCTCGTTTATGTACATACGAGCAAGGCGTTCAAGTGTATAAGTTTCTCGTATCGGTAAGAAATGAAAGCGGAACTTGGTCAATCTATCAACAATGACCCAAATCGCATATATGGCTTGAGAAACCTTAGGAAGGCCGTACTTGAAATCCATGGTAATGTGCTCCCACTTCCATTCGGAATTACAAGTGGTTGCAATGGACCTTTTGGTACTTGATGCTCTCGCTTTAACTCGTTGACAAGTTAGACACCTTGAGATAAGCAATGCTATATCTCTCTCTTCATATTGCTCCACCAAAATGTATGGCCGAATATCATGATACATTTTGGTACTCCTAGAGATGGATTGCAAATGGTGTGTTGTGCGCCTCCATCATGATATTATACTTTAAATCGAGGTCGTTAGGAACACAAAGTGCGGAGTTGATTTCGAAGTATTCCTTCTTCATCGATTCTTGCTTCCAAGATAGCACCTTCTTGCACTTTCTTCCTCATCACGCATCGACTTCAGTGCAGTAGCTTGAAAGCGACTTTAACTTTATCGATTAAAGTCGGTTCTACTCTTATACTCGCTATCATCACATGCGTCCCTGGAGTCTTTAACTCTATCTCCATCCTTTGCAAGTCACACAAAATGGGCCTTTGCGTTGACAATATTGCACTCGTACTTGCATATGATCTTCTACTCAATGCGTCAGCTACCACGTTCGCTTTTTCAGGATGGTATTGGATGGTATGATCATAATCTTTCAACAGTTCAAGCCAACGTCGTTGTCACATGTTGAGTTCCTTTTGAGTGAAGAAATATTTGAGGCTTTTATGATCCGTAAAGATCTCCACTTTCTCCCCCATACAAGTAATGCCTCCAAATTTTAAGTACAAAGACAACATTTGCTGACTCTAGATCATGAGTAGGATAATTCCTCTCATATTCTTTGAGTTGTCATGAGGCATAAACTATAACTTTTTCATGTTGCATGAGAACACATCCCAACCCTTTGCGAAGCATCATTGTAGATGACAAATCCCTCCGAGCAGGATGGTATTGTCGAACAAGTCTTTGAAATAAGTCTCCTCTTGAGTTCTTGAAAACTCTTCTCACATTCTTCGCTCAACCGAACTTTGTATCTTTTCGAAGTCAATTGAGTCGATGGAGTAGCGATTCGAGAAAATCCTTCCACGAATCTCCGATAATAACGACTAAACCAAGAAAGCTACGATCTTGGCCATTGATTTAGGTTGTTTCGACTTTGAATAGCTTGATCTTTCTTTGGGTCAGCAGATATTCCATGACTTGATACCACGTGCCCAAGGAATGCTACTTACGTAAGACCCCGAATTTTATGAAATAAAAGTATTCAATTTTCTATTTAGTAAATGGTTAAATTGATAAAAGGTTAAAGTTAAGGGTGATATATGAATTTTTTTTCAAAATAAGCAAGTGGTTATAAAATACTCATTGTTGTCGGGGAATATTCGTTTGGTCGTGGAATATTCTTTACGTCGGGAGAATATTAAATAATGACATGCAGCATGACCATTTGTGGGCCCCATAATGAGAATAAGCTGTCGGATGAAGAAAATGACAAGTTTGAGTTTTTATAAATACGGCGCATAGTTATTCTGAATTAACACTTTGTTGGAATACGGTGGTTAAAATACGAATAATGCGCGTTGTAGACGCGATAGCACTGCGGTATTGCCTGATATTTTGAATTATTGAATCTTACGTGAAGAAGGCCTTACTCAATAATTATTACGATAATTCTTGTTCAATATTTTATTTTATTGGTTCAATAATTGTCGCGTTGATATTTTATATTATTGTTGTTCGATAATTGTCTTTGCCTGATATTTCTCATTATCGGATCGATAATTCATATTATTTGAATAATATTATTAGATAGCACTATTGGCAATGTCTAGAAAGTTACATCTAAGGAGAGGTTTGGTCACCTAATTGGCGCCCGATGAAGGAGAAATTCTTATTGGAAAGCCCCTCTTTCTGAGGAGCGCACTGGTTGTCATTATTGTGATTACGTAATATTATTTGTGAATAATTAATTATTGATTCATATAATAAGGAAATATTTATTTTATATGAATATAAATGATGGATTTATTTATGTGGTTATTAATGAAGGAATTAATCTTTGAGATGTTTTATTTGTATTTTGTCGGATTGGAGGTATTAAAAGATCAAATCGGTGTTATTACTGACTTTATTGTGTGAGTTATAATATTTAATCAAATAGTTGGATCGTTGTAATTTTTGGATATGTTATACATATATAAGTTGAGTATATGTCCACAAATTTTGAGAACCGTTAAAAATGAGCGTATAATTTATTATGAATTTTAAGAGGTGGCGATTCGGAAATTAGGTTTTGGTGGAAAATTCTAGAATTGAGTGGGCCCCACTCTTGGTTGTTGGGGAAGATGGCTGATTTTTTTGTGGGTGGAATAGTAGCGAGGTAAAGCCATCGTGTGCTTGGTCAAGTCTTCTTGACGTCTGCTAACATTTTCCTATAAATAGAGGGCTAAGTTAGAATTGAAAATCACACCGAAACATAAGCTTTTCTCTCTCTCTCTAGATTATTGAGTGTAATTTGTGAGTATTTAGATACTTGGTGAGTTGATATTCATCGGTCTGCAAGTTTCCTTCATGTCATATCAGATATCCTGTCGGAAGTCTTTGCTCTTTTGAGGTAAGGGATAGTAAGGGGATATTATTTTTTTAAGTAATGATATTATTTCTTCAATATCATTATCTTTGAAATATTGATCGAAGTTTTTATCAAAATTGGAACTTTTTCATGGGGTTACTATTCACGAGTTACTATTCACGAGTTACTATTCACTTATTCACGAGTTACTATTCACGAAGCGTGAAGATGTTTTTTGTGGAATTTCTATCTTTTGGTGTGAGATTCTTATTCACGTATACGGCCTTTATTCACGATATCTGACACTATTCACGAATATAACACTATTCATAGAAAAATGAAAATTTTTTCTTTTCGTCTAAAATATCTATTCGGATACTAGCTTTGATTGTATCCATGTTTTGATCATTCTTGAATTTTACACCACTATGATTATTTTGAGGTATTTTTGGATGTATAGATTAGGAGTTATGGATTTTATGAGAAAAGACTATTTTAAAAGTAACTATTTATAACTCCTTGCGGTTAACTCCAAAATTGATGAAATTTTTATTGAGTACATCTATATAATATCGATTGTACTACTGTGAATTTCGGAATTTTTGGATAAAAGTACAATTTATGATAAATGTTTAAATATTAAATTGGTTTTAGCCATATGAAAAATAGTAAATGAATTTTTAAAAATTTGAGAAAAATATATGTTCAATATGGGACTATTTTATACTAAATCCCAGAAAAGAAATATTTTTAACTGATTTGGTATTTTTTATGAAAATGTTCTAGTTATGAGTAAATGAATTAAATATGTTATGTGAAGTAAGAAAATTGGAAAATATGATTTATTGGCTTGAGAATCATATATGAGATATATCTGATTTTTATGAGGGTTTTGGTTAATGATGATGAAATCTTATGAGTTTGGCATTTTAGATGATTAAATGCATTAATTATTAAAGTATAAATAATTGGATTAAATTATTTATAAGTTTGAGAAATGATTAAAATATTATTATAATATTAATAATATTAGATTATGAGATTTCTAAGTGATTTATAACATTTGGATTAAGGTGTTATAAATATGGATATGAATTTTATTATGAAACTTTATCTTTTTCGTGTCGAGGTTACTTATGCACGATATACGGGACTATGTACGAATACGGGTACTATTCACAACAAATTGGTTTCTTCTCGACCAAATTATCGTTGATTTATGAATCTTACTCTTGAAATTTAAAACCATGTTTTGATTATATTATTTTATATAACATTCTTATAACCCTAATGATGATATTTCTCTTTGACTTGAGTGTAAAGATGGGTAGATTATTGGTATGATCGTGACCATAGGTTCTCTTTGGCCGATGGTGCAAAAGTTGAATTGTTATTTGGTATGATCATGACCATTGAATTACAATTGAATATTTTTAGCTTAAGTGCAAAGGTGAATTGATCAACATGGTTATAATTATTGTTATATAACCACGAAATGATTATGTATTTCTTTGATATATGAATATCTTTGGCTCGTTGTGCAAGATGACGACTGTTGTTGAATATCTTTGCTTTGTAGTGCAAAGATGAATTATTGATGAATATCTTTGGCTCGTAATGTAAAGATGACTGTTGTTGAATATCTTTGCTTTGTAGTGCAAAGATGAATTATTGATGAATATCTTTGGCTCGTAATGCAAAGATGACTGTTGTTGAATATCTTTGCTTTGTAGTGCAAAGATGAATTATTGATGAATATCTTTGGCTCGTAATGCAAAGATGACTGTTGTTGAATATCTTTAGCTTTGTAGTGTAAAGATGGCTGTTGATGAATATCTTTGATTCGTAGTGCAAAGATGAATTTATTAATATGATTATGAGCAGGGCGTGATTTGGTATAACCATGATATTTGATGTTTTGAGGTAAAGACGGTGATGAAAATTATCTTATCGTCACGGATGAGAAGAGAATTTAGAATCACAATTATGATTATGAGTTATTCATATGATTGTGGAAAGGAGGCTGTTGATTGATGTTCTGAGGATAAAATATTGTTGGTGGACTTTTAAGCGTGGAAGACAATAGACTTTATAGTCTATTTGACTCTTTTAATGGATTGCTCGTTCATTTGCAACTATGGTTGAAAAGTTTTATCATCTACCATATGTTCTAAATCTACGATTCATTCTTGATGAAGACTATTGATAATTTATTTATCTTTAGTCATAATATTCTTTCTTGAGCTAGTTGTGCTCACCCTTTTGTTTCACAATTCCTTTCGGGTAATAAAAGTGTATTTGGGTTGGCCGGGGATAACAAGGGGAATAGAGCGGTGGTCTATAGTTGTTTAGGTTCTCCTAAAGAGTATGAAAATAATTTTATTGAGGGCTTTAGTGTGTTGTATTTTATACATCATTTAATAGTTATTTTGGTGAATTAAATAGGGTGAGGCGAACCTGACTTTGGAAGGGTGTTTTGTCACTATCATACAAGATTTCTATTGACATACAAACTCGTGTTATCATAAGACATGGTTGTGCTCATCCACTTCTTTGCCGAGTATATTTACAAGCACTACTTATATAATCTTGGTGTTTGTTTGGAGTATAATACCCAATTAGAGCGGTGGAGATAATGATATGTCAAGAGAAGACTCACCATTGGGAAGAATACGATAGTAATCTTCTTGTTTTTCTTTGGGGTCTATTAGATTGACAAGGATAATTACGTGGCCATATGATATCTACCATAACCTAAAAGCATGGCCTCCCATATACGAAGGTTTCCTTGAGCACTTCCCAAAGATTCTAATTTCTAAAAGCAGCTTTTTGACTATACCTTTATGTAAGGTGTCATTGTGACGTATAGTTGATTGGTATTTGGTATATTTGTATCCAAACTCACGACATATGTGTTGTTGTATTTTGCACGACAATTGTTGTAATAAAGTTGTAGTTGTTTTCGTACCATATATTTGGCGATTTCGAATGGGTTGGATGGAATGGACCTATTTTGGGGTTGTTACATTTGGTATCGAGCTATAAGTAAAGAGCCCCGAGCCTCTCATTTGGTGACTTCTGTTGATGGGGATGCACCGCCGGACTCTCCGTAGGGGCGCCTTGATCTGGTGGCAAATGATAAGTATCAATGTGAGGTCTTGACACAAGTTGGTGTCCAAAGTTACGATTTGGTATCGGAGCTTAGGGATATGATCTCTGGCGGAGATCGGGATTAGAACTAGGAGGAGAGATGAGTAAATCCTTCGCTAGTGTGTCCTACCTAAGCTTATTTGTTGGTCAGTCATAATATCGGGATATTATGTGATATGTTAATTTGTTAAATTAACCCTTGTTTTGAAGTTGTATTCTAGAATGATATCCGAAATACGAGGAGATGAGCAATGGAGAAATCATGATGATGGGGGGGAGATAGAATCGAAATGAAAACAAGGTATTCTCAACTCTTTGAAATACTGTGTACGTAAATTTTGGGGACGAAATTTCATAAGGAGGAGATTGTAAGACCGAATTTTATGAAATAAAAGTATTCAATTTTCTATTTAGTAAATGGTTAAATTGATAAAAGGTTAAAGTTAAGGGTGATATATGAATTTTTTTCAAAATAAGCAAGTGGTTATAAAATACTTATTGTTGTGGGGAATATTCGTTTGGTCGTGGAATATTCTTTACCTAGTAGGGGAATATTAAATTAATGGCAGTATGACCATTTGTGGGCCCCATAATGAGAATAAGCGTCGGATGAAGAAAATGACAAGTTTGAGTTTTTATAAATAACGGCGTAGTTATTCATGTTATTAACCTTTGTTGGAATACGGTGGTTAAAATAAAGTAATACGCGTTGTTGCATTAGCGATAGCTATTGCAGTATTGCATGATATTTTGAATTATTGAATCTTACGTGAAGGCCTTTACTCAATAATTATTACGATAATTATTATTCAATATTTTATTTTATTGATTCAATAAATTGCGTTGATATTTTATATTATTGTTGTTCGATAATTGTCTTTGCACAATATTTCTCATTATCGGATCAATAATTCATATTATTTGAATAATATTATTAGATAGCATTATTGGCAATGTCTAGAAAGTTACATCAAGGAGAGGTTTGGTCACCTAATTATGGCGCGATGAAGGAGAAATTCTTTATTGGAAAGCCCCTCTTTCTCAGGACCGCACTGGTTGTCATTATTGTGATTCTGTAATATTATTTGTGAATAATTAATTATTGATTCATATGATAAGGAAATATTTATTTTATATGAATATAAATGATGGATTTATTTATGTGGTTATTAATGAAGGAATTAATGCTGAGATGTTTTATTTGTATTTTGTCGGATTGGAGGTATTAAAAGATCAAATCGGTGTTATTACAGCTTTATTGTGTGAGTTATAATATTTAATCCGAATAGTTGGATCGTTGTAATTTTTGGATATGTTATACATATATAAGTTGAGTATATGTCCACAAATTTTGAACCGTTAAAAATGAGCGTATAATTTATTATGAATTTTAAGAGGTAACTGATTCGGAAATTAGGTTTTGGTGGAAAATTCTAGAATTGAGTGGGCCCCACTCTTGGTTGTTGGGGAAGATGGCTGATTTTTGGTGGGTGGAATAGTAGCAGGTAAAGCCATCAAGGTGAGTCAAGTCTTCTTGACGTCTTTAACATTTTCCTATAAATAGAGGGCTAAGTTAGAATTGAAAATCACACCAGAAACATAAGCTTTCTCTCTTTCTCTCTCTAGATTATTGAGTGTAATTTGTGAGTATTTAGATACTTGGTGAGTTGATATTCATCAGTGCAAGTTTCCTTGACGTCATATCCAGATATCTGTCGGAAGTCTTTGCTCTTTTGAGGTAAGGGATAGTAAGGGATATTATTTTTTTTCGTAATGATATTATTTCTTTGATATCATTATCTTTGAAATGTTGATCTGAAGTTTTTATCAAAATTGGAACTTTTTCATGTGGGGTTACTATTCACGAGTTTATTCACGAGTTACTATTCATGAGTTACTATTCACGAGTTACTATTCACGAGTACTACGTGAAGCGTGAAGATGTTTTTTTGTGGAATTTCTATCTTTTGGTGGTGTGAGTTACTTATTCACGATATCGGCCTTTATTCACGATATCTGACCTTTATTCACGAATCGGCACTATTCAATAGAAAAATGAAAATTTTCTTTTAAGCTCTAAAATATCTATTACGGATACTAGCTTTGATTGTATCCATGTTTTGATCATTCTTGAATTTTACACCACTATGATTATTTTGAGGTATTTTTGGATGTATAGATTAGGAGTTATGGATTTTATGAGAAAAGACTATTTTAAAAGTAACTATTTATAACTCCTTGCGGTTAACTCCAAAATTGATGAAATTTTTATTGAGAGTACATCTATATAATATCGGTGTACTCTGTGAATTTGAATTTTTGGATAAAAGTACAATTTATGATAAATGTTTAAATATTAAGGTGGTTTTAGCCATATGAAAAATAGTAAATGAATTTTTAAAATTTAGAGAAAAATATATATTCAATATGGGACTATTTTATACTAAATCCCGGAAAAGAAATATTTTTAGAACTGATTTGGTATTTTTTATGAAAATGTTCTAGTTATGAGTAAATGAATTAAATATGTTATGTGAAGTAAGAAAATTGGAAAATATGATTTATTGGCTTGAGAATCATATATGAGATATATCTGATTTTTATGAGGGTTTTGGTTAATGATGATGAAATCTTATGAGTTTGGCATTTTAGATGATTAAATGCATTAATTATTAAAGTATAAATAATTGGATTAAATTATTTATAAGTTTGAGAAATGATTAAAATATTATTATAATATTAATAATATTAGATTATGAGATTTCTAAGTGATTTATAACATTTGGATTAAGGTGTTATAAATATGGATATGAATTTTATTATGAAACTTTATCTTTTAGTGTCGAGGTTACTTATGCGTATACGGGACTATGTATTGAATACGGGTACTATTCACAACAAATTGGTTTCTTCTCGACCAAATTATCGTTGATTTATGAATCTTACTCTTGAAATTTAAAACCATGTTTTGATTATATTATTTTTATATAACATTCTTATAACCCTAATGATGATATTTCTCTTTGACTTGAGTGTAAAGATGGGTAGATTATTGGTATGATCGTGACCATAGGTTCTCTTTGGCCGAAGAGTGCAAAAGTTGAATTGTTGGTTGGTATGATCATGACCATTGAATTTACAATTGATATTTTTTTAGCTTAAGTGCAAAGGTGAATTAATCAACATGGTTATAATTATTGTTATATAACTTACGAAATGATTATGTATTTCTTTGATATATGACTATCTTTGAATTATTGATGTTGCAAAAGATGACTTTTGTTGTTGAATATCTTTAGCTTTGTAGTGCAAAGATGAATTATGATGAATATCTTTGCTCGTCAGAATGTAAAGATGACTGTTGTTGAATATCTTTGCTTTGTAGTGCAAAGATGAATTATTGATGAATATCTTTGGCTCGTAATGCAAAGATGACTGTTGTTGAATATCTTTGCTTTGTAGTGCAAAGATGAATTATTGATGAATATCTTTGGCTCGTAATGCAAAGATGACTGTTGTTGAATATCTTTGCTTTGTAGTGTAAAGATGAGCTGTTGATGAATATCTTTGACCCGTAGTGCAAAGATGAATTTATTAGTATGATTATGAGCAGAAGCGTGATTTGGTATAACCATGATATTTGATGTTTTGAGGTAAAGGCGGTGATGAAAATTATCTTCGTCTCTGGATGAGAAGAGAATTTAGAATCACAATTATGATTATGAGTTATTCATATGATTGTGGAAAGGCTGTTGATTGATGTTACTGAGGGATAAAATATTGTTGGTGGACTTTTAACGTGGAGAAGACAATAGACTTTATAGTCTATTTGACTCTTTTAATGGATTGCTTTCGTTCCATTGCAACTATGGTTGAAAAGTTTTATCATCTACCATATGTTCTAAATCTACGATTCATTCTTGATGAAGACTATTGATAATTTATTTATCTTTAGTCATAATATTCTTTCTTGAGCTAGTTGTGCTCACCCTTTTGTTTCACAATTCCTTTCGGGTAATAAAAGTGTAATTTGGGTTGGCCCGGGGATAACAAGGGAATAGAGCGGTGGTCTATAGTTGTTTAGGTTCTCCCTAAAGAGTATGAAAATAATTTTATTGAGGGCTTTAGTGTGTTGTATTTTATACATCATTTAATAGTTATTTTGGTGAATTAAATAGGGTGAGGCGAACCAACTTTGGAAGGGTGTTTTGTCACTATCATACAAGATTTCTATTGACATACTGACTCGTGTTTATCATAAGACATGGTTGTGCTCATCCACTTCTTTGAGTATATTTACAAGCACTACTTATATAATCTTGGTGTTTGTTTGGAGTATAATACCCAATTAGAGCAAGTGGAGATAATGATATGTCAAGAGAAGACTCACCATTGGGAAGAATACGATAGTAATCTTCTTGTTTTTCTTTTGGGGTCTATTGGATTGACCAAGGATAATTACTGGCCGTGGCCATATGATATCTACCATAACCTAAAAAGCATGGCCTCCCATGTACGACGAAGGTTTCTTGAGCACTTCCCAAAGATTCTAATTTCTAAAGCAGTTTTTGACTATACCTTTATGTAAGGTGTCATTGTGACGTGCTACAGTTGGTATATATTTGTATCCAAACTCACAGCATATGTGTTGTTGTATTTTGCACGACAATTGTTGTAATAAAGTTGTAGTTGTTTTCGTACCATATATTTGGCGACTCAGAATGGGTTGGATGGAATGGACCTATTTTGGGGTTGTTACAACTTCTTCAAGCCAGAACTCGCATTTCTTCAACTTGGCATAAAGCTTATATTCACGAAGCTTTTGGAGTGTCAGCCTCAAGTGTTGCTCATGATCTTGGCGGCTTTTGGAATAAATAAGGATGTAAATCAATAAAGGCGACCACAAAGTGATCAAATATTCCTTGAATACTCGGTTCATCATATCCATAAAGGCGGCAGAGCATTAGTCGATCCAAAGGACATGACTAGAATTCATAATTCGTCATCGAGTTAAAGCCGTCTTTGGAATGTCGGTGGTTCTAATCTTCAATTGGTGATATCCGAACGAAGATCAATCTTTAAAAGAATTTGGCTCCTTGCATCGGGTCAAACAGGTCATCAATACGTGGCAATGGATACTTATTTTTATGGTGACATGATTGACTCCCGATAATCAATACAAAGTCGATACTCCCATCTTTCTTCTTCACGAATAGTAAGCAGAGCACCCAAGAAGAAGTACTAGGACGAATAAAGCCAATGTCTAACAATTCTGCTGCATTGGGTCTTTAACTCTGAAGTTCAATAGAGCCATTCGATATGGGGCTTTGGAAATAGGTTTTGTCTGGGTTCAAGGTCGATACAAAATTCAATTTCACACTCTGGGGTAGGCGGGGAAGTTCTTGAGAATACGTCGGAAATTTATTAACAATAGAAATATCGTTCAAAACTAACGTATTTTTGTTTAAATCGTGACATGAGCTAAGAAAGCTTGACATCCATTTTTCAATAAGCGAATAGCTTTATGGCTTGAGATGACCGTGATTGATTTTAATGGTTTGGTCGCTTGAATTAGCATAATAGGTTGGTTAGGAATATGAAAGCTAACAACCTTACGAAAACAATCAATTTTTGCATGATAAGTAGTTAACCAATCAATCCCAGAATCACGCCAAATGCAAGTATTTTTAATGAAATAAGATCGACGGGTAATGTGAGGGTACCGATTTGAACCAAACAAGACTTATAAGATGTGGATGTAATGAAGGTTTCTCCCAACGGAGTTTCCACGAGATAAGTCAAAGTCTAATTTCTCCGAGTCAAATTTAATCGATGCCTTGCGCAAGTAGGAGAAATAAAAGAATGGGTAGAACCAGGTATCAAATAAAGTATAGACTTCATTAGAGTTTATGATAAGCTTACCGTGATGACCTTATTCGGGTTCCTTGCTCTCTGGGAGGTCACAACAAACACTCTCCCTTGCACTTCTGGGTTTTGACTTTTACGGGAATGGCCTTTGGTGCCTCCATCCTATTTGAATTTGTCTTGATGAACAACAAAATCGAGCTAAGTGACATTCTCTTCGACAATTATAACATGCTTTGAAGCGGCATGGCGCGATTTTGGCCCGATGTGTCCCTCTCCTCGCATTTGAAGCATATGATAGGTGGTCTTTCTCCTTCCTTAACAACGGGTCTTTGGTCTTTGGCGTCTTTCCATCATTGTTGAATCTCCTTTTCTTGAAATGTCCATTCTTATTGTTTTTTGTACGATTACCACCGAAGTGGTTACCATATATCGCACCGTTGATTTCCCTCCACATTTGTTGTCACCGCTTCGATGACTACTACCATTGGTATTATAATTTTTTAAAATTTGCTCTCTTTTAGTTGTGTTGACTCGTTATCGCGCTCCACTAAGCGAGCCATATTTACAACATCCGAATACAAACACGGTTTATGAGAAATAAGATGTTGGCGTATCTCCACTTCAAACCTCTTAAAAACATTCGCGCCATTCTCTCTTCATTATCCACCGAGTGGGACCATGAACAAGTGATAACTCGCAAATTTTGCCTCGTATTTACGACACGGTCATATTTTTTTGTTCCAACTTGATAAACTCACCTCCTTCATGTATGGCGAATACTTTCGGGAAAGTATTTGTCGTTGAATAGCCTCTGGAACTTCTCCCAAGATATCTTGAGACAATGAGGTTGAGTACGTTTTTACCGATTCCCACCGATGTCGCCTCTCCGTATGACATAAAAGCGTGAAGGAACCTTTTGCTCTCGGAGCATCCCAAGACATCAAATATCTTGGTAATCTGCTTTATCCATGCTTCCGCCAAAAGTGGTTTTGGCTCTCCTTAAACTCCCGGTGGTCCCGGCTCCTTGAAGCATTTTAGCGGTGGCTGGCGAGAGTTTTCCGTGTTTCCACCTCTTGTTGCATGAATTGCATAAAGCCTCTGAACATTTGATCATTCATCATTTGGTCGGTGTTGTTGTTCACGTGAGGATTGTTGTAAGACCGAAATTTTTTTAAATAAAAGGAATTTTCTTTATTTATTATTTTGAAATAGTAAGGGTTGATTTGATTAATGTGGATAGTTAAGGGTTAAATACATAAATATTTCAAAATAAGCAAGTGGTTATAAAATATTCATTTTTGTCGAGGGAATATTCGTTTGGTCGTGGAATATTAAATCTTTGTTGGGGAATATTAAATGCGGCCAGTAGCGAATAATGTAGGCCCATATGAGCGAAAAGCGATTATCGATGAGGAAAGCGACAAAGTTTGGGTGGTTATAAATAACGGCGTAGTTATTACTGAATTAAAATTTGTTGGAATACCCTTGGTTAAAATCTGATGTCTGGCGTGACAAGAAGATAGCACCAGATTATTAAGATTGTTGAATTATTGACTCGTCGTAAGATGGCACTACTCAATAATTTTCACGGTGAATTCTTTATTCAATATTTTATTTTATTGATTCAATAATTGCTGCGTTGATATTTTATATTATTGTTGTTCAATAATTGTCTTCGCACTGATATTTCCATTATCGGATCAATAATTCATATTATTTGAATAATATTATTAGATAACATTATTGGCAATGTCTAGAAAGTTACATCTAAGGAGAGGTTTGGTCACCTAATTGCGGCGCCCGATAAGGAGAGATCCTTATTGGAAAGCCCCTCTTTCTGAGGAGCTACTTTGGTTGTCATAAATGTGATTACGTAATATTATTTGTGAATAATTAATTATTGATTCATATGATAAGGAAATATTTATTTTATATGAATATAAATGATGGATTTATTTATGTGGTTATTAATGAAGGAATTATTGTTGAGGTGTTTTATCGGTATTTTATCGGATTGAGGTATTAAAAATCAAATCGGGGGTTTCAGATATATATGCGGGGGTTATAATTTTTAATCCGAGTTGGATTGTGGTAATTTTTGGGTATGTTATACATACATAAGTTGAGTATATGTCCACAAATTTTGAACCGTTAAAAATGCACGAATGATTTGTTGTGAATTTTAAGAGGTGTCGGATTCTAAATTAGGTTTATAATTGATTTTGGTGGAAAATTCTAGAATTGAGTGGGCCCCACTTGTGGTTGGTGAAAAAATGTGCTGAATTTTATTTCAAATGTGGTGGGTGGCAATAGTAGCGAGTAAAGCCATCAGTCAGTGGCAGTCAAGTCTGCTTGGTGGGCTAACATTTTCCTATAAATAGAAATTTAAGTTAGAATTGAAAATCACACCGAAACAAAGTTTTCTCTCTTTCTCTCTATATTATTGAGCGTATTTTGTGAGTATTTAGATACTTTGAGAGTTCTTTGTCAAAGTCAAGTTTCATTCAAAGCATCACTTGAGCCTTTCCTTTCAATCTTGATTCTTTGAGGTAAGGATATTTTTTTTTTCGTAATGATATTATTTCTTCAATATCATTATCTTTGAAATGTTGATCTGAAGTTTTATCAAATTTGGAACTTTTTCACGTCGGGGTTACTATTCATGAGTTACTTATTCACGAGTTACTATTCATGAGTTACTATTCACGATTCTTATTCACGAGTCTTATTCATGAAAGCGTGAAAATGTTTTTTGTGGAATTTCTATCTTTTGGTGCTTGAGTTACTATTCACGTATCTAAGACTTATTCACGATATCTGACTATTCACGATACAAAGACTATTCATCGAAAAATAAAATTTCTTCTTTTCGTCAAAATATCTATTTTGGATACTAGCTTTGATTGTATCCGTGTTTTTGATCATTCTTGAATTTTACACCACTATGATTATTTTTGAGGTATTGTTGGACATGGATAAAACAAAGTACTGAATCCTTAATCCTTAATCCTTGTCATTTTGTTTCAATTGGATTCGTTCTTTAAAAATATTTTCATCATCCTCGGTCTTAAATGATGATATTATTGAATATCTTTGGCTGTAGCAAAAGATGAATGATTTCGAAGAATATCTTTTGGCTGTAGTGCAAAGATGAATGATTTCTGAAGAATATCTTAGCTGTAGTAAGGCAAAGATGAATGATTTCGAAGAATATCTTTGGCTTTGTAGTGCAAAGATGAGCGGTGTTTAAATGAACATACGACCGATCGATGAATATCTTTGGCTCAGTAGTGTAAAAGATGAGCAGTGTTTAAATGAACATATTAATCGATGAATATCTTTGGCCTTTAGTGAAAGTAGTATGCATACTGAGCCGATCATGTTTGATGATAAAGCATATACTTTGTAACAATCTTATTCATTTATTAATAAAAAGTATTAATTTATTAAAGGCTTTTAATTATCTACGTGATCTTTGTTTTATAATATGTGATAAACCCATAGTTTTAAGCAATGCTTTTAGAATAATGATGATGATCATTCTAATGAGATCTAAATTCTTAGAAAGCTTAAAACTAAAATAGTTCCCAATCATTGGATTACTAAATTGGGGATTAGTGAATCCAGGATAGATTGGTACATCGTTGCTTGCTTTCGTTGGATGAGGATGATTGATCTCATGATCATTTGTGTGGAGACACTAAAAGCAAAGTATGTAGGTGCTTATTAGAGAATAAGTTCATTGAGCATTGGCTCATTAAGGAATACCTAATGGAGTTTTATTTGCTGTCAATAGGAATTCCTGTAGTGATAGTAGTACAAGTGATCCTTGGACTTGAGATCATCGTAGTATCTTGTGTATGATGAGTTATACTTTGACTTATTCCTTAAGACCCTTAGGGTATATCAAAGGGTATGCTTGGGTATAATAAGTTGTACATGGAGATAATGTATGATCGATAAAGAATCTACCACTTTAATAAAAGAAGAGAAATGTCCTATGTAATTCGATAAATGACAACCCGGTGAGTCCTTGGTGGCGAGAATGAAATTAGAAAGGAGTTTCTAATTTGCATTATTTGGAGTTGTGCATTTAAGGATCGAAATACATATAATTAAATAAAATAAGACTTGATGGTAATTCCGTATGTCTTATATTTAATTGGGACATTGTATGGTGGAAGGATTGTATTGTCATGGTAACTATTTACTCAAAGGTTCTTTAATGATTAATGTTGAAATCTATATTATCCGGAAAGTCGTTGATCATTAGGGAGGCTTATCCCTATTGTAGAATAAATATTATTTATTTAAATAAATTAATTGTTTAATTTATTTATTTAAATAAGATTAGAATTATTCTAATTGATTTATTCACAACCTAGGTTTAATATGGAGAACCTAAAGGGTCACACCATAAAAGGAAGAATAATTATTTAAGAAGTTAATGGCATAATCGTAATAATATGTTAAGTATATTTAATTTAATCTATGGTGATAGAATAAATTAAATAGCTTAATATTTATTATTTAATATTTAGGAATATTAAATATAAATTAATAAGAGAGTCTTATTAATATTATTACAATTATTATTATTTTAATTTCTAAAAGAGTTTAGGAATTAATTTAATATAAGTACTCTCATTTATTCCTAATTGGATTAGGAAGGAAAATTAATTAAAGGAGTTTAATTAATTATCCCTAATAAGATTAGGGAGCTTAATTAATTAAAAGAATTTAATTAATTAAATAAAATCCAATTCCTTAATTGTTAAGATGGGTTGCCCACATCTATAAATAAGAGAGTCTTATTATGGGTGGCGTGGGTTGTTGACTTTTTACAACGTAATAATTCCAATTTTTGGGAGAGTACCTTTTTCTATAGAGATAGAAAACTAGGGTTTGAGAGCAAATACCCATCTTCTTGAATTTTTTCTTCCTTGGTGGATCACCTCACAGAGGCCAAACATTTGGGTGGCTAACGTTGATCAAAGGAAGGAACCAAACCCGGTGGATTCAAGATTGAACGCGAAAAGATTTGGAGGTGAACTTGTACCTGAGGAAGCTCGATCTTCAAGGGTATGATTTATTCTTTATCTTTTCGTTTAATTAATAATTATGCATAAAGGATGATCCGGGTTTATGGTTTGTAAATTTTTTAAACTCTGATTTTACCACGCTTCCGCACTTTTTATGCAATTTGATTGCGTTATGAATATTACAAACCTAACATTTAGTGCAAAGATGAACAGGTGTTGAGATGAACATGACCGATTGATGAATATCTTTGGCCTGTAGTGCAAAGATGAATATTTGATTTGAGATGAATATTGATTGATATTACAGGGATAAAATATTGATGATAGACTGTTAAATTCATAGATTATAGTAGATTTCATTCTCTACGGAACTCTTCTATGAATTATTATTTCATTGCGAATATTGATCGAAACTTGTTATCTATATCAGATTCTATCGATTTTTCCTGTTGGAGACTAACGATAATTTGTTGTATATTATCTTAGTCATAACATTCTTCTTGGGCTAGTTGAGCTCACCCTTTTCCTTGTTGTTCCATTTTTCTTCTCGTGGGGGCGAGAATGTAGCGAAGTACTAGTGGTGAGGTATGGAATGAAGGTTCTAGAGAGAGTTGTTTAGTAGTCCTCACCATTATTGTAAAATAATGTATCAATAAATGTGATGGGGATTTATTTGAGTATAAATATTGTCTAGAAGATAATATTTGTATTTAAACTCACAGTTTTATTGTTGTGATAATAAAGTTGTAGTTGTTTCTGTACCATGTATTTGGCGACTCAGAATGGGTTGGATGGAATGGACCTATTTTGGGGGCGTCACAGTTGGTATCAGAGCTTAGGGATATGATCTCTGGCGGAGATCGGGGAATAGAACTAGGAGGGGAGAGACGAGTAAATCCTTTGCTAGTGTGTCCTACCTAAGCTTATTTGTTAGTTGGTCACAGTATATAGGGATATTATGTGATTGATTTCCTTAATTAACCCTTGTTTTATGATGGTGAATTGAGAATGTCGATTGAGAATATTAATAGTGGTGTAAATGAGACCAGTGGAGATGCACATACTTAACAACGAGGAGAGCGTGCAACAGTGGCAATGTACCTCCTGTGAATAACACCACCGGCGAGATGATGAACGAGGGATGTTTAGAAGCTTTTGCGGTTCATGCAAAATCAGACGAGGAGACTCGTGTTCAAAATACTGAGGAGGAGATGATAGCAATTCACGGGTGGTCACAACCAAGCGATTCAAAGAGTTGGGACCACCGAGTGGGGAAAGCCGAGATCCGATCATGGCGGAAACATGGGTCAAGCAAATTACCAAGATATTCGATGTCTTGGGATGCACGAAGGAACGAAAGTTCCATTCGCTACTTTTATGTTCCGTGGCGAAGCATTCATGGTGGGAATCGTGAAGCGTACCCATTCAATTTACACTTTCGGATGTCACGGAGACGTTTGAAGCAGTTCAATGACAAGTACTTCCACGAAAGTATTAAATCGTATGAAGGAAGTGGAGTTTATTAGATTGGAGCGAGAATAACATGGCGGTGTCCCAAAGACGAGGCGAAGTTTGCGGAGTTATCCGAGTTTGCACCTTATTTGGTGGAGAATGAGGAGCGTATGACGCGGATGTTTCGAGAGGTTTGAAACCCGGCGATACGTCAATATCTCATTTCTCATAAATTTCTCTCTATTGAGATGTTGTAAACAGGCTCGGTTGTTAGAAGCGAGATAACGAGTACGTTCAACCGAGGGACCATAACGAGGATCATACCAAAGATAGCGATCATCGAATAACGATAACCAAATGGAGAAAGAAGAATACGGATGGAAAGGCGGTAACCACTACGGTGGTAATCGTGGCCATGAAAATAGAAGAAGCGAGTTGGGAGGAGATTTTTAAAAAGGAGATTCAACAACGACCGTATGTGAAGACGTTAGCGCCAAGAGTATGGCCCGGTTCCAAGGGAGGAGAAAGACCATCGATCAGTATGTTACAAATGCGGGAAGAGGGACATATCATTGGCCTTACCAAAAGTTTAAGGTATGCTATAATTGTGGAAAAGAAGGACATATCGCTCGAGATTATACGATATCGAAACCTAAGTACAATGGGGTGGTGACTCAAAAGGATGTCCCGAAAAAGTCAAAGTCAACGATTCACGGAAGGCGTTTGTTGTGATGGGGTCAAAATACGAGGAACCCGAACGAAGTAGCACGGGTTAGTTAATTATAAATTCTTGCGAAGTTTATACCTTACTAGATCTGGGTTCTACCCATTCTTTTATCTCTTTGCTTGCGCTCAACGTTTGAACTTGACTACGGAGAAATTAGACTTTGACCTATTTATGGAGACTCAGTTAGGAGAAACTTTCATTACATCGTTGTTTAGAAATCTTGCTTGATTCAAGTTGGCACCATTACCTTACTGTTGACCTTATCTCTTTAAAGATACTTGCTTTTGGGGATTGATTGGTTAACTACTCATCATGCCAAAATTGATTGCTTTTGTAAGGTTGTTAGTTTTCATATTCCTAAGCAACTGTTATTCAATTCAAGCAATCAAACCATTGTAATCAAACATTTTCATATCAAGCCATGAAGTCATTCGTTTATTACGGATGTCAAGTTTTCTTAGTCCATGTTATGGATTTGAATAAAGACACACGTCGATTTGAATAATATTCCTGTTGTTATTGATTTTTCCCGACGTATTTCTGAAGAATTTATTGGCTTACTCCCAAAGATCGATATTAAATTTTGTATCGACTTTGAACCCGAGACAAAACTCATTTCTAAAATCTCATATCGAATGGCTCTATTGAACTTCGTGAGTTAAAAATTCAACTATAGAATTTGTACATGAGCCTTTATCTTGTGACTTCCTTTGTGGAATTCACCTAAGCGAGACTCTCTATAGGGGACGTCATATTAATGCGATAGTAAGTAAGCGATAGGTGTCATTGTGACGTCTTTATCCAAGATTGGGATATGAGTCGCGAGTTGAGAGCAACCTAAGTCGAATCGAAATACGTAGTTTTCTAGGTTTAGTTGGTTATTATCTGAGATTCGTTGAAGGATATTCTCGAATCGCTATTCCATTAACGAAATGACTCATAGAGATACAAAATTCAAATGGAGCAAGGAATGTGGGAAGAGCTTGAAGAACTCAAGAGGAGACTCATTTCAAAGATATGTTACGACCATGCCATCCCGGAAAAGTTTAACGTGGTAGGCGGCGTGTTGAGTAGAAGATCGTATACAATCTGAGTACAATATTGTCAAAGACTCATTTCAGTATAATATACAAATAATAGAGATGGAGATGAAAACTCTAGGTACCCACGTGATGATATCTGATGCGTGATGATATACTGAGTATAATCGACTTTAATCAATAAAGTTAAAGTCGCATTCAAGCTACACACCGAGTGATGAATTTGAAGAAGGAGGTGCAAGAAGTTGTTATTTTAAAAGCGAGAATCGGTGAGGTGAGGAAAGCTCAAACCTTCGATTTATTAATCCATTTGAAATTCTCGATCGAATAGGAGCGTGGCCTATAGACTCGTTTTACCACCAAGTAGTATGACGCGTGTTCATAACATTTTTCACGATCGATGTTACGTAAATATGTGGACAACCGAAACACGTCATTGAGTTAGAACAGGACGAGATGTAGAAGACTTAACGCGATACGAGGAGGTACTGTCAAGATTTTGTAGAGGAAAGAACATGATCTATGTACCGAGGTTATACCATAAGTTAAAGTTTTGTGGAGAAACCATGCTTTATTGAGGAAATGACACGAGAGTTGGAAACGAAAATGAAAGCGAGGTATCTTTACCTTTTGAAACACCAGTACGTGACGTCAATTTCGAGGACGAAATTTCATAAGGAGGGAGGTTGTAAGACCGAAATTTTTTTAAATAAAAGGAATTTTCTTTATTTATTATTTTGAAATAGTAAGGGTTGATTTGATTAATGTGGATAGTTAAGGGTTAAATACATAAATATTTCAAAATAAGCAAGTGGTTATAAAATATTCATTTTGTGGGGAATATTCGTTTGGTCGTGGAATATTCGTCTTTGTTGGGGGAATAAATGCGACGGTAGCGACCATATGTGGGCCCCATGTGAAAGCGATTGGATGAGGAAAGCGACAAAGTTTGGGTGGTTATAAATACTTGGCGTAGTTATTACAGTTAAGACATTGGAATACGGTGGTTAAAATACGATGTCTGGCGTGGTTTTACAAGAAAGCACACCGTATAAAGAGTGATATTGTTGAATTATTGACTGCGTGACGTAAGATGGCACTACTCGATAATTTTCACGATGAATTCTTTGTTCAATATTTTATTTTATTGATTCAATAATTCTTTGCGTTGATATTTTATATTATTGTTGTTCAATAATTGTCACCGCACGCATGATTTCCCATTATCGGATCAATAATTCATATTATTTGAATAATATTATTAGATAACATTATTGGCAATGTCTAGAAAGTTACATCTAAGGAGAGGTTTGGTCACCTAATTGCGGCGCCCGATAAGGAGAGATCCTTATTGGAAAGCCCCTCTTTCTGAGGAGCGGCACTGGTTGTCATAAATGTGATTACGTAATATTATTTGTGAATAATTAATTATTGATTCATATGATAAGGAAATATTTATTTTATATGAATATAAATGATGGATTTATTTATGTGGTTATTAATGAAGGAAATATTGTTGAGGTGTTTTATCAGTATTTTATCGGATTGGAGGTATTAAAAATCAAATCGGGGTTTTGAGATATATCATGCGGGGTTATAATTTTTAATCCGACCGTTGGATTGTGGTAATTTTTGGGTATGTTATACATACATAAGTTGAGTATATGTCCACAAATTTTGAACCGTTAAAAATGCACGAATGATTTGTTGTGAATTTTAAGAGGTGTCAGATTCGGAAATTAGGTTTATAATTGATTTTGGTGGAAAATTCTAGAATTGAGTGGGCCCCACTTGTGGTTGGTGAAAAAATGTGCTGAATTTTATTTCAAATGTGGTGGGTGGCAATAGTAGCGAGTAAAGCCATCAATAAGCTAGCAGTCAAGTCTGCTTGGTGGGTGGCTAACATTTTCCTATAAATAGAGGGCTAAGTTAGAATTGAAAATCACACCGAAACAAAGTTTTCTCTCTCTCTCTATATTATTAGGCGTATTTTGTGAGTATTTAGATACTTTGAGAGTTCTGCTCAAAGACAAGTTTCATTTTAGCATCACTTCCGACCTTTCCTTTCAATCTCGATTCTTTGAGGTAAGGGATATTATTTTTTTTCGTAATTATATTATTTCTTCAATATCATTATCTTTGAAATGTTGATCTGAAGTTTTATCAAATTTGGAACTTTTTTCACGTCGGGGTTACTATTCATGAGTTACTATTCACGAGTTACTATTCATGAGTTACTTATTCACGAGTTCTTATTCACGAGTACTATTCATGAAGCGTGAAAATATTTTTTTGTGGAATTTCTATCTTTTGGTGTCGAGAGTTACTATTCACGTGATATCGGCCTTTATTCACGATACTCTGACTATTCACGATTATCTGACTATTCATCGAAAAATAAAATTTCTTCTTTTAGGTCAAAATATCTATTTTGGATACTAGCTGATTGTATCCATGTTTTGATCATTCTTGAATTTTACACCACTATGATTATTTTTGAGGTATTGTTGGACATGGATAAAACAAAGTACGAATCCTTAATCCTTAATCCTTGTCATTTTGTTTCATCTTGGATTCGTTCTTTAAAAATATTTTTCATCATCCTCGGTCTTAAATGATGATATTATTGAATATCTTTGGCACGTAGTGCAAAGATGAATGATTTTGAAGAATATCTTTGGCCCAGAGTAGTGCAGATGAATGATTTCTGAAGAATATCTTTGGCTTTGTAGTGCAAAGATGAATGATTTCTCGAAGAATATCTTTGGCAGAATAGTGCAAAAGATGAAGCGGTGTTTAAATGAACACGACCGATCGATGAATATCTTTGGCCTGTAGTGCAAAGATGAGCAGTGTTTAAATGAATATAATGGTGATGAATATCTTTGGCCTTTAGTGCAAAGATGAGCAGTGTTGAGATGAACATGATGGAGATTGATGAATATCTTTGGTGCGTAGTGCAAAGATGAATATTTGATTTGAGATGAATATTGATTGATATTACAGGATAAAATATTGATGATGGTATCGTTAAATTCATAGATTATAGTAGATTTCATTCTCTACGTAACTCTTCTATGAATTATTATTTCATTGCGAATATTGATGCGAAACTTGTTGTCTATTGTATTCTATCGATTTTTCCTGTTGGAGACTAACGATAATTTGTTGTATATTATCTTAGTCATAACATTCTTTTTTGGGCTAGTTGAGCTCACCCTTTTCCTTGTTGTTCCATTTTCTTCTCGGGAGGCGAGAATGTAGCGAAAGTCTTAGTCGGGGTATGGAATGAAGGTTCTAGAGAGAGTTGTTTAGTAGTCCTCACCATTATTGTAAAATAATGTATCAATAAATGTGATGGGGATTTATTTGAGTATAAATATTGTCTAGAAGATAATATTTGTATTTAAACTCACAGTTTTATTGTTGTGATAATAAAGTTGTAGTTGTTTCTGTACCATGTATTTGGCGACTCAGAATGGGTTGGATGGAATGGACCTATTTTGGGGGCGTCACAATTGTCGCCTTCCTGATGCACATTATCCTGATTATTGATATTTGGTGAATCAACGATCGCCTGTGCTCCATTGCTATTCTCAACATTCTTAAATGTCATTTTCAGATACTGCCACAAAACAAAAGGTTAATTGACATGTAACATATTATCCCTATATTACCAGGCCAACAAAATAGCACATAAACTTAGGTAGGTCATACTAGCGAAGGTATTCCCTCTCTCCCCTTCTAGTACTATTCTCACATCTTAGCCAGGATCATATCCCTAAGCTCGATACCAACCGCGTGACACCCCCAAAATTACGTATACATCACCCATCTTGGGTAGTCGGATACATGGTATGTAATTTAAATACAACTTACTAATATAAGCGTAGGTACAATACGACATAAGCGTGAGTTTGAATACAAATATTGTCTACTAGAGATCATACAAACTCAAAAGGAATCGTCATTACAATTATTATCACACTATTTCACGTAATAGTGAGGACTACTAATGTTATCCTCTGGACCATTACTCCGTTCCCGACTCGTCGTCCCAAACTATATTCTCATTTCACGAAGAGAATAGTGAAAGAAAGGTGAGCTCAACTAGCTCAAGAAGAAATATTATGACTAAGATAATGCGAGAATAAATTATCATTAGCCTTCAACAACGATGTTAAACCGATAAAATATAATGAACATCAAGTTTAACTACAATGAACCAAAGAATCCATTAAAAGAGTCAAGTAGAAAATAAAATCTACTATCTTTTATGATTTAAAAGGTTTTCATCATCGTTATATTTGAGACTCAAACTTTAATAAATATTCCACATCATCGAATCACCCGTACTACTACTGCCGAGGATATTCTTTAGTATCACGACCACAATTATTCATGCACTACGGGCCAATAATATTTGTGTATTCATTAATGGTCATGATCATGCCAACAATCATCCATCAATGCACTACGGGCCACCGAGGATTTTTACCACATCATTTGTAACATTACGGTCATGATTACACCGAATAGCCTCTCCTCGTCATAATCATACCAAGTCCATCTATGCACTCTGTGCCACGCAGATGACTTTCAACATAATATAAACATGAGGATGATGACAATGATATAAGAATTCAATAAAACAAGTTCAAGAATTAATTTATCTTGGAACCAATAACATCAAAATGTCAACATGATCATCGCTTTGTGAGAGTAAAATTCAAGAATCCGAGAAGAATTTTTCCATGAAAGGATATCTTGGATGAAGCCTTAAATATCAAGGATATTCCACTAATTTCATGGAGTATAGAAGTCAAAGTTTTAACCAATGGGTATAATAAAGAATGGAATAACAAAAGAAATCACCATGCATGCGATAGTATCATGAGGCGAGTTATTCAACGAGAATAATAAATAAGCGGAACTGTGTGCAGCGTGAAACGCATATGACGAGGATATTCCAACGAGAATAATAAAAGAATGGAACCAGTCCGGCGTAAATCACATGCATGTGATGTTCCAATGAATAATAATAAAGATGAGAACCGTGTCGGTGTAAAAACACATGACAAGATGTTCCAATGAGAATAATAATAAAAGGCGGAACCAGTCCGGTAAAAACACATGCATGAGGATGTTCCAACAGAATAATAGAAGAATGTCACCAAGTATAGGGTAAATGGCAGATACAAAGGTTATTCCAATGAGAATAATAAGCAATGGAATAACAACAGATTTCTCTTCATGAATAAGAAAGAATAACACCCTTTACTTTTGGTAGGAGATTCAATATCTGCGAGTAGTGTAGTAACAAAATACTCTTCTTCTTCTTCTCTCTTATTCTCTCTATACTTTCTCTCTCTATAGCTTGAATGAATTAAGTGAAAAATAATGAAGCACTAGGCCTCTATTTATAGAAGATTTCTAGCTTAGCACCGCCGTATGTGAAAAGGCAAGTGGCTTGACGATCGGTGATGTGAAAAGAAAAGTGGTTTGACTTTCTTGTAATGTGAAGCGACAAGTGGTTCGGCCTTTGTAATATGAAACGACAAGTGGTTCGGCGCTTTGTAATGTGAAATGACAAGTGGTTCGGCCTTTTGTAATATGAAACGGCAAGTGGTTTGGACGTACGGTAAAGGTAATTACTATTGACGAAGGTAATTACTATTCACAAAGGTAATTACTATCGACGAAGGTAATTACTTATCGACGAAGAAGACTCTTAGATGATGATATATGGGCCCCCATAAAATAATCAAACTTACCACAAACGTCTCATAATGTAATCTTTATATACATCAAGGATTGAATAAATATTACCACAAATCATTTTATTTTTAATCAACACATATTTAATCTTTCAACAATTATTAATCATTTATAACTTGTCGTCTCAATTATTGATTTAATACTATAACATATTATCTGAGATGATATTGTGACAATAATTGAATCAATAATATAAGAGATATGATCGCAAGAATTATCGTAGCAATAATTGAGCACAATGGTGGTGACTTCTCACGTAAACATCAATAATCAATATCGTGTGCTACTCTTATACAACTACGCGTAGACATCGTACTTTTACTCTGGGGTAGTTCAACGGTTTTAACGGTAACACCTCTGTAGTTATTTTTATAGAAAGATAATTTTGTCGCGTTTTCTAACTACGACAATACTTCCGTTAATGGGGTCCACTAATGATTGAGTAGTCATCGAATATTCTCCGAAACAAAAGAATATTCCCCACCAAACGAATATTTTATAACAACTTGCTTACTTTGCAAAATTTATAAATATTACCCACAACTATAACATTATATCAAATTTATTCCATAATATTCAAAAATAATATTTATAGAAAATTCATCTTTATTTATAAAAGTTGGGGTCTTACACATGACTACTTTTCAGAGAATCCTATAAATACCCCTTCAGACTCAAGACTTGGACTCTTGGAAGATCAAATGAACCCTTTTGGTGACTTAAAGGCTTGGAGATTCCACCTAAAAGCACTTAAGGGGTTTGGATATTTCTCTCAACTCAAGGACACTCAAGAAGGCTCTTGGAATTCCAATAACCCTAACACGATTCCCGAATTCTAGGAGTTCTGCCACGCGTCATTGAAGTAATCGCCCACCTGTCGTTCTCCCCTCTTCAATCAATCAACCAATTCTGTGCTTTTCGTGGATTTCTCTCCTCCTCGGCCAACACGAAACTCTAACCCTAACAAGGCACGATTTCCTTGCCCACATTTCCCAATTGAGTTTTCACGTAAATCTTGTGTTATATTGCTTTATTTATATTTATGTGAGTGTATTTCGTGAGTTTGATATAATCAACTACTCCATCAACCATTAGCGCGATTTTTGCCTGCTGGTTTGGTGATTTCGTAAGGCGTACAAAATTTAACGTTAACAAATACAAAATTTGGAGTTATCAAAATCTCATCATTTTATTTGAATTAAATAATTAACATAAATTCACATATTAAAACATAAATTTTTTATTTAAACAATTTTTAACTAAATAAACACGTATCGCTTTGTCTCTCCTTTCTATCAATCTCCTTAAATTTTGGAATATCTCTTTCTTTGAAAATTTGGCAATCACCACCCAACACCTAAATTCACTAGCCTTTGTCAAAATTCATCTCCACCATCATGTACACCAAATTAACCTACCCAGCTTCACCACCCATGCATTTACCTCCATTATTATCATACAGTTCTTAAAGTACTATCATGAGCAACGTCTAAATCAATCAAATTACAGTTTAATATTGCATAGTATAAATATAAATAGCCGGACTCAATGAAGAATAAGGATCCTTATAATAGTTATCGAGATATAAATTATTATTATTTTTAAAATTGTAGAACTTCAACTTTATTTTCTCTCAATAATGCTCTGTTCTTCAATAAAACCGACTAGTAGATATATCTTTTATTAATTAGTTTATGGACCCACGTTAGACTTTCCTTCATTTTCTATCTTTTATTAGTTTTAAAATTAGAGGTACATTTTATTTTAAAATATAAATAATATAAAATTAATTCTTAATATATTATTAATTTTATTTTTATTTGATTGAATATCGTAAAGTCACTGCTGCATTCCTAGCTATGTTATGAATAAATTGAGAGCAATAAAGTCATCTTTAAATGTCGTAACTTTACAAATATATTTTTAATTTTGAAAGATATATATATATATATATATATATATATATATATATATATATATATATATATTCCAATCTACTTGGTATATTCCAATCTACTTGGTTGTTCATGTCACGTACCTTTCTTTTTGATCCTTGATGCCAAACCATTGCATATTACTCACACGCCCGCCCGCCCACCCAAACACATATAAAACTAAAGAACATAGGCCATCCCTTTTTCTTGCATTCTAGATCTTCTTTGAATCATATAAACAAACCCCACAAACAAAAAAAACAACCATAATCTAGTGTCCCAAAATTATGGCCTCAACCTGCATAGCAAACTGCGTCGACGACAGCCGGATTCCGGCCCGAGCAACTTATGTAAACCTATACAAGTGGCCGGAATCCGATGCGGCGTTTGTCAGGTCAGTAAGCTCCAACGGACGCTTAATTCCGGCCACCTCGCCCCCGTTTATAAGGTCAGTAAGCACTAATAGCCGCTTAGATGGAGCTACTCACCCTAGGGTTGTGGATAGTAGGTCATGCAGGCAATTATACTTGAGGAGCTACACGTTTTCAAGGAAAGAAAGTATGCCTCAAAAGGCAAGAAAGTGTGTTGGCCGGGTTAAGGAGAGAGTGGCGGCAAGTAGAAGGATGAGGAAGGTTCCTAGCGGTGGTCACGGCACTGTGGTGATTGGAAGGGCTAAGGAGATGTCATGTGCCGCCTTGACGGTGGTTTTCCGGCGTGTGTTATCTTGCACCACCAAAGTTGATGTGGTTGGTTAATTTCGTGGCCATATTATAAAGATATAGTCTCTCAATTTTTTTTATTTTTTTTTTGTTTTGAAAAACAGCATTTGAATTTCGATTTTGATAGGATGAAGGTTTACTTTAATAATCTTCTCACCTCTTCTCATTTCTGTGTAAATGTTACCAAGTAATCATATGATCATTTTGTATGAAAAATATGCATGGGTTAAAATGCTAAATTGTTTGAGGGCCGGGGTTTTGATTAAAGAAAATTGTCTCTTATCCTTTTGTTTTCAATTGGGCTCCGTTTGGAACTTGGAAAATAACAAATGTAAAAAAAAAACCATCTCAAAAAGATAAATCTAACTCTATACTTTTTTAAAAAAAATTAATATTAAGCAGAGTGGTAAAATATAGTGTAAAAAGGCACTATATTGTTCTTTTGTTGGACCTTATATATTGTGGATAATTCCTTGAATAAGAACGACTAATAACTGAAATTGTTAGGCTTTTGAATAAATTTTTGCAATGAAGGAAAATACTACTCGTTCCATTTCATTAATTAACAGAATTTATTTGCTAAAATATTTTGTTTCATATATAAAAAAGTTAATTTTATTTTGCTCTTTATAGTGGATAATAAGTGAAAAAAAGAAGATATTCTATAAGATACCTAAATAGTATTTTTAAAATTACTACTAAAAGTTTTTGTAAATGAGAAATTTTATTTTATATTTTTTGAAAGGAGGGAGTATGAGAAAAACTTCAATGAAAGGCATAACCGCATAGAAAGTAACGGTTAGGATTTTGCACATATTATTATGGTGAGGATTATGTAAATAATTATGGAGATTCTAATTTGGATTGTGGTACACTGACAAACAGGTCAATGCTAAGTGTATGGAGTACAAGGGACTCTACTCTTTAGGACGACTTGACTAAGCCTGCATCTACAAGACACCACACATCATAATTCATCTACCCCATGTGCCATTTTTCAAAATTAATAATGTTTTGGAAGTATATTATATTAACCCTTATAAATAATCATTGCCAAATTCTTTCTTCTCAATCTTAAACAATGTGTTTTTGGAGTCCTGCTACACTTGCAAAGAATTTTTATAAAAATTAATTTATAAAATAATGTACCAAAGTTTAATTAATAGATAATTCATTATATATGAGCTAGTGAGTCCATTAATTCTAACTAATCAAAGTCATATATATTATTTTGTATTTTTTATAACAATTATTTATTTATCGTAACATTATTAGTGTTTTCGTTAGAGGGACACTTAAAAAATGGGACGAATGGCATAGTATACTTATATAGTTATAACCATAGGAATAATGCCAAATTATGTGCGTACTGATCAATTTGTTTATAGCATACAAATTTAATTAGTTTAAATTGGTGGTCTATCTCAAATCTGTCAAATTATATAACAACACCACTTTGCAAATCGATTTGTTTATAAGAACTACCACTTTGCAAAGCGGCAGGCCCGCCCGCTGACGTATTCATCTGAGTGCTGTTTTTTAAGAAAATATAAAATAACAGAAATATTTAAATAATTTTGATTCTTTATTAGATTATAAAAATTCACTTTCCGAAAATCTTTTTTTTTCTCTTTGAAATCGAACATCAATTACAACGATTCGATAGGCGATTCATTGAGATAAATGTAAGTAAATGAACATGTTCATAATTTTACCAAATTACGAATATTTAGTGAGGTTTAAATATAAAAACAAAAACAAAAAATAGAGAAAAGAAATAAGATGAGAATGAACTGCGTGTCAGCGTGTGTACGTAAGAGAAAACAAAAAACAAAAAAAAGAAATAAGATGAGTATGAAGTGCGTGTGCACGTAAGAGAAAGATCTTCTCTTTAATTAGTCACAAATCATAATCTCCAAATATTTCAGATTTAGATAGGGTTAAATCTAATTTTTTCCTAGACTACTTTACTCCGATTTATAAATGTATTATTAAATTGAATATTTTAACAGTCGAGTTATTGTAATACTTATTTTTTATAAACCGTCACAAATGCTGCCTAAACAAATTGACTTTTAACAAAAAAAAAAATAAAAAGTAATATTTTTAAGCCAATTATCCATGTGGGCTTGTCAAATAATATTCATACATTAAAAATATATGAAAAATAAAAGTAAATATGAAATTTGAAACAAATTAAACAATTAAAATTAAATAAATAAAATCATAGAAGAAAAATATATATCTTAATAATTCTATTAACTTGAGAAAAATATGAAAGAAATTTTATTTGCAAAATAAAAATATATATTTCTCAATCAATTAAAATAAAAAACATTATAAAAATAATTTGTAATTATATAACAATTTGATTAAATAATTTAATAAAACCCATTAAACATGATGGGTTTGAATTTAAAGTGTTTAAGTTGTTTAATTAAGTTAATTTGTTTTATTATTGTATTTCATTTAATACTTCACGTTTTAATTTTTAATTTTCTAATTCTATAATTTATTTATATATTTTTGGATATAATTTTAACGTTTTACAAAATTTTAATTAATTTTAAAATAAATTTTCTATTTTGATGGCCATATGGACAAATTTGTTGGACGACCCATATATTACTTGTCTATTATTTGACGTGTCCATGTGGACAATTAGATAAAATAATATTTTAAATTTTTTTTTGTTAAAAGTCAATTTGTTTATAAAAAATTTGTGATGATTTGTACATAAAAAAATAAATAATTTAATGAGTTGACCGCTAAAAATTTTAGTCCAATAATATATTTATAAATTAGGGTCCAATAATACATTTGTAAATTGGAGTTGAGAATTCAGATATGGGGTACTGTCTCTTTTTTTGGGAGAGACCCTCTCAAGATCTTTTCTCTTTAATCTTTAACCAAAATCTTTAGATATTACAAATTCAGATATGGGAAGTGTGACGCCTCAAATAAAAAAAGTATACAATCATCTATTTTGAAATCAAATACATGATGCATGTAATACAAATATAATTTTAATATACAACAAGAAAGTTCGTGAGTTTTAATACAAATATTATTTTCTGCATAATATCCACTCTCGAATAAAGTCCTCATTACATTTATTGTCACTATTTATTTAATGTAATAGTGAGGACTACTAATACTATCATCCGGACCACACCCGCTTTTTTTCGACTAGTCCCCGCCACGCTCTCATTTCTCGAAGAGAATAAGTGAAGGAAAAATGGCGAGCTCAACTAGCCCAAGAAGAAATATTATGACTAAGATAATGCAGTAATAAATTATCATTAGCCTTCAACAATGTTAAATTGATAAAATACAATAGACATCAAGTTTAAGCTGCAGTTGAATAAGCAATCCATTAAAAGAGTCAAGTAGAGAATAAAATCTACTATCTTTTATGATTTAAAAGGTTTTTCATCACTTTTATCATTTGGGACTCGACTTAATAAATAATCCACAACATTCTGCACTACTCTACGGCGAGGATATTCATTAAGATTAACGCACCATTTAATTATCCATGCATTACAGGCCAAAGATAATTGTGTTTTCATCAACTATTCCGATCATGCCATAAAATAATTCATCTTTGCTCTGTAAGACCGAAATTTTTTAAATAAAAAGGAATTTCCTTTATTTATTATTTTGAAATAGTAAGGGTTGATTTGATTAATGTGGATAGTTAAGGGTTAAATACGCAAATATTTCAAAATAAACAAGTGGTTATAAAATATTCATTTTTGTTAGGGAATATTCGTTTTTGGTCGTGGAATATTAAATCTTTGTCGAGAATATTAAATGCGACAGTAATGACCATGTGTGGGCCCCATAACTTGAAAAGCGATTGGATGAAGAAAACGACAAATATAAGTTGGTTAAAAATAACTACAGCGTAGTTATTCTGAGTTAAGATTGTTGGAATACCGTTGGTTAAAATACATGAATACTGGCGTGGTTGCACAAAGAGCATTACCAGTATTACGAAGATTGTTGAATTATTGATCCTTACGTGAAGAAGGCTTTACTCAATAATTTTCACGTGAATTCTTATTCAATATTTTATTTTATTGATTCAATAATTCTTGCGTTGATATTTTATATTATTGTTGTTCAATAATTGTCACCGCACATTATCTCCATTATCGGATCAATAATTCATATTATTTGAATAATATTATTAGATAGCATTATTGGCAATGTCTAGAAAGTTACGTCGAGGAGAGGTTTGATCACCTAATCAAGGCCAGCAAGAAGAAGGAGAAATCCTTATCGGAAAGCCCCTCTTTCCAGGAGAACTACTGTCATTCATAATTGTGATTACGTAATATTATTTGTGAATAATTAATTATTGATTCATATGATAAAGAAATATTTATTTTATGTGGATATAAATGATGGATTTATTTATGTGGTTATAAATGAAGAAATTATTGTTGAGGTGTTTTATCAAGTATTTTATCAGTTGGAGGTATTAAAAATTAAAATGGGGTTTGAGATATATTGCGGGGTTATAATTTTTAATCCGACCGTTGGATTGTGGTAATTTTGGGTATGTTATACATACATAAGTTGAGTATATGTCCATAAATTTTGAACCGTTAAAAATGCACGAATGATTTGTTATGAATTTTAAGAGGTGTCGATTCGGAAATTAGGGTTATAATTGATTTTGGTGGAAAATTCTAGAATTGAGTGGGCCCCACTTGTGGTTGGTGAAGAAATGTGCTGAATTTTATTTCAAATGTGGTGGGTGGCAATAGTAGCGAGTAAAGCCATCGTGTAATTGGCAGTCAAGTCTCGCTTGGTGGGCTAACATTTTCCTATAAATAGAGGGCTAAGTTAGAATTGAAAATCACACGTAAACAAAGTTTTCTCTTCTCTCTATATTATCGAGCGTATTTTGTGAGTATTTAGATACTTTGAGTTGTTGTTGTTCAAGACAAGTTTCATTCAAAGATCACTTCCGACCTTTCCTTCCGAAATCTTGATTCTTTGAGGTAAGGGATATTATTTTTTTCGTAATGATATTATTTCTTCAATATCATTATCTTTGAAATGTTGATCTGAAGTTTTATCAAATTTGGAACTTTTCATGTCTGGGGTTACTATTCATGAGTTACTATTCACGAGTTACTATTCATGAGTTCTTATTCACGAGAGTTACTATTCACGAAAGTACTATTCATGAAGCGTGAAGATATTTTTTGTGGAATTTCTATCTTTTGGTGTTGAGTTACTTATTCACGATATCGACTATTATTCACGATATCTGACACTATTCATCGAAAAATAAAATTTCTTCTTTTCGTCCAAAATATCTATTCTGGATACTAGCTCTGATTGTATCCATGTTTTGATCATTCTTGAATTTTACACCACTATGATTATTTTTGAGGTATTGTTGGACATGGATAAAACAAAGTACGAATCCTTAATCCTTAATCCTTGTCATTTTGTTTCATTGGATTCGTTCTTTAAAAATATTTTTCATCATCCTCAGTCTTAAATGATGATATTATTGAATATCTTTGGCCTGTAGTGCAAAGATGAATGATTTCTGAAGAATATCTTTGGCCTGTAGTGCAAAGATGAGCAGGTGTTTAAATGAACATGACCGACTGATGAATATCTTTGGCCTTTAGTGCAAAGATGAACAGGTGTTGAGATGAACATGACCGATTGATGAATATCTTTATTTTGTAGTGCAAAGATGAATATTTGATTTGAGATGAATATTGATTGATGTTCTGAGGATAAAATATTGATGATGGATTTCGTTAAATTCATAGATTATAGTAGATTTCATTCTCTACGTAACTCTTCTATGAATTATTATTTCATTGCGAATATTGATCTCGAAACTTGTTGTCTATCAGATTCTATTAAATTTTTCCTGTTGAAGACTAACGATAATTTGTTGTATATTATCTTAGTCATAATATTCTTTCTTGAGCTAGTTAAGCTCACCCTTTTCCTTTTGTTCCATTCTTCTCGGGGAGGCGAGAATATATAGCGATGCAATTGGGGTATGGAATGAAGGTTTTAGAAAGGATTGTTTAGTAGTCCTCACCATTTTGTAAAATAATGTATCAATAAATGTGATGAGGATTTATTTGAGTATAAATATTTGCTCAGAAGATAATATTTGTATTTAAACTCACAGCTTTTCTTGTTGTAATAATAAAGTTGTAGTTGTTTACGTACTATGTATTGACAACTCGGAATGGGTGATGTATACCTATTTTGGGGGCGTCGCGGTTGGTATCGAGCTTAGGGATATGATCTCTGGCGGAGATCGGGAAATAGAACTAGGAGGGGAGAGCGAGTAAATCCTTCGCTAGTGTGTCCTACCTAAGCTTATTTGTTAGTTGGTCAAGATATAGGGATATTATGTGATATATTGATTTCCTTAATTAACCCTTGTTTTATAGCAAAGATTTGAGAATGTCGATCGAGAATATTAACAATTGGAGTAAATGAGACCCAGTGGAGATGCCCTGTCTTTACCAACGAGGAGAACGTGCAACAACGGTGGCAATGTTCCTCCTGTGACAACACACCTTTGCAGATGATGAACGAGGGATGTTTAGAAGCTTTTTGCAGTTCATGCAAAATCGAGACGAGGAGACTCGTGTTCAAAATATGAGGAGGAAATGATAGCAATTCACGGGTTGTCACTGGCCAAGCGATTCAAAGAGTTGGGACCACGAATTTAAGGAAAGCAGATCCGATCATGGCGGAAACATGGGTCAAACAAATTACCAAGATATTCGATGTCTTGGGATGCGGAGGAACAGAAGGTTCCATTCGCCACCTTTATGTTCCGTGGCGAGGCAGATTCATTGGTGGAGAGTCGTGAAGCGTATCCATCTAGCCGCACTCAAAGATGTCTTGGGAGACGTTTCAGAGACTATTTAATGACAAATACTTTCCCGAAAGTGTTCGTCATATGAAGGAAGTGGAGTTCATCAGATTAGAGAAAAAACAATATGGCGGTCTCAAGACGAGGCAAAGTTTGCAGAGAGTTATCCGTGTTTGCACCTCATTTGGTGGAGAATGAGGAACGTATGACGCGGATGTTTCTTAGAGGTTTGAAACCCAAGATACGTCAAGATCTCATTTCATAAACTTTCTCTTTATTAGGATGTTGTAAGTAAAACAGGCTCAATTATTAGAAGCGAGATAACGAGTACTGGCCAATCGGTGAGGACCATAACCGAGGATCGCATTGCAGAGATAGCAACATCAACAGAATAATGATAACTGCGAGAGAAAAAAGCAGACGGATGAAATGGTAACCACTCTGGTGGTAATCATGGTCGTGAAAATGTAAGAAGCGAGTCGGGAGGAGATTTTAAAAGAGGAGATTTAATAACGACTATGTGAAGACGACAATCTTAAAGAATCGGTTCTAAGGGAGGAGAAACGACCACCCATCATATGCTACAAATGCGGAAAAGAGGGACATATCGATCCAAACCGCCCACAACAGTTCAAGGTATGCTATAGTTGTGGAAAGGAAGGACATATCGCTTCGAGATTAGACGCAGAAGCGAAACCTAGTTCAATGGGGACGGTGACTCGAAAAAAGATCCCCTTAAAAGTCAAAGTCAACGATTCCGGGAAGAGCGTTTATGACCGTGGTCATAATGCGAGGAACCCAAACGAGGTGATCACGGGTAAGCTATTTATAAATTCTTGCGAAGTTTATACCTTACTTGATACCGGTCTTTACCCATTCATTTATCTCTCCTGCATGTGCTCAACGTTTAAACTTGACTCAGGAGAAATTAGACTTTGACCTATCTGTGGAAACTCCGTTAGAGAAACTTTCATCACATCCTTTGTTTATAAATCTTGTTTGATTCAAGTTGGCACCATCACCTTACCCGTTGACCTTATCTCTTTAAAGATACTTGCTTTTGATGTGATTTTAGGGATTGATTGGTTAACTACTCATCGTGCCAAAATTGATTGTTTTCGTAAGGTTGTTAGTTTTCATATTCCTAACCTTGACGTTGTTATTAATTCAAGCAACTAAACCATTAAAATCAATCACTATCATATCTAATCATAAAGCTATTCGTTTATTGAAAAACGGATGTCAAGCTTTCTTAGCCCATGTTATGGATTTGAATAAAGACACGCCAAATTTGAATAATATTCTGTTGTTATTGACTTTCCCGACGATTTCGAAGAACTTCCTTGGCCTAACCCCGAGCGTGAAGTTGAATTCTTTATTGATCTTGAACCCGTACAAAGCCCATTTCTAAAACCCCATATCGAATGGCTCCTATTGAACTTCGTGGAGTTAAAGGTCCAACTACAGGAATTGTTGGACAATGGTTTCATTAAATCCCCAAGTACATCTCCTTGGGGTGCTCCTGTTTTATTTGTAAAGAAGAAAAAGACGGGAGTATGCGACTTTTGTATTGACTATCGGAATTAAACCATGTCACCATCAAGAATAGGTATCCTCTACCTCGTATTGATGACTTGTTTGACCGATTGCAAAGGGCACAATTCTTTTTCAAAATCGATCTTAGATTTCGGATATCATCATTTGAAGATTAGGCGAGGATATTCCAAAGAGGCGCCTTCGAACTCGGTATGGGCATTATGAATTCTTAGTCATGTCTTTCGGACTAACTAATGCTCCTGCTGGCTTTCATGGATATGATGAACCGAGTATTCAAGGAATATTTGGATCGGTTTGTTGTTGTCTTTATTGATGACATCCTTATATATTCCAAAAGTCGTGAAGATCATGAGCACCATTTGAAGTTGGTACTCCAAAGGCTTCGTGAAAACCAACTATATGCCAAATTGAAGAAATGCGAGTTCGCTCGAGGAAGTAGCCTTTCTTGGGCATGTGGTGTCAAAACATGGAGTATCTGTTGATCCGTGAAGATTGAAGCAATACAAAGTTAGGAGCAACCAAAGTCGGTGGATCAAGACGTAGCTTTTTGGGCTTATTGGTTATTATCGGAGATTCGTGGAAGGGTTTTCTCGAATCGCTACTCCATTAACTCGGCCTAACTTCGGAAGGATACAAAATTCGTTTGGAATGAAGAATGCGAGAAAAGTTTCCAAGAGCTTAAGAGGAGACTTATTTTAAGACTGTTTCTAACAATACCATCCGGGTTCGGATGGATTTGTTATCTCTGACGATGCTTCAGCAAAGGGTTAGGATGTGTTCTCATGCAACGTGGGAAAGTCATAGCCTATGCCTCGCGACAACTTAAAAGAGTATGAGAGGAATTATCCTACTCATGATCTAGAGTTAGCAAAGCCCGATCGTGCTTTAAAGATATGGAGGCACTATCTATATGGGGAGAAAGTGGAGATATATTCGGATCATAAAAGCCTTAAATATTTCTTCACTCAAAAAGAACTCAACACGCGGCAAATGACGTTGGCTCGAGCTATTGAAAGACTACGACCACACTATTCAATACCATCCCGGTAATTTAACGTGGTAGTGACGCATTGAGTAGAAGATCATATGCGGAACGAAAAGTGCGATGATGTCAAGTATACACATAGAGCCAACTTTAATAGAAAAAGTTAAGGATGCTCAAGCCATGGGCCGGGAAATGATGCGTATGAAGAAGAAAGTACAAGAAGGAGCTATTCCTAAGCGAGAATTGATGAAGAAGGAATACTTGAGTCCACTCTAGACTTTGTGTTCCTAACGACTCGATTTGAAGTACAAGATTATGATGGAGGCACACAATACACCATTTGCAATCCATCCGGAAGTACTAAAATGTATCGTGATCTTGACATACATTTTGGTGGAATAATATGAAGAGAGAGATTGCAAAGTTTATCTCGATGTGTTTAACTTGTTAACGTGTAAAGGCGAAGCATCTAGTACCTAAGGGTCCGTTGCAACCACTTGAGATTAGGAATGGAAGTGGGAACACATTACCATGGATTTCATTCACGGGTCTTCCTCTACGGTTTCTCAAGGCATCAATGCTATTTGGGTTATTGTTGATAGATTAACCAAGTTCCGCTTCATTTCTTGCCGATCACGGAGACTTATTCCTTGAACGTCTTGCTAGTAATATGCGTAAATGAGATCGTGAGGTTGCATGGCATGCTACGTATCCATAGTTTCGGATCGTGACCCAAGATTCACTTCAAGATTTTGGGTTAGCTTTGCAAAAAGCTATGGGCACGGATTTGCGATTTAGTTGGCATACCATCCCCAAACCGGACGGACAATCGAGAGAGGACTATTCAAACTCTTGAAGATTTATTAAGACTACGTGTCCTAGACTTCAAGGGCGGTTAGGATAAGTATTTACCATTGGTGGAATTCTCCTACAACAACAGCTTATCGTGCAAGTATAGGTGTGGCTCCATTCAAGCATTATATGGACGAAAATATCGTTCTCCAATATGTTGGGATGAGGTGGGTGAAGCAACATTGTTGGGACCCGGAGTTAAGACGTATGACTCACCTAAAAGATCCAAATAATTCGACAACGTATACAAACGGCTCAAGATCGACAAAAGAGTTATGCGGATCTTCATCGAAAGGGACGTGGAATTTAATGTAGGGATCATGTATTGTCATGAAGTTGCTCCGTGGAAGGGAGTTACAAGATTTGGGAAGAGAGGAAAGCTCAATCCACGATTTATTGGTCCATTTCAAATTCTTGACCGAGTAGGAAATGTAGCCTATAGACTTGCGTTACCTCTCGAGTATGTCTCGTGTTCATAATGTGTTTCACATATCTGTACTTCGTAAATATGTGAAAGACCGAACCACGTTATTGAGTTAGAACCAGACGAGATAGCCGAAGACTTAACGTATGAGGAGGTACCTATCAAGATCTTGGATAGGAAGGAGCATGTCCCTACGCCAAGAAAGGTCATACCACAAGTTAAAGTTTTGTGGAGGAATCATGCTATAGAGGAAATGACCGGGAATTGGAAAGCGGAAATGAAAGCGAGGTATCCTCACCTTTTCAAAACACCGTATCGCACGTCAATTTCGAGGACGAAATTTCATAAGGAGGGAGGTTGTAAGACCCAAATTTTTTAAATAAAAGGAATTTCCTTTATTTATTATTTTGAAATAGTAAGGGTTGATTTGATTAATGTGGATAGTTAAGGGTTAAATACGCAAATATTTCAAAATAAACAAAGTGGTTATAAAATATTCATTTTGTCGGGAATATTCGTTTGGTCGTGGAATATTCGTGATGCTCGTCGGGAATATTCGATATGACGACAGCAAGCGACCATGTGTGGGCCCCATAACTGGAAAGCGATTGGATGAAGAAAAAGCACAAATATAAGTTGGTTAAAAATAACGCAGTAGTTGTTACCGTTAAGAATTAAGGCTGTTGGAATACCCTTGGTTAAAATACGATGAATGGCGTGGTTGCACAAGAAGTTACACGGTATTACGCAGTATTGTTGAATTATTGATCCTTACGTGAAGGCACTACTCAATAATTTTCACAAAGAGTTATTGTTCAATATTTTATTTTATGGATTCAATAATTCTCTGCGTTGATATTTTATATTATTGTTGTTCAATAATTGTCACCGCACATTATCTCCATTATCGGATCAATAATTCATATTATTTGAATAATATTATTAGATAGCATTATTGGCAATGTCTAGAAAGTTCATCAAGGAGAGGTTTGGTCACCTAATTGCGGCCGCCAAGAAGAGAGAAATCCTTATCGGAAAGCCCCTCTTTCCAGGAGCTACTGGTCATTATAATTGTGATTACGTAATATTATTTGTGAATAATTAATTATTGATTCATATGATAAAGAAATATTTATTTTATGTGGATATAAATGATGGATTTATTTATGTGGTTATAAATGAAGAAATTATTGTTGAGGTGTTTTATCAAGATTTTATCGATTGGAGGTATTAAAAATTAAATCGTGGGTTTTGAGATATATTATGGGGTTATAATTTTTAATCCGACCGTTGGATTGTGGTAATTTTTGGGTATGTTATACATACATAAGTTGAGTATATGTCCATAAATTTTGAACCGTTAAAAATGTACGAATGATTTGTTATGAATTTTAAGAGGTGTCTGATTCGGAAATTAGGGTTATAATTGATTTTGGTGGAAAATTCTAGAATTGAGTGGGCCCCACTTGTGGTTGGTGAAGAAATGTGCTGAATTTTATTTCAAATGTGGTGGTGGCAATAGTAGCGAGGTAAAAGCCATCGGTAGCGTGGTCAAGTCCGCTTGGTGGCTAACATTTTCCTATAAATGAGGGCTAAGTTAGAATTGAAAATCACACCGTAAACAAAGTTTTCTCTTTCTCTCTCTATATTATCGAGCGTATTTTGTGAGTATTTAGATACTTTGAGAGTTCTTTGTCAAGACAAGTTTCATTCAAAGATCACTTCCGACCTTTCCTTCCGAAGCAATCGATTCTTTGAGGTAAGGGATATTATTTTTTTCAGTAATGATATTATTTCTTCAATATCATTATCTTTGAAATGTTGATCTGAAGTTTTATCAAATTTGGAACTTTTCATGCTCTGGGGTTACTATTCATGAGTTACTATTCACGAGTTACTATTCATGAGTTACTATTCACGAGTTACTATTCACGAGTACTATTCATGAAGCGTGAAGATATTTTTTTGTGGAATTTCTATCTTTTGTGTGTGAGTTACTTATTCACGATAATGACTATTCACGATACTCAAGACTATTCATAGAAAAATAAAATTTCTTCTTTTCGTTCAAAATATCTATTCGGATACTAGCTCGATTGTATCCATGTTTTGATCATTCTTGAATTTTACACCACTATGATTATTTTTGAGGTATTGTTGGACATGGATAAAACAAAGTACTTAATCCTTAATCCTTAATCCTTGTCATTTTGTTTCTTTGGATTCGATTTCTTTAAAATATTTTTCATCATCCTCGGTCTTAAATGATGATATTATTGAATATCTTTGGCCGTAGTAGTGCAAAGATGAATGATTTCAAGAATATCTTTGGCCCAGTAGTGCAAAGATGAGCAGTGTTTAAATGAATATGACCGATCGATGAATATCTTTGGCCTTTAGTGCAAAAAGATGAACAGTGTTGAGATGAACATGACCGATTGATGAATATCTTTGGCTCAGAAGCAAAGATGAATATTTGATTTGAGATGAATATTGATTGATGTTACTGGGGATAAAATATTGATGATGGACCGTTAAATTCATAGATTATAGTAGATTTCATTCTCTACGTAACTCTTACATGAATTATTATTTCACCGCGAATATTGATCTCGAAACTTGTTGTCTATCAGTATTCTATTAAATTTTTCCTGTTGAAGACTAACGATAATTTGTTGTATATTATCTTAGTCATAATATTCTTCTTCGAGCTAGTTAAGCTCACCCTTTTCCTTTTTGTTCCATTCTTCTCGGAGGCGAGAATATAAGCGAGTTTGAGTCGGGGTATGGAATGAAGGTTTTAGAAAGGATTGTTTAGTAGTCCTCACCATTTTGTAAAATAATGTATCAATAAATGTGATGAGGATTTATTTGAGTATAAATATTGCCTCAGAAGATAATATTTGTATTTAAACTCACAGCTTTCTTGTTGTAATAATAAAGTTGTAGTTGTTTCTGTACCATGTATTGACAACTCAGAATGGGTGATGTATACCTATTTTGGGGGCGTCACAGCTCCCTTGGCCGAAGATAATCCATAGCCATAATCATACCAAAAACTGTCCATCAATGCACTAGGGCCAATGAGAACTTTTTCCACATCATTTGTAACATTACAGTCATGATTATACCGAATAATCCTTGGTCATAATCATACCAAGTCCATCTATGCACTACAGGCCACAGATGACTTTCAACAAAATATAAACATGAGGATGATGACAATGATATAAGAATTCAATAAAACAAGTTCAAGAATTAAATTATCCAAGAACTAATAACGTCCAAATTGTCAACATGATACTTTTTTATAGAGAAAAATTCAAGAATGCTCAGAAGAATATTTTCATGAGAAGATACTGGATGAAACGCAAATATCAAGGACATTCCACTAATTTCATGGAGTATAGAAGTCAAAACTTTAATCAACTGAGTATAATAAAGAATGTAATAACAAAAGAAATCACCATGCATGTGGTACTTTACATGTATGCATTATTCCAATGTAATAATAAATAATGAGAACCGTGTGAGGCGTAATACATAATCGCTATGAGGATATTCCAACAAAATAATAAAGAATAGAATAACAATGAAATCACCATGCATGCGGTACTTGGCAGATGAAAAGTTATTCAATGAGAATAATAAAGACGGAATTGTGTCCCACAGAAAACGCACATATCTGAGGATATATATTCCAATGTAATAATAAAGATTTTAATTCAGTCCCACAATTAAAGTAAAGCCTTATGATGTGATATTCCAATGTAATAATAAAGACGGAACCAGTCCTGCCAGAAACGCATGCATGAGGATATTCCAACATAATAATAAAGAATGGAATAACAACAGAAATCACCAAGTATAGGGTAGACCGCGTATACATGTTATTCCAACAGAATAATAAATAATGGAATAACAGAAGTTCTCTTCATGAATACGAAAGAAATAATACCCTTTACCTTATAAAGAAGAGTACTCTGACGGTAGGGCGGGGATATACTTGAAGAAACTTGTACTACGCTCAAAGCGTTCTTAAACGCTAAAGAAAGACGCTCAATATTATAGAAGAATAATTCTCTCTACAGTTTCTCTCTCTAGAGTTTCAGTGAATTCGTAAGAAATAATGAAGGAATGAGCTTCTATTTATAGAAGAATGGACTGAATAGTAACCAATCCATGAACGGTCCAGATCGATTTACTTTAAATGGACGGTCCAGATTGGTTTACAATAAAATATAATATATTCTATTTATAATCTAATTAAACGAATAACTTTTAAAAAGATTTTACTATACAAACACTATGCAGGCACTATGCAAACAATATGCATAATAAAATATAATATAATCTAATTATTGTCAAATAAAACAGATAACTTTATAAAAGTATTACATTTTTTATATAAAAGTTTTTTTGTTTTATTACATTAATAATACTAATAAAACAAAACTTATATATATATAATATATATATATATATATATAACAATCAACAATAATTGAATCAAATAACGTGAGATCTTACGCAAAGAACTTCTTGAAAGTAATAATTGAACAAAACCGGTGACTTCTCACATAAGCATCAATAATCAATACTGGTGTCTAGGCTACTACGCAACCACGCCAGACATCAGACATCTTTACTACCGAAGAGTAGTTCAACATTATTAACTAGAAAACTTCCGCCGTTATTTTCATAAAAATATTTTTGTCGTTTTCTCAATCCGATAATAATTACATTATGAAGTCCACTAATGATTATTGTGTCGCATTTAATATTTTAAAAGACACAAATAATATTCTCCAAACCAATCGAATAATATAACAACTTGCATACTTTTGCAAAATATATAAATATTACCCACAACTATAACATTATATTAAATCAGCATTATAATATTTAAAAAAAATCGAGAAATTTAATCGTAAAATTTGGAATTTTACAAAGTGTCTCCTTTTTTTCTTTTTTTTTTGAAGAGATCCCCTCTCAGATTTTTTTGTTATCATCAGCCTCTTGTTTTTTTATTATTATTATAATTATTATTATATTTTCTTTTTTTATGAAGTTTGTTTTTTTCCTTAATTTTGTGGATTATTATTATTTTTTTAATTCGGAGTTCAATCTCATTCTTTTCCACTTCTGAAAATTATTTTTCTTCTTTGTGAGCTTGGATTCTCTCTATGTAAAGATTTGATTTTGTGTATGGTGATATGTAACTAAAGAAATTTTCAGAATTTGATGCGAGATGTAGCATGTTTCTAACAGTTGGTAATTGATTTGTTTTTCCTGTTTATATCATGAAAATTTGTAATAGATTACATTTTTTGAATAAAATAAATATATAATCATTCAACTTTATTATACTTGTAATTCTAATTATTTTGATTGAATGAATGAATCTTTTCTGATATAATTTTAGTATCATATTATCATATACTATAAAATAACAGAAGTAGAGGATAATGAAAGGCATGGACCGACCACATAAATATGGATAATAATCACAAAAATTAATTAATGTAGATAACACATGGAACTTACAAAGTAATTTGGTTGGGTTCATCGAATGAAACTACTTTTTAATAATTTTGTTTCTGTCACTTTGCATTTTGCATTTTGCATTTTGCATTTTGCATTTTGGTGGAAGTGCACCGTAAAATGAAAGAGGTGGGTAGCACTCACTTGAGGAGTTGATAAACAAAAGATCTGATTATACATTATCGATATCAATAAAGCTAGGGACCAGCCATAAAATACTTTGATTATGGTCCACATCCGCATTCACTAACCTTATCAGTTTTACATACAATTTCTTGTTTAATTGCCCACCTCTCTCTCTCTCTCTATATATATATATATATATCACAACAAATCAAATATATGTTGCATCTTTAGTGATTCACAAATATAATCTTAATTAGATGACAAAAAATAGAGATACAACTTTTGTTGGAAAAACTCCTCTAATTATATTTGTTTTTGATAAATTAAATAAATCATGCGGAATAAATAATGCAATTTCATCACATAAATTATAAACATAAAAAATAATAATACGAAAAATAAATCAATCACAAGACACCAAATTTTACGTGGAAAACCCTCTAAAACTAAGAGGTAAAAATCATGGGTCAACCCCCGAATTCCACTATAATCAACTGTGAATATAAAGTCCTTCCAAGTTTTATAACTAAAAACTTGAAATATTAAAAAATTGAGAGAATACAAGAATACCTTAATTTGAGTGAAAACTCAAATTACCTCACCACCCAAAACATTCGAATTAATTAAGATTCATGTATTATTTATTAATGAAAATGTGTAAAACATTTAATCGTAGGTTCTCTTTCTTATTTTTTTTCCTTTTTTTATAATTCATGTGCACATTTTTTGTATATAGTTGGTATCCCTATCATTACTTAAAAAATAATTAAATAGTGAAAAACTAGTATATGCATTAATTATCGAGCTTAAAATTCAATGACTTAGAAGATGTTTGAGATTCCTTATAAGCAACCAAATTTGTTTATAATTAGTTTTAAGAAGTAAAAAGTGTTTTGTAAGACCTCAACTTATTATTTAATGAAATTAAATTTCCTCTATTTATTATTTTGAAATAGTAAGGGTTGATTTGATTAATGTGGTAAGTTATGGGTAAAATACGCAATTATTTCAAACAAGCAAGTGGTTTTAAAATATTCATTGTTGACGGAGAATATTCGTTTAGTCGTGGAATATTTTTACTGTCGGAGAATATTTGATGACGGTACAAGAAATTGTATGGACCCTATATAACGAAAAAAGCGATTGGATGAAGAAAACGACAAGAATAAGTTGGTTATAAATAATTGGTACAGTAGTTGTTACAATTATCTGCTTTGGAATACACGGTGGTTAAAACACAAGAAGATATACCAGATTACACCAATTATTGATTCTTACGTAAGAAGGCACTACTCAATAATTGTTACGATAATTATTATTCAAAGATTTTATTTTATTCATTCAATAATTCTTTGCGTTGATATTTTATATTATTGTTGTTTTAATAATTGTCATTACACAATTATTTTCTATTATCGGAGCAATAATTCATATTATCCGAATAATATTATTAGATAACATTATTCGCAATGTCTAGAAAGTTACATAAGGAGAGGTTAGTCATCTAATCGCGCCCAAGAAGGAGAAATCCTTATTGAAAGCCCCCTCTTTCCTCGAGGCTATGCGGTTGTCAAGATTGTGATTCTCGTAATATTATTTATGAATAATTAATTATTGATTTATATGACGAGAAAAATATTGATTTTATGTGGATATAAATGGAGAAAATTTTTAATGTGACAATTGTTGAAAATTAACATTTTATCTTTTTCTCGATAAAATAATTCATTTAAATATATTATTATATTTTAATAATATAATAATGATGATATTTTTACAATGAATGTGGGATATATGAGTATATGAGAAGGAAGAGTATTTTTGTTACAATAAATGTTAAAAACATGTTAAACATGTCGGTGGATCCCATTTCTTGACTGGAATTTGATTATAGCTTGTAAAATCGCCCGTTTGTGAATTTCGGTCAATTTCTGTTTAAAATTTGGAAAAACTTTCTTCTGTAAAGTTGTAGATAATGGAATTTTTTATAGAAAAGACATGAGATTCGAATTTTTCTGACAAAAGGGCTATTTATCATGAATTATTGAAGTTCTGAAGTTCTGAAATAATTAATTTTTGGAAGTTTTAATTATTTTTAATAAGAAAAACGTTTTTTCCATTTGAGTGGCACATGTTAATGATTGAAATCAGCTGGTGAGGTGTGCTAAGGAAATTAAGAAAAGTATATTATTATTTTATTAAATTTTCTGCTTTGGTATTCTAAGTATTTTCCTATAAATAGGGTGCTTAGGTTAGAATTGAAAATCACACCAGAAACTGAAGTTTTCTCTTTCTTTCTCTCTCGATATATTAAGTGTATTCTTGTGAGTATTTTGATACTTTGAGTGTTGCTATATCTAGTGCAAGTTCAAGTCATAGCTCAGATCAGGTGTTTCAACTAGAAGTCTTCAGATCGTCGAAGCTTCTAGTTGACGACTCAAATGGGTGATGTATACCTATTTTGGGGGCGCCATTAATTGGTATCGAGCTTAGGGATATGATCTCTGGCGGAGATCGGGGAATAGAACTAGGAGGGGAGAGACGAGTAAATCCTTCGCTAGTGTGTCCTACCTAAGCTTATTTGTTAGTTGGTTAGTATATAGGGATATTATGTGTTATGTTGATTTCTTTAATTAACCCTTGTTTTATGCCAGTGTTTGAGAATGTCGACTGAGAATGTTAACAGTGGAGTTGAGACCATGGAGACGCCTGTACTCACCAATGAGGAGAACGTGCAGCAGGCTGGCAATGTTCCTCCTGTGAACAACGCCACTGAGTAGATGATGAACGACGTGATGTTTAGAAGTTTTTTGCAGTTCATGCAAAATCAGACGAGGGAGACTCATACACAAAATACAGGTGGAAATGATAACAACGCACACTTTGTCACGGCCAAGCAGTTCAAAGAGTTGGGACCACCAGAATTCTGGGGAAAGCCGGATCCGATTAAGGCGGAGACGTGGGTCAAATAAATTACCAAGATATTCGATGTCTTGGGATGCACGGAAGAACAAAAGGTTCTATTCGCCACCTTTATGTTCCGTAATGAGGCAGATTCATTGGTGGGAATCGTGAAGCGCACATCCCATCCGGCGCTTTTCAAAGATGTCTTGGGAGACGTTTCAAAAAGCAGTTCAATGACAAGTACTTTCCTGAAAGTATTCGTTATATGAAGGAAGTGGAGTTTATTAGATGGAACAAAATAACATGACGGTGTCCCAAAGACGAGGCAAAGTTTGCAAAGTTGTCAGGTTCAGACCTCATTTGGTGGAGAATGAGGAACGATGACGCGGTATTTGTTTACGAGAGGTTTGAAACCCGACATACGCCAAGTATCTCATTTCTCATAAATTTTTCTATATTCGAGATGTTGTCAATAGGGCTCAATTATTAGAAGCGAGATAACGAGTACGCTCAACCGAGGGACCATAACTAGGATCATCTAGGAGATAGCGGTCAACCGTAATAACGATAACGGTGGAGAAAGAAAAGACGGACAAAATGGTAACCACTCTGGTGGTAGTCATGGCTATGAGAATAGAAGAAGCGAGTTAGGAGGAGATTTTAAAAAGAGGAGATTTAACAATGACCATGTGAAGACGTCAACACCAGCAGCAACTGGTTCTAAGGGAGGAGAACGACCACCGGTCATATGCTATAAGTGCGGGAAAGAAGGACATATCAGTCCAAACTGCCCACAACAGTTCAAGGTATGTTATAATTGTGGAAAGGAAGGACATATCGCTCGAGATTGTACGATAGCAAAACCAAGTCCAGGGGGGACGGTGACTCAAAAGGCTGTCCCAGAAAAGTCAAAGTCAACGATTCCTGGAAGAGCGTTTGTCGTGACTGGTCAAAATACGAGGAACCCAAACGAGGTGATCACGGGTAAGCTAATCATTAATTCTTGTGAAGTTTATACCTTACTTGATACCGGTGCTACCCATTCATTTATCTCTCCTACTTGTGCTCAACGTTTAAACTTGACTCCGGAGAAATTAGACTTTGATTTATCTGTGGAGACTCCATTAGGAGAAACTTTCACCACATCCACTGTTTATAAATCTTGTTTGATCCAAGTTGGCACCATCACATTTCCTGTTGACCTTATCTCTTTAAAGATACTTGCTTTTGATGTGATTTTAGGGATTGATTGGTTAACTACTCATCATGCCAAAATTGATTATTTTCGTAAAGTTGTTAGTTTTCATATTCCTAACCAACCTGTTGTACGAATTCAAGAAACTAAACCATTAAAATCAATCACTGTCATATCTAGTCATAAACTATTCATTTATTGAAAAACGGATGTCAAGCTTTCTTAGCCCATGTTATGGATTTTAATAAAGACACGTCAGATTTGAATAATATTCTGTTATTAGTAAATTTCCGACGTGTTTCAAGAAACTTCGATTCTACTACCCTAGAACGTGAAGTTGAATTCTTTATTGATCTTGAGCTCGGTACAAAGCCCATTTCTAAAACCCCATATCGAATGGCTCCTATTGAACTTCAGAGTTAAAGGTCCAACTACTGGGGAGTTGTTGGACATCGGTTTCATTCGTCCTAGTACATCTCCTTGGGGTGCTCCTGTTTTATTCGTAAAGAAGAAAGACGGGAGTATGCGACTTTGTATTGACTATCGGGATTTGAACCATGTTACCTTCAAGAATAGGTATTCGCTACCTCGTATTGATGACCTGTTTGACCAGTTGCAAGGAGCACAATTCTTTTCAAAGATCGATCTTCGTTCTGGATATCATCAGTTGAAGATTAGAACTGAGGATATTTCAAAGACTGCCTTTAGAACTCGGTACGGGCATTATGAATTCTTAGTCATGTCTTTTGGATTTACTAATGCTCCTGCGGCTTTCATGGATATGATGAATCGAGTATTCAAGGATTATTTAGATCGGTTCGTTGTTGTCTTTACTGATGACGTCCTCATATATGCAAAAAGCCGTGAAGATCATGAGCACCATTTGAAGTTGGTACTCCAAAGGCTTTGTGAAAATAAGCTATATGCCAAGTTGAAGAAATGCGAGTTCTGGCTTGAGGAAGTAGCATTCCTTGGGCACGTGGTGTCAAAACATGGAGTATCTGTTGACCAGGTGAAGATTGAAGCAATACAAAGTTGGGAGCAATCAAAAACGGTGACCGAAGTACGTAGCTTTCTGGGCTTAGCTGATTATTATCGGAGATTCATGGAAGGATTTTCTCGAATCGCTACTCCGTTAACTCAGCTAACTCGAAAGGATACAAAATTCGTATGGAGCAAAGAATGCGAGAAGAGTTTCCAAGAGCTTAAGAGGAGACTCATTTCGACACCTGTTCTAACAATACCATCTGATTCGGATGGATTTGTTATCTACAGCGATGCTTCGGGCAAAGGGTTAGGATGTGTTCTCATGCAACGTGGGAAAGTCAAAGCCTATGCCTCGTGACAACTTAAAGAATATGAGAGGAATTATCCTACTCATGATCTAGAGTTGGCAGCAGTCGTCTTCACGCTAAAGATCTGGAGGCACTATCTATATGGGGAGAAAGTGGAGATATATTCAGACCATAAAAGCCTCAAATATTTCTTCACCCAAAAGGAACTCAACATGCGGCAACGACGTTGGCTCGAGTTGTTGAAAGATTACGACCACACTATTCAATACCATCCTGGAAAAGCGAACGTGGTAGCTGACACGTTGAGTAGAAGATCATATGTAGGAACGAGTGCGATGATGTCAAGTATAATGACATAGAGCCAACTTTAATAAAAAAGTTAAAGTTGCTTCAAGCCACCGACCCGTGAGGTACGATGCGTATGTAAGAAGAAAAGTACAAGAAGGTGCTATTATTAGGGCGAGAATCGATGAAGAAGGAATACTTTGAGCATGTCCTACGCACAAAGGTCATACCACAAGTTAAAGTTTTGTGGAGAAACCATGTTATAGAGGAAATGACCTGGGAGTTGGAAACGGAAATGAAAGCGAGGTATCCTCGCCTTTTCGAAACACCAGGTACGTACGTCAATTTCGAGGATGAAATTTCATAAGGAGGGGAGGTTGTAAGACCCCAACTTATTATTTAATGAAATTAAATTTCCTCATTTATTATCTTGAAATAGTAAGGGTTGATTTGATTAATGTGGTAAGTTATGGGTAAAATGCTAATTATTTCAAACAAGCAAAGTGGTTTTAAAATATTCATTCTTGACGGGGAATATTCGTTTGATCATGGAATAATTTTCTTTGTGGGGAATATTTGTACTGCAGTGCTTGAAATTGTGTGGGCCCCATAACTGAAAAGCGATTGGATGAAGAAAATGACAAGAATAAGTTGGTTATAAATAATGGCGTAGTTATTCACTCAATTATCTTTGTTGGAATACCCGGTGGTTAAAACACACAGAAGACTGCGGTATTACACCAATTATTGATTCTTACGTGAAGAAGGCACTACTCAATAATTGTTACAAGTAATTATCTTATTCAATATTTTATTTTTTGATTCAATAATTCTGCGTTGATTTTTATATTATTGTTGTTTTAATAATTGTCATTGCATAGTATTTTCTATTATCGGAGCAATAATTCATATTATCTGAATAATATTATTAAATAATATTATTGGCAATGTCTAGAAAGTTCTGTCTAAGGAGAGGTTTGGTCATCTAATTGCGCGCCAGTAAGGAGAGATCCTTATTGGAAAACCCCCTCTTTCCTAGGAACTGCCTGGTTGTCAGTATTGTGATTTTGTAATATTATTTATGAATGATTAATTATTGATTTATATGATGAGGAAAATATTAATTTTATGTTGATATAGATGGAGAAAATTTTAAAATGACAATTGTTGAAAAATTGATATTTTATCTTTTCTGATAAAATATATTATTATATTTTAATAATATAATAATGGTGATATTTTTACAATGAAGGTGGGATATATGAGTACGAGAAGGAAGAATATTTTTGTGGCATTAAATGATTAACACGTGTTTTGTGTGTCGGTGGACCCCATTTCTTGACCGAAATTTAATTATAGCTTGTAAAATCGTCCGTTTGTGGATTTTGGTCAATTTCTGTTTGTAATTTGGAAAAACTTTCTTCTGCAACATTGTAGAGAATGAAATTTCCTATGTAAAAGACATGTGGTTCGAATTTTTCTGATAAAAGGGCTATTTATTATGAATTATTGAAGTTCCAAAGTTCCGAAATAATTAATTTTTGGAAGTTTTATTTATTTTTTTGATAAAAAATGTTTTTTTGTATTTTGTGGACATTATTAACATGTGCAAAGTGCTGAAATCAGATGTCTAGAGGTGGGCTAAGGAAAATTTGATAAATATATTAATATTATATTAAATTTTCTACTTTGGTATTCTAAGCATTTTCCTATAAATAGGGTGCTTAGGTTAGAATTGAAAATCACACCAGAAACTGAAGTTTTCTCTCTATTTCTCTCTCGATATATTGAGCGTATTCTTGTGAGTATTTTGATACCTTGAGTGTTGCTATTATCTGGCAAGTTCCTTCAAAGACTATATCTAGTATTCCATTCAGAGCACTGCCTTCCGAGGTAAGGGATGTTATTTTTCATATATGATATTATTTCTTTCAATATCATTATCGTCAAGTATTGATCCGAACTTTTAATCAAATTTGGAACTTTTGTGTCGGGGTTACTATTCACGATACTCAAGACTATTCACACGATATCGCAGACTATTCACTTAATCTGACTATTCATCAAAAATAAAAAAATTCCTTTTCGTCTAAAATATCAATTATGGATACTAACTTTGATTGTATCCATGTTTTGATCATTCTTGAATTTTACTTCACTATGATTATTTATAAGGTATTTTGGACATGAAATAATTAAATACTGAATCCTTGATATTTATTCTTTGTTTTTCTTTGGATTCGTTTCCTTTAAAATATTTTTCATCATCCTCACCCTAAATGATGATATTATTGAATATCTTTGGCTCTGTAGTGCAAAGATAAATGATTTTATAATGAATATCTTTGGCCCGTGAGTGCAAAGATGAGCAGTGTTGAGATGAACATAACCGATCGATGAATATCTTTGGCTTTGTAGTGCAAAGATAAAATTTGATTCAAGATGAATATTGATTGATGTTACTGTGGATAAAATATTGACGATGGACTTTTAAATTCATAGATAATAGTAGATTTCATTCTCTACGTAACTCATCTATGAATTATTATTTCCGTTGCTGATCTGAAACTTGTTGTCTATTGTATTCTATCAGATTTTTCCCTGTTGAAGACTAATGATAATTTTATCTATATTATCTTAGTCATAATATTCTTTACTGGGCTAGTTGAGCTCACCCTTTTCCTTTTTGTTCCATTTTTCTTCTCAGGAGGCGAGAATGTAGCGAGTACTAGCCGGGGTACGGAATGAAGGTTCTAGGAAGTTATTTTAGTAGTACTCACCATTTTTGTAAAGTATTGTATCAATAATTGTAATGAGGACTTAGTTGGGTATGTATATTGTCTAGATGATAATATTTGTATTTAAACTCACAGTTTATGGGTTGTATTAATAAAGTTGTAGTTGTTTTTGTACCATGTTATTGACGACTCAGAATGGGTGATGTATACCTATTTTGGGGGCGTCACATATTAATATATAAAAAATAAAAGTATATGTCAAACTGACTCAAACCACAATCTAAAATAATTATTACAACTCCAAATAAACTATTAGATTACAACTTAAACAAAATATCTAAACCATTTGGATAAAAGAAAGTTCTCGTTACACTTGCCCTTGATCCCCCTGATTACCCGCCGGAAGAAAAACACAGCATGAGCCAAATTCCCAGTACGGATATAGAATACAAATAATGAACCAAAATATCTAACTCAATTAAATGAACAACGAATTGAAACGAAACGAACAAAACTAACACAACGAAATAATAGGCTGAATCAAATGGCTAGGTGTTATTTCATATCGAGCTCAGAACAAAACAGAAATATACCTTGCCACACAGGCAAGTCAAATAATGCCACACAAGCAAGTCACACACGTTGGACCGCGAATGTAATACCCCAAATTTTTTTAAATAAAAAGGAATTTCCTTTATTTATTATTTTGAAATAGTAAGGGTTGATTTGATTAATGTGGATAGTTAAGGGTTAAATACGCAAATATTTCAAAATAAGCAAGTGGTTATAAAATATTCATTGTTGTCGGGGAATATTCGTTTGGTCGTGGAATATTCGCATCGTCGGGGAATATTCGTGACGACGGCGCAAGAACCATGTGGGGCCCCATAACGGAAAGTTTAATTGGATGAAGAAAACGACAAATATAAGTTGGTTAAAAATAACTGAGCGTAGTTATTACCAATTAAGATTGTTGAATACCCGGTGGTTAAAATATCTGAATACGCGTGGTCGCAGACAAGAAGATACCAGTATTGCATGAAGATTGTTGAATTATTGATCCTTATGTAAGAAGGCACTACTCAATAATTATTATAGTATTCTTCGTTCAATAGTTTATTTTATTGATTCAATAATTCTTTGCGTTGGTATTTTATATTATTATTGTTTCAATAATAATTGTCATCGCACAAGATTTCCCATTATCGATCAATAATTCATATTATTTGAATAATATTATTAGATAACATTATTGGCAATGTCTAGAAAGTTACATCTAGGAGAGGTTTGGTCACCTAATTGCGCGCCAAGAAGGAAAGATCCTTATTGAAAGCCCTCTTTCTTGGGAATGTACTGGTTGTTATAAATGTGATTCTCGTAATATTATTTGTGAATAATTAATTATTGATTCATATGATAAGGAAATATTTATTTTATATGAATATAAATGATGGATTTATTTATGTGGTTATTAATGAAGAAATTATTGTTGAGGTGTTTTATCAAGATTTTATCGGATTCGAGGTGTTAAAAATCAAATCGGGGGGTTTTGAGATATATTCATGGGGTTATAATTTTTAATCCGTAGTTGGATTGTGGTAATTTTTGGGTATGTTATACATACATAAGTTGAGTATATGTCCACAAATTTTGAACCGTTAAAAATGCACGAATGATTTGTTGTGAATTTTAAGAGGTGTCGGATTAGGAAATTAGGTTTATAATTGATTTTGGTGGAAAATTCTAGAATTGAGTGGGCCCCACTTGTGGTTGGGTGAAAAAAATGTGCTGAATTTTATTTCAAATATGGTGGGTGGCAATAGTAGTAGAGTAAAGCCATCAGTGTAGCAGTCAAGTCTCGCTTTCCGGCAAGCTAACATTTTCCTATAAATAGAGGGCTAAGTTAGAATTGAAAATCACACCGTAAAACAAAGTTTTCTCTTTCTCTCTATATTATTGAGCGTATTTTGTGAGTATTTAGATACTTTGAGAGTTCTTTGTCAAGACAAGTTTCATTCAAGATCACTTCCGACCTTTCCTTCCCAAAATCTTGATTCTTTGAGGTAAGGGATGTTATTTTCTTCTCAAATGATATTAATTCTTCAATATCATTATCTTTGAAATATTGGTTGGTACTTTTTATCAAATTTGGAACTTTTTCATGTGGGGTTACTTATTCATGAGTTACTATTCACGAAAGTTACTATTCATGAGTTACTATTCACGAGTTCTTATTCACGAGTACTATTCATGAAGCGTGAAGATGTTTTTTGTGGAATTTCTATCTTTGGGTGTTGAGTTACTATTCACGATATCTGGCCTTTATTCACGATATCTGACTATTCACGAATATCGGCACTATTCATAGAAAAATGAAAATTTTTCTTTTTCGCCTAAAATATCTATTCGGATACTAGCTTTGATTGTATCCATGTTTTGATCATTCTTGAATTTTACACCACTATGATTATTTTTGAGGTATTGTTGGACATGGATAAAACAAAGTACTAATCCTTAATCCTTAATCCTTGTCATTTTGTTTCCTTTGGATTCGTTCTTTAAAAATATTTTTCATCATCCTCGGTCTTAAATGATGATATTATTGAATATCTTTGGCACAGTAGTGCAAAAGATGAATGATTTTGAAGAATATCTTTGGCTCAGTAGTGCAAAGATGAATGATTGAAGAAGAATATCTTTGGCTCAGTAGTGCAAAGATGAGCAGTGTTTAAATGAACATGACCGATCGATGAATATCTTTGGCCTTTAGTGTAAAGATGAACAGTGTTGAGATGAACATGACCGATTGATGAATATCTTTGGCACTGTAGTGCAAAGATGAATATTTGATTTGAGATGAATATTGATTGATGTTACGAGGATAAAATATTGATGATGGATTCGTTAAATTCATTGATTATAGTAGATTTCATTCTCTACGTAACTCTTCTATGAATTATTATTTCACTGCGAATATTGATCCGAAACTTGTTGTCTATTGTATTCTATCGATTTTTTCCTGTTGGAGACTAACGATAATTTGTTGTATATTATCTTAGTCATAACATTCTTTCTTTGGGGTAGTTGAGCTCACCCTTTTCCTTGTTGTTCCATTTTTCTTCTCGGGAGGCGAGAATGTAGCGAGTACTAGTGGGTATGGAATGAAGGTTCTAGAGAGAGTTGTTTAGTAGTCCTCACCATTATTGTAAAATAATGTATCAATAAATGTGATGAGGATTTATTAGAGTATAAATAGTGTTCAGAAGATAATATTTGTATTTAAACTCACGCTTTATTGTTGTGATAATAAAGTTGTAGTTGTTTTTCGTACCATGTATTTGGCGACTCGAGAATGGGTTGGATGGAATGGACCTATTTTGGGGGCGCCATAGTTGGTATCGAGCTTAGGATATGATCTCTCCATGAGATCGGGGAATAGAACTAGGAGGGGAGAGACGAGTAAATCCTTTGCTAGTGTGTCCTACCTAAGATTATTTGTTAGTTGGTCAAATATATAGGGATATTATGTGATTGATTTCCTTAATTAACCCTTGTTTTTATGATAAAGAATTGAGAATGTCGATTGAGAATATTAATAGTGTAAATGAGACCGTGGAGATGCTGTATTTACCAACGAGGAGAACGTGCAACAGTCGGGCAATATACCTCCCGTGAATAACACCATTGAAAGCGGATGATGAACGAGGGATGTTTAGAAGTTTTTGCGGTTCATGCAAAATCGCAACGAGGGAGACTCGTGTTCAAAATATGAAGGAAATGATATAAGATTCACGGTGGTCACAACCAGCGATTCAAAGAGTTGGGACCACCGAAGACTGGGAAAGCCGGATCCGATCACGGCGGAAACATGGGTTAAGCAAATTACCAAGATATTCGATGTCTTGGGATGCACGAAGGAACGAAAGTTCCATTCGCTACTTTTATGTTCCGTGGCGAAGCGAGACATGGTGGGAATCAGGAAGCGTACTCCATTCATTCACATTTTCAAAGATGTCATGGGAGACGTTTGAACTTGATTCAATGACAAGTACTTCCACGAAAGTATTAAATATATATGAAGGAAGTGGAGTTTATTAGATTGGAGCAGAATAACATGACGGTGTCCCAAAGACGAGGCGAAGTTTGCGGAGTTATCCAGTTTGCACCTCATTTGGTGGAGAATGAGGAACGATGACGCGGATGTTTCGAGAGGTTTGAAACCTAAGATACGTCAAGATCTCATTTCTCATAAATTTTTCTCTATTCGAGATGTTGTCAATCAGGCTCGGTTGTTAAAGCGAGATAACGAGTACGTTCAACCGAGGGACCATAAACAGGATCATACCGAAGATAGCAGTCATCAGAATAACGATAACCAGTGGAGAAAGAAGAATACGGACAAAGGCGGTAACCACTCTGGTGGTAATCGTGGCCATGAAAATAGAAGAAGTGAGTTGGGAGGAGATTTTAAAAGAGGAGATTCAACAACGACCATGTGAAGACGCGGCCGCCAGCAGGCAATCGGGTTCCAAAGGAGAGAAAAACCATCGGTCGACAATGTTACAAATGCGGAAAGAGGGATATATCACCAAACCGCCCACAACAGTTTAAGGTATGCTATAATTGTGGAAAAGAAGGACATATCGCTAGAGATCAGACGATATCGAAACCAGACCCGCCGGAATGGTGACTCAAAAGGATGTCCAAGAAAAGTCAAAGTCAACGATTCACGGAAGAGCGTTTGTCGTGACCGGTCAAAATGCGCGAGAACCCGAACGAAGTTAGACTTCAGGTTAGTTAATTATAAATTCTTGCGAAGTTTATACCTTACTAGAATCTGGGGTTCTACCCATTCTTTTATCTCTCTTGCTTGCGTTCAACGTTTGAACTCGACTACGGAGAAATTAGACTTTGACCTATTTATGGAGACTCCGTTAGGAGAAACTTTCATTACATCCGTTGTTTAAAAAATCTTGTTTGATTCAAGTTGGCACCATTACCTTACACTGTTGACCTTATCTCTTTAAAGATACTTGCTTTTGGGATTGATTGGTTAACTACTCATCATGCCAAAATTGATTGCTTTTGTAAGGTTGTTAGTTTTCATATTCCTAAGCAACTCCGTTATTCAACTCAAGCGATCAAACCATTGTAGTCAAACATTTTCATATCAAGCCGTGAAGTCATTCGTTTATTACGGATGTCAAGTTTTCTTAGTCCATGTTATGGATTTGAATAAAGACACGCCGATTTGAATAATATTCTTGTTGTTATTGATTTTCCCGACGTATTTCTGAAGAATTTATTGGCTTACTCCCAAAGATCGATATTAAATTTTGTATCGAATTTGAACCCAGACAAAACTCATTTCTAAAATCTCATATCGAATGGCTCTATTGAACTTCGTGGAGTTAAAATTCAACTATAGAATTTGGTACCGAGCCTTTAACTTATGACTTCCTTTGTGGAATTCACCTAAGCCGACTCTGTAGGGGACGCCATATTCGATGCGATAGTAAGAAACCGATAGGTGTCATTGTGACGTCTTATCCAAGATTGGGATATGAGTCACAGTTGAGAGCAACCTAAGTCGAGAATCGAAATACGTAGCTTTTTAGGCTTAGTTGGTTATTATCGGAGATTCGATTTGAAGGATATTCTCGAATCGCTATTCCATTAACGTGGTGACTTCATAGAGATACAAAATTCAAATGGAGCAAGGAATATGGTAAGAGCTTGAAGAACTCAAGAGGAGACTCATTTCAAAGATATGTTACGACCATGCCATCCCGGAAAAGCGAACGTGGTAGCCGACGTGTTGAGTAGAAGATCGTATACAAGTACTGAGTACGATATTGTCAAAGACTCATTCAGTATAATATACAAATAATAGAGATGGAGATGAAAACTCTAGGTACCCACGTGATGATATACGAGTACATGATGATATACGAGTATAATCGACTTTTAATCGATAAAGTTAAAGTCATTCAAGCTACACACCGAGTGATGAATTTGAAGAAGGAGGTGCAAGAAGTTGTTATTTTAAAAGCGAGAATCGGTGAGGTGAGGAAAGCTCAAACCTTCGATTTATTAATCCATTTGAAATTCTCGATCGAATAGAACCGTGGCCTATAGACTCGCTTTTTTACCACCAAGTATGACGCGTGTTCATAACGCTTTTCACGATCGATGTTACATAAATATGTGGACGACCGAAACACGTCATTGAGTTAGAACCAGGGACGAGATAGCCAAGACTTAACGTCGCGAGGAGGTACTGTCAAGATTTTGTAGAGGAAAGAACATGACCTATGTATCGAGGTTATACCATAAGTTAAAGTTTTGTGGAGAAACCATGCTTATTGAGGAAATGACTGGGAGTTGGAAACGAAAATGAAAGCGAGGTATCTTTACCTTTTCAAACACCGGTATGTACGCCAATTTCGAGGACTAAATTTCATAAGGAGGGAGGTCAGTAAGACCCCAAATTTTTTTAAAAAAAAGGAATTTCCTTTATTTATTATTTTGAAATAGTAAGGGTTGATTTGATTAATGTGGATAGTTAAGGGTTAAATACGCAAATATTTCAAAATAAGCAAGTGGTTATAAAATATTCATTGTTGTGGGGAATATTCGTTTGGTCGTGGAATATTCGATGCTTGTAGGGAATATTCGCATACTGCCAGTATGACCATGTGTGGCCCCATAACGAAAGCGATTGGATGAAGAAAACGACAAATATAAGTTGGTTAAAAATAACTTCAGCAGTAGTTATTATCAAGTTAAGACTGTTGGAATACCTATTGGTTAAAATACGATGTCTGGCGTGGTTTACAGAGAAGACACTACGGTATTATGCATGAGATTGTTGAATTATTGATCCTTACGTAAGAAGGCACTACTCAATAATTATTACGGTGAATTATCGCTCAATAGTTTATTTTATTGATTCAATAATTCTTTGCGTTGGTATTTTATATTATTGTTGTTTCAATAATTGTCCGCACAATATTTCCCATTATCGGATCAATAATTCATATTATTTGAATAATATTATTAGATAACATTATTGGCAATGTCTAGAAAGTTACATCTCAAGGAGAGGTTTGGTCACCTAATTAAATTGCAAGTAGATGAGAGATCCTTATTCGAAAGCCCCTCTTTCCAGGAACAACGACTGGTCATTATAAATGTGATTCTGTAATATTATTTGTGAATAATTAATTATTGATTCATATGATAAGGAAATATTTATTTTATATGAATATAAATGATGGATTTATTTATGTGGTTATTAATGAAGAAATTATTGTTGAGGTGTTTTATCAGTATTTTATCGGATTGGAGGTGTTAAAAATCAAATCAGGGGTTTTGAGATATATTGCGAGGGTTATAATTTTTAATCCGACCGTTGGATTGTGGTAATTTTTGGGTATGTTATACATACATAAGTTGAGTATATGTCCACAAATTTTGAACCGTTAAAAATGCACGAATGATTTGTTGTGAATTTTAAGAGGTGTCGGATTAGGAAATTAGGTTTATAATTGATTTTGGTGGAAAATTCTAGAATTGAGTGGGGCCCCACTTGTGGTTGGTGAAAAAATGTGCTGAATTTTATTTCAAATATAGTGGGTGGCAATAGTATCGAGTAAAGCCATCAGTAGCAGGTCAAGTCTCGCTTTGTTGGCTAACATTTTCCTATAAATAGAGGGCTAAGTTAGAATTGAAAATCACACCGTAAACAAAGTTTTCTCTTTTCTCTCTATATTATTGAGCGTATTTTGTGAGTATTTAGATACTTTGAGAGTTCTTTGCTCAAGACAAGTTTCATTCAAAGATCAATTCAGACCTTTCCTTCGAAAGTAATCGATTCTTTGAGGTAAGGGATGTTATTTTCTTCTCAAATGATATTAATTCTTCAATATCATTATCTTTGAAATATTGGTTGGTACTTTTATCAAATTTGGAACTTTTTCATGTCGGGGTTACTATTCATGAGTTACTATTCACGAGTTACTATTCATGAGTTCTTATTCACGAGTTACTATTCACGAGTACTATTCATGAAGCGTGAAGATGTTTTTGTGGAATTTCTATCTTTGGGTGTTTGAGTTACTATTCACGTGATACTAAGACTATTCACGATATCTGACACTTCATTTAATATCAAGACTATTCAATAGAAAAATGAAAATTTTTCTTTTCGTCTAAAATATCTATTCGGATACTAGCTTTGATTGTATCCATGTTTTGATCATTCTTGAATTTTACACCACTATGATTATTTTTGAGGTATTGTTGGACATGGATAAAACAAAAGTACTAATCCTTAATCCTTAATCCTTGTCATTTTGTTTCAATGGATTCGTTTTTTAAAATATTTTTCATCATCCTCGGTCTTAAATGATGATATTATTGAATATCTTTGGCCCCTGTAGTGCAAAGATGAATGATTTTGAAGAATATCTTTGGCCCTCAGTGCAAAGATGAATGATTTCTGAAGAATATCTTTGGCTGTATGGGCAAAGATGAACAGTGTTTAAATGAACATGACCGAGTGATGAATATCTTTGGCCTTTAGTGCAAAGATGAACAGTGTTGAGATGAACATGACCGATTGATGAATATCTTTGGCTCGTAGTGCAAAGATGAATATTTGATTTGAGATGAATATTGATTGATGTTACAGGATAAAATATTGATGATGGATCATTAAATTCATAGATTATAGTAGATTTCATTCTCTACGTAACTCTTCTATGAATTATTATTTCCGGCTGCGAATATTGATCTCAAACTTGTTGCTCATTGTATTCTATCGATTTTTCCTCGTTGGAGACTAACGATAATTTGTTGTATATTATCTTAGTCATATAATTCTTCATCGGGCTAGTTGAGCTCACCCTTTCCTTGTTGTTCCATTTTTCTTCTCGGGAGGCGAGAATGTAGCGAGTACTAATAGTCGGGGTATGGAATGAAGGTTCTAGAGAGAGTTGTTTAGTAGTCCTCACCATTATTGTAAAATAATGTATCAATAAATGTGATGAGGATTTATTTGAGTATAAATATTGTCTAGAAGATAATATTTGTATTTAAACTCACAGTTTTATTGTTGTGATAATAAAGTTGTAGTTGTTTCTGTACCATGTATTTGGCGACTCAGAATGGGTTGGATGGAATGGACCTATTTTGGGGGTGTCACAGCGAATCTATGTAAAATTGAAAGGTGTGTTTGGCACAAACATCACCAATCCGCAGAACAAATCAAAACAGAACATAAACTAGGGTCGACCCATACGCCTCCCACAACAAAATACCAAATGACCAACTCCCATCGGAGCACAAAACGGAGACGCCGTGGACTGATCACACCGCAAAGGAAGGTGTCATGCCTCGGTGCCAAGAAGACATGCCTGTGGTACCCCCACAGGTGGTTATAACTCAGGTATACCCTACGGTATTCTAACAAAAATATCATGTCACAACACATGCGACACAATATCAACACAAAGGGGTTCTAATGTGTACATGTTAAATCAAACGAATCATCAACACAAGTCTTCAAAAATATACTAACATGTACATCACTACAAAAATCGAAATAAATATTAAATATGATAAACGAGTTCAAAGAGTACAAGTTATGATATTCTAAATATCAAAATAAACTGTTATATGAACTTCACTAAGATCAAGGTATCGAGACAATATCTGAAATCAAAACGAGAAACAAAATGAACAAACTAAAATTAATGAGTATCGCTGGATAAGTACGAAATCCATACATAGATTAAGCAATGTAATACCCAAATTATTATCCCAATATAGCTCGTTAAATTCCTTCCGTCCGATCTAATTAAACAAAATAATAATAAATATAAGTTACTTAATAACTATAATTTATACACTACAAGAAAATCAAAGTTATAATGACGGTCGTCACGATCGTCATATATAAGTCGTCATTGAAACCTATAGCGACGGTCTTTTTTCTTATAATGACGGTCGGCCGATAGTAGCTAGAAAACTCCACAAAAACGCGCTTGAAGGTTTTACCGACGATTGGAAAGTGGATATACCGACCGGCGATGACCGTCATTTATAGAAGATTTGGTCGTGAGCTATTGCGACGGCCGTGTAAAATCAGATAGGTGAGATTTGGCTATGATCTATTGCGACGATTCGCCGTAAACCGTCGCTATAAGTGAGATTGGTCATGAGCTATTCATGACGGTCAGTGGTCGTCGCTATAATTTAGATTTGGTTTGTGAGCTACTGCGACGATTCTTGGCCGCCGCTATATCTTCCCAAATTTTTAAAGAAAATGTCGCTTTTATACAATAATTTTTATTTATTTTTACTCATAAGAAACATAACCACATTCAACCATCCAATCAATATAACATTTACAACTAAAAGAATAAAACAAATAAAGTCTATTAATGTATAATATCATCTAAATATACATAACCATCCAAAAATCACATTACTTATGTATCAAAACAAGACATAACCAACAAAGACATTTAACATATTTTTAGTATCACATCTAACAAATTTTCATCAAAATAGTGTTACATATAACAAATTTCCAAAGAAGACGTGACATGTCACAGGTCCTCTATAGGATTATTTGATCCGCTAATATCACCATTATCTCCTTCGTATCGATCCTACAAATTAATTATCAAGTGAACTTGTTAATCCATAAAAACATAATGATAGCCCCAAAAATTTAAGTATAAGTGAAGTGAGAGAGCAAACACTCGATTGTTGGATTGAGCATTTGGAATCGATGAATTCTTCATAAATTCATGCCATAATTGATAATAGTTCATCCACTTTCCTTGCAGATCATCTCCTTTTTCCGCACCTTTTTCAACTCAAATTTTCAATTCTTGATTCTCACGTTGTACCTCATTATTTGTGTCACGAGGGCCCCAAGTGTTTGTAGTTTGTGGCACCAACTCCACCTTGTCAAGTCTACCGTATCGCTCTGGTCCAAGAACTTGTGCAAGTATATCATTCCGTCTCCTCATCTATCGCTTTCACCAATGATTCTCGAGTCTTCTTTAACTCAATAATTTTTTCCTGTGAAAATATATAAGGCAAATTATACACAACTTAAATATACAAGGCAACTTAAATATACAAGGCAATTCAACATAACTTAAAGAAGAGTAGCAAATAATGGCAGTTGCAGCAAAAAATGGCATCAGATCCGAAGATTCATTTAACTTGGGCAAGCTACTAAGGCATGAGCCTTAGCAGTTCAGCGTCCAAGGCGTCGCGTTGGCCTTCTCTAGTGCCAGGACGCCTAGGTGTCGCCTAGTTGACGCCATGACAACTATGACATTGAATAATAGAATGATAACATGCTCTTGTTGCCTAAATCCCTTCGAAAAAGTCTTTCCAATCATAATCTTGAGTACTGGTTTGTCGCAATGAGGTTCCCCTATTTTGTGAAATTTTTTTCCCTCATGATTTAATGACATTTGTAAATACTGGAAATCAATAACGGCCGCCCAAACTTCCTAAATATTTTTCCCCAAAACTAATGTTAAGAAAACTATATGAGATTGTTTGTAGGCATTTGGATGACAATTCTCAATTGAAGGAAGAGAATAAAGTTCTATATTATGATTTAGCTTTTGTGCAATTTTCTAAATTGAAGACTGAAATTAAGAATCAAGTTCAAGTTGATGATTTAACACGTAATTGAATTTAATCTTATAGAATGAGGATTTGAATAAGAAATTGATGCTCAGAAAAGCTCAAGCATCGCAAAGGACTCCATGATGGGTGAACAGAAGATATACAATGATAGAACTGGTACAAGCTTTTAGATCAACCAATAATGTGAAAATAATACAGTCTCGAAGGTTACATAAAATGCAACTAGGACTTGAAATGATCACACTTTTTGAAATAATAAAGTTATCTTTATAAAAGCTGTTTCAAATGTTGTTTCGAAGAAATAACTATGGGACTCATTTGGCCCTCAAATGTTCAACCATTCAAAGGTTCAAAGGAATTTCACAGGAACTTGGTTCTAAGGATCAACTGAGAAATTCTCTTCAATGTCGAGAAAGCGACACTCATTGACAAGTTAAGAGATCACAGAGAGGCAATTCAACTCTGCTTTTCCTAAAACCATTTAGACCTACCGGCAAAGGCAGTCAGTAGAGTGATGCCAAGGATAACAATCTAGAAGAATTCAAATCCAACGGAAAAAAAATTCCACTCAAAGACCTATATACCCATAATATAGGGCATGATTAGTCTGTGACACACATTACAAGTTTTATGATAGAAGTTACCATTGTAATGGAGTTGCTCACTTTGCTATTAACTGTTTTCATGATGATTTCTAACACACATTACAAGTTTTATGATAGATGTTACAACTATAATGGAGTTGGTCACTTTGCTATTATCTGTTTCAAGAGGAACAACTTCAAGGTTTACAGATAATACCAAAAAAGTCTGGATTCCAAAAGATGTGAACTATCATGGACCCAATTTAATATGAGTGCCAAAGAATGCAAGTGTTTGAATTTTTGCAGGTAAGTCTTCACACTAAATATTTAAGTACTGAATTTGGTATCTAGACAACTATTGTTCAACCCATATTACAGGAAATCGACACTTATATCATATTTCAAAAGAAAGGATAGACCATGATGACCTTTAGAGACAACAATAGAAGTAGTATAGGCGATTTGAAATCAACAGGAGTATTGAAACTAGATGTTTTCACATACAGCACAATAATTAAGGTATTATCTATCTATAGTAAATATACTTCAGTCTTAAAATGGACATTATGTGTCTAATATCCTACATTTTTATCGCTTCTCGCATACTTTTTACACTTCTCCGTACATTATCTGACCATTCTATGAAAAATTTCTTATCTTGTATCTTTATATTCGCATCAATGATGTGTCTTTCTTGATGCAAAGATGTGGAAAATGACCTCGAAATTAAAGAAGATATTTTGTAGTTGGTGTTACTCCCCAACAAATATAGTGTGGCATTTGATACTCTAAAGTATTTGCCAAAACAAAGTATCTTTGTAATATATGTGATTTCTCTATGCAAGTATATCTTGTATCAAAAGAGTTTATCAAAAAGAATTTTGGTGTTCAAGTTATCAAATGCCACACTATATTTCTTGGTGCCTCCATAATGTGACTTAACTATATTCTTGTAGGGATCACAGTATTTAGTATCTGAAAAGGCCAGGTTTAAATTCATGTAAATGAATGCTCTAAAACAAACTCACACACATACGAGGGATAAAGAGTTAAAAAACCCATTGTTTGAGGATTGATAAACACGCATACCACATTCGAGGATGCTCCCGGTAAAATTGAGTTATCACTTCGAGTGTGGGACTGTATATACATATCTGCTCGATCAATCTCTTTTTTATTTATTTGGTACTACAAATAAAACAAAAAATAGTTCATAATTAATAATAATACTCTATTTATAAAAGTCTAATACATGATTAACGATAAAAATATTGAAATAACATCAAATATTACCAATTCATTCTTCTTTTTGGAATTGATTTAGTGCCCAATGTATGACCTACCAACAATTTTTTTTTTCCGATTTTCACATTTTTTGTTGCTATATCCTCGCATTGTATGTATTTATAAATTAATAATAATATATAACAATAAGTAAGAATTGATAATACATAAATTAGAATAAACACAACCTCGCGATTATCGTTAGCCAATAATCAACCAACTTGACCCATTGATTAGGATTTACTCGATCATTGTTGATAGTATTCTCTATCGATTTGGCACGGTCACACCAGCACAAAATTATTACTCTTTAAGTTAGACTTCCAATCTCTCCACCTATTATTCATGATAGTCATCGGATTTTCTCTTAGCATTGGGGTGATCTGTGGTAAATCGTTTCTACAACAAACAAATTTACACATATATTAGTTTGTTTCAATGTGCTTAATGTCAAATTCTATAAAATGGTATGATTAATAACTGAATTTCATCCCAAGCCCTGTCATGTTAGCCTCATCATATTGGACCATGTTGGAGTACTTATTGGAAAAAATTCTCCATCATGAAAGCAAGACACCCGAGAAAAGTGGTTAACTTATTGGCCTCTCCCCAACAGGTGACCATTTGCATCATAAATTACTTTTTGGGTGCATCGATATTTGACCATAATTTTGCTCCCATTGTTGGTCCACGCTTCCTCTTAGGTCGAGAACCCCAAAAGAGAGAAAGAATCAAGAACTATGTATTGAACAAAAGATGAATTGAACATATAGAACCTTGATGATTACAACTCGTGTCTAATTTCTATGTCTCATTTTGTTCGATCAACTACTCATATAATTACTTGTGTCAAACATATTTATGTAATGATTCATACTATATATTTATTATGAATTAAAAATAAATATATAATATCTTTATTATTCAATATAAAAATCAATAATATGACGAGTCCCCCCCCCCCCTTCCTACACATTTCAGAGGATTACCAGGTTAAAGTCCAGGGAGTCCCACATACATTTATTCCCTTGGGGTTTAAAGACTTCCACTTACAAAATTTTATAATCTACAAGTTATATAAGCACATTATTAGCTCACTAGATGAAGGATGAAGTATGAACTAAGCTGGATAGCTAGATTTTAAAACCATGAAGTAAAATATACATAATACAACTTTATATAGATGCTCAAACTATAAAAACTTACGAGTCAGCAAGGACATTTAATCAAATTAAGGTTCTGAAAGAAAGCACAACACCAAGTTAATTCTCATGACAATGCAAGTATAAGTGTAGATATATGCATGGTACCTTCAACATTCTCATGAATACTTTCCTCCTCTACATGTGGTTCATCGGCATGGATCTCATTATCATTAATTTTCGGGCCATTGGAACAGTTAGCACGAGATCTAGATGTTCTATTAGAAGCCATTAAAGGAACCTGAGAAACAAAAATATGAATGTGACACTTTCGTAAGAAAAGTTATTAGTTAAATCTAATGAAGCAAGAGAGCTTTCACGGTTATTAGTTAAATCTGAAACTAAGTCCCCAAAATTAACAAATACATCCAAATGAAATACATCTAAAAATAAGTTGGCTAGCTAATACGTAAATTTGTAGACACCGAGGTGGGGAGGGGAGGCAAAGAGGGTAGTCCATTTAATTTCCAGTTTAGTCTAATTTGATCTTCAAATCTACTTACATTGAAATGTTGACAAAAGAAGTGTGTTTAAAACACTAATAAGATGATGTAGAAAACAAAGTAAAAGCTAATAAGACAAGGAGCACCAAGATATAATATCAAAACGGATCTATCAAAGTGTAACGGTTTCTCTTTTGGAGAAAATGGACAAAGTGTAAAAAGCAGATCTATCAATTGTGATCTTTATCCTCTTCATTCTTCGTCATCTTCATTTTCCTCACTATCACCCTCTTCTTCATCTTGGGACCCTCATCTTCTCCTTCTCCTTCATCTTCGTCTTCGTCTTCGTCTTCGTCTCCATTCTCATCTTCATTTTCATCAACAATATGTTCAATCATTCGTCTTTTGAAACGAGATGTATCAATTTGAGATCCTAGTTTTCGCTTATTTTCCGGTCTTTTTCGTCCATTTTCAACTAATTCAAAGATCAACGTCATTCCTAACCCAATTTATGTTTTCAATATCAACTTCAAGAATTTGGAGTGATGAATTCTTCATTGGTTTTGGGTAAATCGTCACTATCGAGAATCTACTTCAAAGATCTTCACATAAATCTCTCGGCTTTGTTCGTATAACCACACGCCAATTGTTATCCCTTTGATCATCAACATAAAATATTTGTTGAACACGAAGCGAGCATTACAAAGGTCTCATCGGTTGAACCAAACTTTTGATGATTTACATGCGTGAAGCCATAGTCGTCACGTTTGACCCCTCTATCACGTGCTAAAACTGTCATACCACTTACATTTGAATAGAACAACTTTGCGGATCCATAATAATCTAATTCAACAACATCTTCCAAAATACCAAAGTATTCAACTACATCTTCCTTAGGATTTCGATCTCTAGCGAGATGAATATCCACCAGTAATTCTTACCACATATACCCCCACTATTCTGCGTTCTCCTCTTACTCTCACAACTTGTCGAATGGAATCGATACCCATTTACCAAATAACCATCTCCTCTCCGCCTATCAAATTTGGGCCAAATGCAAGAGCTTGAACTTCCTTTTCAAGCATCGTTATTCATAGTTGCCATTTACAAAATGGTAGCGATATAAGCAAATTCCATCCATTTATTATTAATAACCATTACAAAATTTTGCATAAAATTACGTTCAAATAATGTAGTACTTACATAATTCTTAAACCATTCGGAAAATTCCTTTTCTTAGCATTGTCAATTTCCTTGGCGTCGGTTTTTTGCTTACGCTTTCCACGTCATAACATATATGAATCTTGCCAAATACTACAAATAAATAAACAAATTAAACAAATTTTTTTTGTCATAGCTATTCAGCTAACATAAGTTATTAATATTTCGAACAATAAATGTCATTCTTTATTTACTCACCTTAGATATGACTCAACCTCTCGTACAATTAAATAGCACATACGGTGTGCACTCTTGACATCATCGCTACATAGAGTACAAACTTTTGGGACATTAAGAAATCGACCTATGTTTCTAAATCTGAGAGAGAATCTCTTTTCCTTGTTCATATCCGACTTCATTTCTTCCAACTCGTTTCCATGCGCAAAGATTGTTTTGACTCAAATATCTTGAGCAAAATGTAACACATTCTTCAAAGAATATACCCTTCTACAATTGACCTTCCGGATGACTTCTATTGCGAATATACCCTTTTAACTTGCCCATGTATCTTCAAAAGCCCACATTTGTCGATATTTAACATTTCCATTATCTTCGCCTCTTCAATGAGGTGGACACACAAATGTACCATTATATCAAAGAAAGCAGGAGGAAACACCATCTCAAGCTTTGCAAAGTATTAACGGAATTTTTTGTTCAACCGTTCATAATCTTCCGATGTGTTATAGTTGGAACATAATTCAAGTAGTTACAAAGTTCAATTATTGTTGAAAGCGACATATGTCAGGCAAGTCGATTACATCGTATTGCTATTGGAAGTAATTGTTCCATTAAAATATGGCAATCGTGACTTTTAAGACACGAGATCTTGCCCCCTTCAAATTGATGCAACGTGAAATATTTGAAGCATATCCATCAGTACCTTAACATTTTTCAACACTTGCAAGAAATCATGTCTTTCTTTCTTAGACATTGAGTAGCTTCTGCGGTACGTGAAAAAGGTACTTTGAATCGCTTGCTTGCATCTGTATTGGATGGAGCTCTCTTCTTATACCCATTGTCATCAAGTCCAATCGTGCTTTTAAATTATCTTTTGACTTTCCTTGCACACTCAACAATGTCCCAATCAAAGGCTATCACAAATGTTTTTGGCAATGTTCATTCCATCTAGATTGTGGCGCAACAAAAGGTTCCGCTTGATATGGCAATTCAAAGAAAATAGATTTCTTCCTCCAATTATGTTTTGAGTCATGGGGAATGGTCTTCGTCTTTAGTGGGTGTCTTTCCAAAAGTGACATTAATAGCATTAACTTGTTCAAGAATATCAAATCCTCGATGGCACCACGGAGCTTCACTATGGTCACATTCTCCGTTAAATCTTCGTGTATCAAACCTATAACTATGATCCGACTCCAGAAAACAACGATGCCCGATATAACATTCCTTACTTTGCAATCTACAAGAACGAGTGTTCATTTGACATGATGGACAAGCTAACTTACCTTTAGTACTCCAACCGAACAACATAGCGAAGAGTTGGAAAATCACTAATTGTCCACAACAAAGGCCGCACGCATTTGGAACTTTATGTACCGTTAGATGCATCATACGTTTCAACCCCATTACTCCATAGTATCTTCAACTCCTCAATTAAAGGTTGCATATACACGTCAATATCATTACATGGAGAGTTTGGACCAGGTATTAACAAAGGCATGATAAAATACTCCTGCTTCATACACATCCATGGTGGTAAGTTATATACAACAATTGTCACTGGCCATATACTATACGGTGACCCATGGGTAAAGGGACTCATGCCATCGATTGGACGATCGAGTCTTACATTTCGATGTTCTTGAGAGAGAATGTAGGTACATTGTATCCAAATGCTTCCAAGCTGCAGAGTAAATTTGGATGACGATTCACTCCATCTTTCCGTCGCTTTATATGATGCCACATCATGTATTTTGCAGTTTCTACAGACATAAATAGCCTCTCGTAATCTCGGAATTAACGCTAAATAACGTAATTGCTTCACAACTACTTTGCTCCTCTTCGTTTTTGTATCTATTTGTGTCTTCTCTGATACAACCATCTCGATCCCGCTTCCATCTCGATGATTTGCAAACCTGTCATAAGACTCTAATTTTTTCATTCTCCTCCAAAAGAGCATACAATCATTCTCGCATGCATCAATCTTCTCATAACCAAACCCTAAATTTCCAACCATTTTTCTTCATTTCATAAAATTATCGAGCAAGTTTGCAAATGATGGAAATGATGACTTGAACTTTCTGAGCAATCCATCAAAGGACACATCGGTCCATTTGCTAACATTTTTATGATTGAAAAGCCATACAACGAATGAAAGGATATCTCATTTTCACATCCAGGATATAAAGGTTGATTGGCCTCGACATGTACTTTTGGTATTTTGAAGCTTCGGTATAATTTAATCTACACCGTGATCCCTAAATATATCATTTACCATCTCGGGTATATGATGCTCATCTTGGATTGTGATGGTTCTTCGTGAACATCATCATTACTCACATCCCCGACAATCACATCTTCCCTTGATGCACCCAATTCGTGTAGCCAAACATAAATCCATCACAAATCAAATGTTCACGAATAGTAGCTCGAATAACGGTATCTACCATTTACTAATTCTTATATGGGCAAGGAATTCTTCCGTTACCATGCCCACTTTTTGAAACCAAAGTCCGTAAATATCTCTATGCCGCAAGATATTCTCTAGAATATCTTGGTAATTCCATCCACATCTTATCCATAATATTATGTCCCTAAATCAAATTGAACAACCATCGTAATGATATTGCGTATAGAAATCTAATATAATTAATTATGATAATTAATTATCATAATTAAGTACCTGAATGCCAACCAAACTCCCGGTTCACTCAAATAAAACAAAAAGGTCGTAGATAATTTAAATATTAATTATCATAATTAGCGAATTTCAAATAAGCGTAGGTAATAATTAAGGGTGACTACACCAAAACATTACATTCAAGGTCTCAATGTTGGACATGGAAGTTCTTTTAATTATAAGCCTCAAATATTCCTACAAATTAATTGCGAGTACGTTTGTCTCCGCTGGTTTAACATCTGTTGGATTCCTTCTAGTCAATAGAGAGAAATATACTAAAACAAGTACTAAATCACTAGCAAGCTATAGATTTCAAACTAACATTTGGTGTTAGATTTACTTTTATGTAGACCCCATAAAATAGTACCACCACGGGCAAAGACACCTGTTCTCTTCAAAACTTAGGGCTTGTTAAAATAGCAAGGTTTTTTAGGCGATTAAGCATACAACTAAAACAAGTACAAGATTTTGTTACTCGACCCTTTTCACCCACTTTCATATATCGTATATAGAATCGGAATTTAGCCCTTTATAAAAGCAGAACTTCCTAGTTTTAACGATTCACCCCGCAGGCCAAGAATCCTTAGAAACCTTACGAGAAATTTGGTTACTTGTATAATTTTTTACCAACTACTAGATGACTTTGATATTGTTTGATTTGTTACTTGTATAATTTTTTAGGCCATGCTAGCTATTTGAGTGCTCCTCATACGTTTAAAGTGGGTAGTTCAACTACTACTATTAAATAACAGTTTTACAACAAACAAAGTCAGCCCCCTTAACAGATAATACCGCCAAAATGATAGACAATATGTTGTTATGCCTGCCTACTACTTTATAAAACAAAACAATAAAAAATCTAGCATATAATGCTTAGCTTCTCTCAGTAAGGTGGGAACATGCCTAAGGTCCGGTGGTAATTGAGGATTCAATGTTATTGCCCAGTCCCAAGTACCAGCGGCTACAAGGTTATCCAAGGGAACACAAAGCTTGAACACCAACAAGACTACTAAGAACGATACAACTATATTTCAAGGACATTTGAAACCATCTTTGCAACACATTATTTTGCCAATAATATTATACCCATTCCACAACATGTCATTATTTTAACTTGCAAAAGCATTTAAAAATGACAAAAAGGTCAAGAGTAGAACCCACAACCGAAAAAGAATATGGGATCACTCTGTCAAATTGATATGCATACCCGAAAGAAACTTATACTTCAGAGTATTTCTTATTTAGAAATTCAGCATAAAGTACCTAATCTTATAGGATGACAACAAAGGTCATTTAACCACAAAAATGATAACTATATATATATATATATATATATATATATATATACGTAACTACTACTTTTACAAACTAGTTGCTTATACGAAAATTTGCGACATGATCGCTGCTTCCCATCAAATTTAATTAGTACTGCTACCAATGTCATATGAATATGACATTGAACCCAACTCTGATGGCTCACAAAACACCCCACAGAAGGGTGTCCCAAAATTAGAAAATTTAGGGCTTGTTAGAAGGAGGAGAGAAATAGAGAAAATCATAACAACTAAGGGGTAAATAAAATTGAAAACCTAAAGAATGAAATTATACCTCCTCAAACAGCCGGTCAATATGATCCTTTCAAGCCGGACGGAGAGATGGAGTGAGACGAAGTCCGACGAAGTCCTACGAAGTCTGGCATACACGAGATGATGCAGAGGGAGTGAGAATGCTGAAGATCTTGATCGAGTTACTAAGATGTTAATCGAATGATTAAGATGTCGATTTGGGGGAAAGAATATGAGAGATCTGTGACTGATAAAACTCCCCTTTAACCCTCGTATATGATCCTTTCTACGCCTCCCTTATATGACCCTCGTTAATTAAAATCCTTAAAAAAATTCCTATACCGACGGCCAACTTGTGACCCTCGCAATAGACTACCTTCAGGGTCCTATACCGACTGGCCAAGAAGTGGACAAATCATTATAGATACTCTATAGCGACAGTGCCTCGGTGTTAACCGTCGCTATATCTCGTCGCTATATGTTGAATTTCTAGTAGTGATAATAACATGAATTTATTTCCTAATTTACATTAGTTTTATGATACAAATCCAAATTAAATTATAATTGATCTTTTAATCATTACCCTTTTATTTTTGACAAAACATTATCTCTAATATACACACACACACACACACCATACATCACATTTATATAACATTAGCCATTATTCATAATATAATTTTTTTTATTGCGGTTTCATTTCGTTAACATAAGAACCAGGACAATTAAAATAATAATTATCAACACTTTGTTCCTAACTGAGTCCACTATTATATTATTCACGATACTGATTTTTTTTTTCCAAACTCATTTTTTTGAATCTGGCAATCTACTCTTATATATAGATATCATGCATGTGAGATCCCAAAGTATTCAAGTTTCTTATAATTATTATTCTATTTAGTAAATGGTTAAATTGATAAAGGGTTAAAGTTAAGGGTGATATTTGAAAATTTTGCAAAGTAAGCAAGTTGATATAAAATATTCGTTGTGTCGGGAAATATTCAATTGTTCGAGAAATATTCGTTTTAATAGGGAATATTCGTACGACGGCACAATCATTGGTGGATACCACAACGGAGGTACTGTCATAGTTAGAAAATGACTAAAATATTTTTAAAAATAATGGCAAAAGTTTTACCGTTAAACTGTTGAATTACCCGGTAGTAAAATTACAGTAATACGTGTGGTTGCATAGTAGCACACGGTATTGATTATTGATGCTTACGTGAAAAGCCACTCAGTTATACTTAATTATTGCTATAGTAATTGCTGCATAATATATCTCATATTATTGATTCAATTATTGTCACAGTATCATCTGCATAATATTTATTATTATTAAATCAATAATTGAGACGACAGAGTTATTCATATTATTATTTATAATATTGACGATGTTTAGAAAGTTTTGTCGAGGAGAGGTTTGGTCACCTAATCATTGCGCCTTGATAGGAGAAATCTTTATCTGAAAAGCCCCCCTTTCCTGGGAATGATCTGGTTGTTAAATATTGTGAGTTATAATATTAATGATGAATAAGTTCGCGTTGATTAAAGACGAAATTGATATTTTTATTGTGTTGGGATTATTAGTGTTAGTGAAAATCAACATCTATTCCGATAATAATTGATGTCTGGAGGTTATATTGACCAATCGGATAATTAATCGAATAAATGAGCAATTAATTGCTATTAATTCACATGCTTATAACTATTTGTTCATATGTGTGTACAATTGATTCACATGCATGTACTATTAGGGGAAGTGGTGCAAGATTGATAATACTTGCATGACTAAATTAAAAATGGAGGTATAGATGAAGATACTATACTGTAATTATTATTTTCACATGTATAGAACTATTGATTCACATGATTGTACTATTGATTCACATGATGTACTATTAGGGGAGGTGGTGCAAGTTTGATAATACTTGCAGGACTAAATTAAAAATGAAGGAAAAGAAGAAGGTATTATACTATAGTATTTCGAGCCCCAAAACGTACAATTATCAAAACTATGTTTTCTTATAAATAGAAGTTCATTCTCCATTCATTCTCACCAATTCACTAAGACTCACAAGAACAATTATAGAGAGAAGCTATATAAAGAAAGAAGAAGAGAAGTCTGCTACTTCACTATTCCAGTATCCAGTCTTCTTCTGAGGTAAGAGGTATTATTTATTTCATATTTTGAAGATATATTATTTTTCGTATTCATATGAATATTATTTTCGTTCAATATTCGTAAGGAATATCATCTTCGTTCAATATTCGTAGGAATATTATTTTCATTCAACAGTCGTAAGGGGTATTATTTATTTCATATTCTGAAAAGATATTATTTTTTGTATTCGTATAAATATTATTTTCGTTCAATATTCGTAACGAATATCATCTTCGTTCAATATTCGTAGGAATATTATTTTCGTTCAACAGTCGTAATGAGTATTTGATGTGTTAAAAATATGTACTGCAAGTGCATAGTGTCTAATTGAAGAACTGGCAAGTACAGGTCGAACCCACGGAGACTAGATTAATTTTAATGTTTTCTTAATATTTATTTTAAGCGAATTAGAAATAAAGATTGAGAATTAATTAACTAGAATATGAAAACAATTAATGAGAAAACAATCTAGGAATCTGAATCCACTAAATAATAAACATAACATATAATTCAATCTCTTCTATTTTTGTAACTCAAATTATGATTTTGATCTCCCTTCCCTTTAATTTAGTAATTTATAATTAATGTGGGCAAGCATAGACTATGAAAATTTAAGGATTAACTATAACCCATCAAAACTTCTTTGAGCAAGCATGGATTATGAAAAACTCATATTTTAACAATATTCTATCAAAACCTCTTAATTAATTTAAAATCATATAAGAACTATAAAACGAAGGTATTTCAATAACGAAACATGAAGGCGAAATCAATTAAACATAAAAGCATAAATAATAGAAGAGATAAAAAATATTATTACGAATAATTATTTAATTTCATCTTCATCCTAGATTAAAGAAATTAACTAGACATGAAAATAAATAAATTAACTAAAATAAAGAAGAAGTAGAAGATTGAAAATAAATAAGAAAACTCTCTTTATTCACGATCCTCCAACAAGCGTACAATGAAACGTAATTTAATTTACCCCTACTTCTAACCTAAAGTAATACAATACCTCATACCTTTCTCTCTAAAACAAGAGACCTATTTATAGGAAAAATAACTTTGAACCCTAATTTAGATTCATTGAACTTGGTCACTTTTGTTCCCTTTCCATGTAGGTTTCAATTTTCTAGTGTCAATCAACTTCTCAAAAAGATCTTCTAGATAAAGAGATCTTCTAGATTGACTTTCCTTTCTCTTGTTGGATTTGACTTGAACACTAAGATTGTTCAACCACTTTCCTTCTCCTTGTTGGATTCTTCTTGGATATTCCTTACATGAATAAGAGCATTAAATATCGCTTGATCACCAAGATTTTGACTTTATTGCAAAAAAATATTAAATCCTACAAAATAAAATAAAATATATTAATTTAATAAACTAATATAATTAAAAGGATAAAATTAGGGATAAAAAAATGTATGAATTATGTGTCTATCAGTATTATTTATTTCGTATTCATGAAGAGAGTTATTTTCTTTCAATACTTATAAGGGTTGTTACTCCATTCTTTATTATTCTGTTGGAATAACCTGTCTACGCGGACTACCGCATGCATGATAAAATTCTTCTGTTAATCCATTCTTTATTATTCTGTTGGAATAACCTGTCTACGCGGAATACCACATGCATGATGAAATTCTTCTGTTATTCCATTCTTTATTATTCATTGGAATAACACTGGCTCACGCGGACTCTGCGCATTTAGTGAATGACCCTTCGTATTCATTCTTTATTAAATTGTGGAAATAATCTGTCTACGTGGATTGCCGCATTGCGGATGAAAATCCATTTGCACTTTCGTATATTCTATTATACTCGTATGAGATATTCTTTCGTTTGTACTCGTCATGGAATATCGTTTTCTTTTGTATTTTCCTTTCATGGGTACTATTCATGTATACCACACTATTCACGTATATGGTACTATTTATAAATACGGGTACTATTCATAAAGTACTATTCATAAAGTACTATTCACGAAGTACTATTCATGAGTACTATTCACGGGTTACTATTCCTGAAGTACTATTCACGGGGTACTATTCACCCGGGTACTATTTACCCGGAGTACTATTCATGACAAAAATTGATTTCTTTTCGGTCCAAATCATTTTTTATACAATATTATTCTTGAATTTTACTCCACAAAGCAGTATTATATTGACAATTTGGATATTTTTAAATTCTGGATAAATTTAAATTCTTTAATATTTATCCTTGATTTCGTTTGATTAATGTTTATATCATTGTCATCATCCTCATGCTTATATTATGATGAAAGTCCTCTTTGGCTTACGTGTATAGATGGAATGTTGATTGGTATGATTATGACCATGGATCATTCGGTATAATTATGACTCGCAATGTTACAAATGATGTGGTAAATGTCCTCATTGGTCCGTAGTGCATTGATGAACAGTTATTGGTATGATTATGACAAGAGATTATTCGGTATAATCATGACCATTGATGATTACATGAATATCCTTGGCCCGTAGTACAGAGATGATTCGATGATGTGGTTTATTTATTAAGCTGAGTCTCAGCGATAAAGTTGATGAAAAACTTTTTAAATCATAGAAGATAGTAGATGCTCTACTTGACTCTTCTAATGAATTGCTTGTTCCGCTGCAGTTAAACTTGTTGTCTATTGTATTCTATCAACTGTTATACTGTTGAAGGCTAGCGATAATTTATTCTGCATTATCTTAGTCATAATATTTCTTACTGGGCTAGTTGAGCTCACCCTTTTCTTTCGTCGTTCTCTTCAGGGAATGAGAATATAGTTGGGACTGGTCGGGGAACGGATTGATGGTCCAGATGGTTGTTTTAGTAGTCCTCACTATTCTGTGAAATAGTGTGATAATAAATGTATTGAGGACTTCATTTGAGTTTAAATAATGTCTATGAGACAATATTTGTGTAAAAACTCTCAGTTATGTTTTGTCGTATATTACCCGACAGTTGTATAATTAAGTTTGTATTTGATTTATGTACCATGTATTTGGCGACTCAGAATGGGTGATGTATACCTATTTTGGGGGTGTCACAATGCATGTACTAAATTTATCATGTATACTATCAATCAATTAATTATCTATTAGCATGGGTAGTAGTTTCCATCAATAGATTAATAAACAATTCATAACAAAGACTTACATGAATAACAACTAAGTCAAAGCAAATAATTATTTACCTTTTATCTCCTCACAGTAATACAATATGAATTTGTCAACTTCCTTCTCTCTATATATGTGAATTACTTGAGCCTTTGATTATTTTTTTTCTCTCAAGTTCAAATACTTACTGCCGCCTCTGTTTCTTTGTTCTTTTCCCCTTTGCATTGGGTGTAATACTGAAGTAGGTTAGGTTTTATTTATTAATTCTCCTAATTATATATAATTTAATATTACCCACATATAAATTAAACTAAATTAGTTTTTAAGGCCCAATTTTAAAATTTTAATTTATCCACACTTATTAATATTTATTAGCCCATATAAATTAAATGACCACTTGGCCCAAATAAAATACAAAGTCCAATTAATATGCTTTAAAAACAAAATAATTTTTTTGTTATTTAATATTTATTTATTTATTATTTATTATTTTTATTTTTATTTTTATTTTTATTATTTTTCAGGTATTACATCACCTACCCCTTAAAAAGAATTCCGTCCCCGGAATCAAAAGAATAGAACGTACCTAATTATCAAAAAGATGCAGATATTCTGCTCGAATAGACTCCTCCATCTCCCAAGTGGCTTCTCGCTCCGAATGGTTCTTCCACAGAACCTTAACAAATGGAATTGTCTTCCTTTTCATAATCCGCTCTTGTCGATCCAAAATCACCTCGACTTGTTCCTCACAAGTAAGATCCTCCCGAATCTTATCGAATGGATATTGCACCACGCGCAATGGATGATAATGGTAACTTCTCAACACCGATACATGGAACACATTGTGCACATGAGCTAGCTGTGGAGGCAAAGCTAACCGATATGCAACTTCACCAACCCTCTCCAAAATCTCAAATGGACCGATATATCACGGACTAAGCTTTCCTTTCAACCCAAATCGCTGAATGCCCTTCCAAGGAGAAACTTTTAGAAACACATGCTTACCAGGTTCAAACTCTAAAGTCCTCATACGCTTTATCAAGATAACACCTCACGTGATCGAGCCGACTTCAATTTCTCCTTAGCCACCGCTACCTTCTCCGTAGTGATTTGAACTAACTCAGGCCCTTCTATGGCCCTTTCGCCAACCTCATCCTAACAAGTTGGTGCCCGACACTTTCTACCATACATCGCCTCAAAAAGAGCCATTCCAATACTTGCATGCCAACTGTTGTTATAAGCAAACTCAACTAGGCTCAAGTAATTATCCCAATTACCCGACCACTCAAGTGCACAAGACCTCAACATGTCCTCTAATGTCTGAATAGTCCGTTCGGATTGCCCATCGGTTCATGGATGGAAAGAAATCTTTGAAGTTGAGCCGAGTGCCCCAAGCTCGTTGAAACCCTTTCCAAAACCGTGAAGTGATCCGTGGGTCCCGATCTAAAACAATAGACACTGGAGTACCATGTAGTCTAAGAATCTCCGGAGTACCTCTAAACAATTTTTTTTTCTAATTTGATATCAGGAACCTAACCCTTAATCTCATTCACCAACTCACCATTCCCAAAATAGAGAGAAGGGCAAATGGAGGCGTGCGACACCAACGGTGGCGAAGTGCTTCTCTTCTCCAATTCTCCTCCAATCCTCCGGGTATGCTTAAGAATAAGATCTATGCTAAATTGCTAATCATCCGATTCATCTCCCTATTTATTGGGATTGCTCTATGATTCAATTTCAATCTAGTTCTATATGATACAAATTACAGAGATTTAACTTAATGATTTTTTGTTGTTGTAGTTTTATTAATTATATGTCATATGAATAGCTTGATTCTATCTCATGGGCTTCTTTGAATCTCTTTCCAGAATGAAATTGGCACAACAGACCATCTTTCTTTTCTTCAATCACAATTGATTTCAGGTGTGAACTAAGTTTTTTTTATTCTTATTATAATTTCCCCCTTTTGTTAGTATTATTAAATTGGATGCATCTGTCCCATTTTCAGCAAAAGTTGAGTTCATGAAATTGGCAGTTTGGCATAACTTTTTTGTTGTTGTAATTAAGTTCACAATATCTTTAATTCTTTAAACAACCAATATGGACAAATTTGTATTCAGAAAAGCTTCTGCATTTGAAGAATCATGTTCTAATAAAAATCAGAAAAAGGATGATGATAAAGTAGATTTGGAAAATCTTGAAGCAGACCCTGGGTTGCGAAAGAAAATATCAAAGTGTCATCCTCTCTCAAACATAACTTCCCACAGACTCAAATTGGGGGATACTTATGTAGATTTAATCCTTCTTGGTTTAAAGAATATGGAAATTGGTTGGAGTATATCATAGCTATTGATGCAACATTTTGCTTATGTTGCTATCTATTTAGCCCGAACACTGGAAAACAAGTGGGTGGTGATTTTTTCAATACTAACAGCTTCATAACATGGAACAAGAAAGAGAGATTTGATATTCATGTTGGAGGGCCTAATAGTGCTCATAACCAAGCTTGGAGTAAATGTCAAGATTTGATGATGAAACCAAAGCATAACATTCAGAATGTTTTTATTAACCAATCTGAACAAACGAGACTTGAATATCGAATTCGCTTAAATGCATCACTTGATTGCATAAGATTTCTTTTGCATCAAGGGTTATCCTTTCGTGGTCATGATGAAGATAATGATTCAAGTAATAGAGGAAATTTCTTACAGCTTCTACAATTTCATACTAATCACAATGAAAGTATCAACAATATTGTGTTGCAAAATGCTCTAAAAAATCTGAAATTGGTGCCAAGTGATATTCAGAAAGATATTATAAATTATGTTGCAGTAGAAACTACCATTGCTATCATTAGTGATATTGGAGATGATGTGTTTGCAATATTAGTTGATGAGTCTCGTGATATTTCAATCAAAGAAAAGATGGCCATAGCTTTAAACTATACGGATAGAAAGGGATGTGTTGTTGAACGTTTTGTTGGTATAGTTCATGTTACTAGTACCACTGTTTCATTGCTTAAAGAAGCAATTGAGACCTTTTCCTCAAGTCACGGACTAAGTTTATCAAGAATACATGGTCATGGGTACGATGGAGCCAGTAACATGCGAGGTGAATTAAATGGTCTCAAAACCTTAATCATGAATGAGAATCCTTTTGCATTTTATGTCCATTGTTTTGCTCATCAACTCCAATTAACTAGCTATTGTAGCTGTTGCTAGTAAGCATAAACACATTGCTTGGTTTTTTAACAAGGTTTCTGAGTTATTAAATGTGGTTGGAGCATCATGCAAGCGTTGAGATAGTCTTCGAGAGAAGAAGCTGCTAGAGTCGGGAAAACATTGATGAATAATGAATTTCAAAGTGAGAAAGGCTTGCATTAAGAAATTAGTCTTAAACCGGCAGGTAACACACGTTGGGGATCATATTATGAGACACTTTTGAACTTAATTCTTATATTCGCCTCAGTGATTGATGTACTTGAGGAGGTTTCAGATGATGGTTTGGTATACCAATAAAAATGTATTGCTTTTAGTTTATTAGAGTCATTGCAATCATTTGGTTTTGCATTTGATCTAATATTGATGAGAAAGATATTGGGAATTACAAATGAATTATCACAAGCATTGTAAAGAAAGGATCAAGACACTGTAAATGCTATGGAATTAGTTAAAGTGTTTAAGCAACTATTGAAGGTTATGAGAGATGAGGGATGGGAGAAACTACTTGATGAAGTTTGTTTATTTTGCAACAAACACAAAATTGACATTATAGATATGAATGCTTTATTCCATGGGAGATCAAGTCGAAAATCTCAAGGTATTACAAAATTTCACCATTATTATGTTGAGATATTTTGTACTGTTTTGGATTGGCAACTTCAAGAATTAAATGATCGTTTTATGAAAGCAAGTATTGATTTGTTTTTATCAGTGTCATGCTTAAATCCTAGTGATTGTTTCACTAGTTTTGATAAGGACAAATTGATTAATCTCGCTAGCATTTATTCAAATGACTTTTCTCCAATGGATCTTATGAAACTTGATAGTCAACTAGATAATTATGTTTCTGATATGCGGACAAATCAAGAGTTTTTAGAAGTTCAAGGGATTAGTTGTCTTGCAAGAAAGTTCGTAGGTACTAAGAAACATATTGTATTTCCTTTATTATATCGGCTTCTAAATTTGACATTAATCTTACCTTGCGACTACTACTGTTGAAAGAGCTTTTTCTGTGATGAAGATAATTAAGAGTAAGTTACGCAATTCCATGACAGATCAACTGATGAATGATTGCTTGATTACATACATCGAGAAGGATGTATTTGATTACATTGACAATGAAAGTATTATGCAACGATTTTAACGAATGAAAATGCGCAGAGGACAATTGTAATTATTATTTTCTACTGGTTATTTTTTGTGAATAAGTTTGATAGCTACAACAATGACATATTATATTTTTATGGTTATATATTTGAATCGTGTTTTGTTACTATAATTATTAATTTTAATTTATTATCTGATACTCTAATTATTGATCCCACTTCAAACAAATTCTGACTTCACCATTGTCTTTATTAATAAAGTTACTTGTTTCCACTCATTAAAGATTCTATTTACAAAAACAAAACCCAAGCTTTTTGTCCAAACAGCTTGTTTGGATATAAGAAAGGCCTGGGTATTTTGAGACGGACGGATTATTATATAGCTCAGACCCTCAAACCCTTGTGCGAGCTTGCCTGCACTAGACAAAATGACATAATAGAAGGTAGCTTATGAGTTCCAGGTGGGGTGGCACATGGTTAGGTTAACAATATAAAAGGCCATATTTTGGCCTGATTTGGAAAAGGATTTTGGGCGTGAATAGTCGGTTGCGGTTAGGGTGTAAACGAATATATACAGATCCAAATATAGTAATATTTATATTTATTTATTTATGAATTATCTTCAAATTGAATACGGATAATATTTATTTTTTTTCGAATACGAATAATATCCACTTTTTTCTAAATACGGATGCGAATGAATACGAATTTTTTGATTCTGAATTTATAAATTTCTAACTATAACTAGAATAAAAAAATAATGAGTTTTATAATATAGTTAAATGAATGAATGTTAATATATTTATTTTTAATAACTATTTAAATACAATAATCAATGTTCTAAATTACAATTCAAATAAGTTTTTATTATTTTGAAATCTTAAATTTCAAAATAAATGCTCTACTTATTAATGTTTAGATGTCCATTAATAAGTTAGATGTCCATTTTATGTGTAGAGTAATATTGTAATGTGTGAATATTTATAATTTATAATTAAATTCAAAAGTTTACATTGAATAGTTAATTGTTTTTCTCAAATACTTGATTAAAACTTTAATAATATATTTATGGGGATTTTTATTTATAATTTATCCTCAATACATAGATTACAATTTACATAGTTATAAAAAGTTTATTTTATTTTATTATATTTATGGAGAGTGCGATTTATAATGTATATGTGACAACTAGTTAATACAACTTGATCCAAAATTTACTTTGAACTTACTTTAAATATTTGGTCTTCTAATTTCTAAATAATTGGGCAAATGAAAGTGATAAATACTCCCTCCACCCGAAAATTCATAAACGTGAATTAGAATTAATTTAGAAATACATTTTAACAATAAAATTATATTGTTCATTGTTCCCACCTCCCACCTCCCAGCATTGCAAGTAAGTTTTGAAAGTAAAAAAACTTATAACAAGCTAATAACTATAGTTTTGTTCTTCTAGTATATAATTTTCTTGTTAAATGATACATTTTAGATATTTTAACTTTATAATAGTAAAAATCCATTAACTATACTTAAATCAATTTATCTTAATTTATTAATATTATAATAAAAGTGTTATTTCCTATTTTTTAGAAGTGAAATGATATATTTTTAAAATAATTTTCTTATGATAGTGAAAACTAATTATTATATGTGAAAAACCAATTTAAAAAATTATTGTTTATTATATAATGATTAATATATATATATATATAAATTATTTGAATACGAATTCCGAATACGGATCCGAATCTGGATATTCACTATCTGACAATATATTTACGGTCGGATGTTAAAATAAATACGCCTATATTCGTATTCGTATTTATTTATTTAAAATATCTTTAAACCGAATACAGATATATCTATTTTTTTAATACAAATAATATCCATATGCGATTAACCATACTGATACAAACAAATACAATTTTTTTTGTTATCATTTACAGCCTTTATCTGCGGCAATAACCATATGCGACAAGTAGAATAATTATTTCCATATTGCAGGACTAGTAATCTAGCCGGCAACCATGCACCAAAAAAAAGGGGCTTGCAAATATAAATATAGCCCGAGTGCAAATATGCACAACACGAATTCATCAACTCTATTTATTTTCTTTATGATGTTCCATGTGGACTAATTTTAGATGCAATATTGCTATATCTATGTTTTGCACTCCATAATTGTACAAAAGTAAGAAATATTGATTGCTGTGGACTACTGGACCTCAGCAAACAAACTAATACTACGCTGTCCCAAATTGAAGGTGCCATTTAGCTTTAGCTATCAAAAAATTATGATCAAGTGTGTCATAGAAACACCAGAATATGCTTTATAAAAAAGATGAGTTAATTAAATGAAACTTTCATTTTGGGACGGCAGGAGTATTACATAGTTCCTAATCCTACCAAGTAAACTTACAGAATGCTTAGTGTTTCGTGTTGATATTAAAATAAGCAAATCTCACACATCAAACTGTAGCCAGGAAAACAAGAGTATTATTTAATATGAGAGTTATCGACATAAAGAAGTTTATATTTAAGTATTATAATAGTAAGAAAATCGACCACAACTCATTATGTAAGATAAATTAAAAAATCCAAATGACATAATCTCAAACAAGAAAACACCTCCGGAAGAAGAAGCAAACACTTTACTGTACTTTCAAACATAGCAAGACAAAGAAACTACAGCAGAAAATTGAGATGCAATGTAACCACTCAAGGCCAACATTAATTCACTAATAAACCTATTACTCCTTTCTGTAAAACACCTAATTGCAGAAAACAACTCTAAAAATAATTTTGATTAAATAAGAACCTTCTTTAAAGTGCGAACATCCATGCATCTAGTGAAGTCCCTCTTCCAGTTCATGCAATGCATTCCTTCGTGGTAGAAATTCCATCATTTTCCCAGAAGCGTGGGAATTATTTTGTGCTTCAGCAATATTTCAGAAATCATTAATTACCCAGAAGAAGGAGCTGATGATGGCAGTTAAACACCCAAAAACGTGATAATAGAGCTAGTACCGTATTATATACAAATCATCTACCCTCGGACTTCACCAGTTGAGAGAACACTCTACTCATGGAAACACCCGAAAGATCATCATCATCTACAACCGGCATTTCACGCTGAACAGCTGATGTAGTAGTGTCAACATGACTGAAGTCATTGACTTGAGGAGAGAGCTCGCGGATGATATTAGTACTGTTTTCTTCAGGATCATTTTGAAGAACAGCCTCTTGAAGTTGAAGTGCATACTCGAGATTCCAGAGAACATCTCCCATAGAGGGTCGATCAACGCCAAAATCAGCCAAACATTTCTCTGCAGTTTCTGCAAACTTTCGAAGAGAATCTGGTCTGATTCTCCCTGCAAGATTAGTATCTATGATTTGCTCCAGTTGCCCCCGCTTCTGCCACTTCATTGCCCATTCAGCTAGGTTGACCATCTCCCTGGGAAGGGATGGATCTATTACGGGCCTTGCACAAAGAACTTCGAACAAAACAACACCAAATGAGTACACATCCGATTTTTCAGTCAGCTGTTGCCTTCTAAAATATTCCGGATCGAGGTACCCAAAACTCCCTTTCACAGCTGTACTAACATGGGTTTGATCAATCTCAGGCCCCGTCTTTGATAGCCCAAAATCAGCAACTTTGGCCAAGAAAGTCTCGTCAAGCAGTATGTTTGCAGACTTTACATCACGATGAATAACTGCTTTAGCATACCCAGTGTGGAGGTAGTGAAGTCCTCTGGCTGCTCCAATGCATATCTCAAGCCTCTCTTTCCAGCCCAAGCTAGGAAGACCAGAGCCATAAAGATGACTCTTGAGGGTCCCATTCTCCATATACTCGTAAATCAAAATCATCTCACTCTTTTCATCACAGTACCCAATCAAGGAAACTAGATGACGGTGACGAAATTGTGACAGCATTTCAATTTCAGTTCGGAACTCTGCCAAACCTTGCTGGGACCTGGGATTGCCCCTTTTAACCGCCACTTTTGTACCATCACTAAAAACTCCCTTGTAAACCTTTCCAAAACCACCAATCCCTATAACCCAACTCTCATCAAAATTGTTAGTCGCCTCTTGAACTGCCACAAAAGGACACCGATAGCCAATGTTAGAATCGGCACTAGTAGTTGTTCCATTGGAGTATTTACTTCCCATTGTGTAAGAACCATTAATGGATAAAGGAACCCATGTTTTCGAATGGTGAAGACGTTCCAATCTTCTTCGTCTGCGAATGAACAACAGAATGCCAACCAACAACACAACAATTGCAAGCCCTACGATTACTCCTACAATCACTCCCACATTATTCTTTGAGCTTGAGCCTGAGGAAGATGGTACGGAGGCCATCCCACTTAGGCTTCCCAAAGAATTGTTCATCTTCATTATCTCCAGTCCATTGAGAATGGCATTAGGATAAGCATTGTTTATAGAAGATGGGCCAATACTAACACTAAGTGTACTGTTAGCCATTGATGGAGTAACAAAATCCGTATATAATGCAGAGGCCAGAATTTTGCCGGCTCTAACGGTCAGATCAAAGTCAGGCAAAACATTCCAGGAATTAATGTAAACATTGAAGTAGAGCTGGTTAGGAGATGAGCTTACTATATCACAAAAGTGAAGACGAACAAGATATTGAAACCCTGAATCCACAGGGATATCCCACGTTACATTGAAATTACTGTTGGGATCACCTTCAGAGTTCATCCTTCTTGCAGTACCATATACAGTTGCTGGAGCAATATCCATCGTCGCACCACCATTCGAATACATAACAGCATCAATCTGTGATACACTTTTGGCAAGATTTGGTTGCAGAAGAAAACTACCGTCAGGAACCCAGGTTCGCCCCATGCCCGTGGAATCATTCTTAGGTGTGACAGTTGGTCCACCCATATTCACTCTTGCAACAGTCTCAAATGCCTGAATCAATAGACCTTGGAACATCACCGCAGGATTAACATTTTCGGCATCATCAGTGATAAGGGTATCAGGGGCCGAGACAACTTCCAAGGCATTCAAGAATGCAAATGAATTGCCCGAAGGGGTGAAAGTTATTTCAAGGGAACCAGAAGTCACATTCACTAAAAATTCTTTAACAGAAACACTATTTGTTTTGAAATTGCTAAGCAACACATGATTTGGAATGGATATGGAGAAAGTTGCTGAGCTCGAATTGTAACTGTTATAAACAGATGAGAAAAAATAAAAGCGGATCCAGAGTCTCCCCTTCTGCCTAATTGAAAACGTATATCTAGAAGTTTTAGTGAAAATTCTTGCTGTCCGATAGAGATCGGACTCATCAGATGATGGGAGAGAATTTGAAGACGTACTGCCTAAAATATTATTTGGGGTTGAAAGGAATTTCAAAGCCAAGTTATCGGCCATATAAACCAGATTACCAACAGTAATATTGGCAGGTGATCCACAGTTGATATAGTACTTATCAGCAGGATCAAATCCAAAAGAAAAGCAAGCCAAATACAACATAGAAAAAACCCAGATGTACAACTTACAAATCACAGGATCCATCATTATAGAAACCAGAAACGATAAGAAAAAGATGGAATCTTTGAGCTTAACTAGGGCTAAACGGTAAAGTCTTGAAACAAGAACAGCAATAGATGAACTAGCAAAATTTAATCACAAACACATACACTAACACATACCCATTAAATATAACTGAACAAAGAAGAGAAAGATGACACCTTTTAGACCATCTGAGCTTCAAGAGACAGAATTGAGAGAGACCCAAATTTAAAACAGTCGAGAAAAGGGGAATTAAGATTTACCCTTTTTGCTGTTCTTTCAAAGGGTATGGATTATGGAATGAAGAAACAAGTTTTGGGCATAAATGAATAAATCTAGCGAAGGCCAGACCGGTTTGAACTGGAGAGCCAGCCAGATGAGATATTGACAGGTTCTCACTTCCCAGATTCTTTTAACAAAAGAATGAATAATTTATGTTATGCTTGTGAAATTTTAACAACTAAACATCAAGCAAAAAGGAGTCAAAAGATATTGCAAATGAGGCCAATTGGGTTTGACAGATGGGAATAGCTGACCTTTTCAGGGTGAATCCATACGCGTTGCAAATTTTCTCCTGCTGTGAAAATTAAAAGGGTGAAAACCAGAGAACAAGGAGAAGCGCTTCCAGCTTCCTTCTTTAACAGAGATGAGAGAGAAAGAGAATATTTACTAGAATAATGGGGGCCAGACTGAAAAACTATATTAGGGTGGACTCTGTTTGTCTGTTTTTAGTTTAATTTTAATATTTTATTTTATTTGTTTATTGCTTGTTTTTTGGGCGGAGTAATGGGGTTGGAACATGAAATAAAGTTGGCTTAAAATTGGATAAATGTATTACCCAATAGAATTGACTATTTTATTCCATTCCATAAAAGCTAATTTTTCTTATGAGCTTCTGTAAGTTAATTTTAACATATATTTTATTTGATTTTGGTTCATAGAAAATTAAATTAAATACACATCATAATTTAAATTATAGGATTTTACAAATTAATTAAAATAAAAGTTAAGTAATATTCTCTTCCATATAAAATTGCCGTGATAAGTGTTCCATTTGCGTTGATTGCGCTTAACCTTATACTATAAAAGTATCCATTTGCATAGTTTTTGTAATTCTTTATCCTTTTATGGGAACAGCGAAAATGTGTCATATAATTTAGAGTACCTTTTAGTATTCGTGTAGGTGGAACCTTGACTTTTTGTATTTAATGACTCAATATTCAATTAAAGAAATTGGAGTCCCTTGTTGGATTCTTGTTTAAAGCTAACCCTTCCCTTGTGTCTCAAATGGGAGTTTCATTCCATTATTTTTCTTTCCTATATTTTATATTTTATTATATATTATATTTAAAAAAATTATGCCGTTCATTTCAAAATACAAAATGATCAATATTAATTGTTTGAATTATATTGAGATCTTTTAAATTTTTAAACTAATATGAGTAATTTTAGGCAATATATATATACAGAGAAGATCAGGTGAGGGAGCCCTTACTTTTTTAAAATACGGATTTATTTTTTTTTTGCTTTTTTTGTTTAAAATATTTAAAAAAGTTTAATATTTATGAATCAAAATTTTTCATAATCTGATGTTTTTGGTGTGATTTGGATACATATAACAATACATGTCTGTATTATGAAAAAATTTCAGTTCTATAAAATATTAAACTTTTTTTTAATTATTTTTTAAAAACAAAAGCAAAAAAAAAATACGCATTTTAAGAAAATAAGGGCTCCCTTACATGAACCGGACCCTATATATATATATATATACGGCCCCTTTCAGGAGCAACCTACTTAAAGAGTATTACTCCCTTAAAGAGCATTCCTTATTAAAAAGCCCGCTAAACTACGTGTTTTTTAAATCTCTCTCCTCGCTAAACTACCCAGCTCTCAAACTAGAAGTCGTGTTTCTAAGGCTCTCTTAGACACAGCAAAGATGGGCTCAGCCATGGCCATACTGAAATTTGGACTACATTACAATTTTTATTTTACAAAATCTCAGTAGATTTTATTTTGGCCGTGAAGGCCCGACCACAGGCTTACCGTGTTTGCTTTTTTTTTTTTTTTTTAATAAAATGTTGATACTTGTGGGTTATAAGACTTGAACAAGACTTGTAAGTAAATAAATAAGAGTTCAAACTAACTGAACTACAACAAATGTTTATTTTTAATGCAATTTTTAATATAAAAATATAATTATGCCCGAATTATACCCCATCAGCGACACTAGCAACATTGAAGCAACCGGTGTGTGTTAACAGGCCACGTGTCAACATTATCAACATTGAAGCAACACATGTGTGTTAACATACTGAAGGCCCCAACGTTTTTGCAGAGAGGATCATGAATAAAAACTACAAAAACCCTTACATGCACATCATATAATAATAGAAGTTTCGATTTTACTCCTAATTAAAAAATTAAATTTGATTATATACTTTGAAAGTAATTTATAATATTATTAAAATTTTAATTGATTGAGATACGTAGTTAATATAGATAATTAGAATTATTATTTATTATAAATTATTTTATTATTTTTAATATTTATTATTATTACTATTTTTGGTGTAGCAAGATTTTACAAAAAAAAAAAAAAAAAAAAAAAAGAGAGGAAGAAGCCCGCGAAACAATTATCCTCTGAAAGTAGCCTTTTTCTCGTATGAAGCAAAAATTAGCTTAGTTTGAGAATCAAATCCCACAAGGCAACAAGTCAATCCTAAGAGCAGTGTTACACAAAGCCTCAGGTAAGCCAATGATAATATTTTCTTTCATGTGCTGAACAGGGATCATATTTATAATATTGTTAACCACTAGAACATTTATTATTAATAATATTTATAATATTATTTATTATTAATTATTTTTAATATTTTTAGTGTAGCAAAATTTTACAAAAAAAAAAATTAAAGAAAGAAGTTTGCGGTCCGGCCCGGCCCAAAACGGACCACGAGTTTAAAAATTACAGCCCACCAAAATCCGAACTTTTTTGACCCGGCCCGTCGTAAGGCCCGCTCTCGGCCCGGGCCGGCACCCCCGTTTGCCAGGTCTAGGCTCTCTCCTCGCTACACTATCCTTATCCCCAAATCTTCTCCAAATCTTCTGCAAATCGAAGCATGCCACAAAAATTGAAGTCAAAGCCCTCAGTTCGTAACCCTTGATCCCCTCCAGAAAATCGAAGCGCAGAGTGCTCTCACAAGCCCCAGATTCAGAACATCGATTACTGAAAATCGATTAGCCAGAGTCGTCTAAACTTCTCCGAGTTCTTATTTTGGTAAGGGCTTGAAATTTATATACTTGATTTGGCAATTGTTCCTCTGTTCTTCTGATTTAAATACCATTGTGCCACTGTGAGTTCCTTTGTCAGAAAGTGTATGAATTTTGACTCCATTTCTCATCATAGGGTTATTATTGAAGTATCTGTAATTTAACTTTGCATATAATATTAATACACGAGAACATAAATTGAGGATAAACCTTGATTTTTCTGAGATTCGGAGTAAGTAGTCAATAGTCATTATACATGGGAAGGAGTATGGATGAAATGTTTAAAACTGAGTATAGTACTTTAGTCAAATAAGTTCCTTGGTATAATTTTGAGAATTACAATCAGAGTTAGAAGTCCATGAGATTATTAGATTGGAGGAAACTAGGAATTAGCTTAAGATTTCAACTGTACATAATTAGATTATACTATGTAGCATGCTTTAGTTTAACCTTTTATTTGCTAGAAAATCTTGTTTCTTCATAGAGAATCAGATCCAAAAATCAGTTTAATATGAGAATGAGAATGAATGTGAACAGATTCATTAAAATAAACTCATGTGTATGTCCTCACTCCTCACCAATTGAAAGATGCCTCGGTCATTGATGATGTATAGTAGGATTGTGGTGCAAAAATTATGTATAATAGGATTTATGGACTTCGTTAACATAGATTTTCTTGATGCATTTGTATATAAACCTTTTAAGATTTTGAAAATTGATGTGGGTTGAACCCATTCTATGGTTTGCAGCCTGAATAGGTACTTGTTGCAGTTTTTATGTTATTATCAATCTGCCCAAGTTATTTATATTATAATTTACAAATTTTGTTGTCTATTTGCAGATGTAGTATCTCACATTTGGGATCCCTTTGATGAATGTCGGTCCAATGTCAAGCTGGGGTTACTAGCCAACTTAATTTTGATGGAGCGTGTCCTGAACGCTGCTCCCACCCCACAAGTTCTGATGATTTGAGAAGATTCTTAATTTTGGTTTGTTCTTAGTATTGTGTTGGTGTGATGACTTGATGTGCACTGAGCATATATTTCAAATATGCAGTATCTGGACCTGGGTATTGTGTGGTTTGTCTTGATTGCTGTAATGAATGTGTTGTTTATTTCATAAGGTCATGGTAACATATATTTCATATGTGTTGTTTACTTTTAAACATTGTAAACATGTTGCAAGTTGAAGACAACTTCTCAGTAAAGTATTCTTAATTTTTGTTCTAAACATTGTAAACATGTTGTTGGGTTGCTGTAATGAATGTGTGGCTTGTCTTGATTGCTGTAAGATGGGGGTGGATGTTGTGTTTGCCCCTTTCTGTGTGGAGACCTTCTTAGCACTTTGGTTGCAAAAAAGATGGCAAGATATTATGGAAATATGTGTGCTTTGATACCACTTAAACAACTCATCCAACTAACACTTGAGGAACCTCCGAACCTATAAAATATATGGTCATAAGTCCAAACAATTGTACATAATTTTATAACTCTATTACGTAGTATCCTTTTTAACAAAAAGCATAGATTCCAATTTGGATTATTTATTTTGTTAAGAACCACTTGGAATGCATGCTTCCAAATTAAAAACTTGAGATGCATATCAGGCTCAAATCATGTAGGCTCAATGGACAAATTGGATGGTTTGTCTTCAAGATGTTGATGATTAACTTCCTTGCTCAATTTGGTTGTCCACTGTACGAGGAAAACCAAGTAACAACTCAAAAAATAGAACAAAACAGAACAAAATTGTGCTTTTTTTCCACCTCCAAACTATGCAAATCATTAATCCAATGTCAATCTAGAAGCATTAATCCACTTCCAAACTATGTAAAAGCATATGCCTGAAATAAAAACAGAACTCAAATCATAAATTACAAATTATAAATTCTGAAATACCCAATATGTACCAAAATGAGATAGAAATGCATCAAACAAATATTGAGCTAATATCTTTGCTTCATTACAATCAATTCATTACATCTCCCAAATTACAATTACAAATTTTTCCTATTTAAGCATCTTCTTGGACAGAGATGGTTCCAAAGAAATTCTAAAGTAGAAAAATCAAAGAAACCCATATGATTATCAAGTAAATCCTATGTTTGCGTCTAACATTTTGAACTTCATTTTCAAGAACCCTCAACATCCTCAACAAACCAAGAATCACTTGAATGGCTCTCGACTGCATTGGAGGATCATACCACATGAAATACCGACAACTATGAGGCTGTCAAAAAATAATTTTTTTTAGAACAAACTTCATATCAAAGGAAATTGAATAAAAATTACTTACTCTTGCAGTTTGACATCCATAGAATTGACGACCAGGATTCAAATTAGTCCAAGACGTTATCAACATAGCCGGGCGATGACAATGACAGTAATTAACTGCGGCCATTTAAGTTGACTCTTTCCGGTTTTGGGGATGTGATGCATGCAATATAATCAAAATAAATCAAATGATATAGAATCCAAATATTATATGTTGTATCATTGAACTAATGACAGCTATGACTGACAAATGTTATTGGAGATATCTTGTATCATTGAATGGTTAGAAATTTAGAAGGAAACAATAAATCTATGAAGAGTAGAGAGGAGCGAGGTTAGCATTTTTATGTCCACAATATATTCATGACTCGAGAAAATTCTGAACTTCAATGTTTTCTGATTATTATTTCAGATACAAGAGAAGGTGTTATCTTTTATTTTGGGTAACATTTTATTTTCATGTGGACATCAAATCTATACAAGCGGCCTAAAATTAGTGGTGCACAAGTAACTTTGATACTGCTGCATAAATGGTTGTTTTGGGTATTCCTTCGATATTTTTTTTGAGTCTATCATACTGACTCTGGTGAGGATTATTACTGGTAGCTTGCAACAATTCTACCATTGGCATTAGTACACACATTAGGCAACCTTTTCACTAATATGAGTCTTGGAAAAGTTGTTGTTTCATCTACCCATACCATCAAAGCTATGGAGCCCTTTTTCTCGGTTTTCCTATCAGCTATGTTTCTCGGGGAGGTATGCTTTCCATATAATTGTTTTCTTTTATTTCTATGTTTTATAATAGTTCTATGTATAATTCATTGACAAAGAAATTATGTAGCTCATCTAAGCTGTAGTAGTTTCTCTGTTCCTTAGAAAAATTAATGTGTTCCTATCTTGGTAATGACAATCCATGGGAGAAGATAAAATATTTGTTTTGTAGCTATCATCTTTGTTGTGTACTAATTTTTAATTTTACTTTTTTTGTGGCTGTTTTTAATTGAATTTTCCTTATCATTCTAATATGACAGAAACCTACTATATGGGTAATTTCTTCCCTTTTACCAATTGTTGGGGGAGTGGGACTAGCATCAATGACCGAGGAACTTATTTGACTAAAGTACTATACTCAGTTTTAAACATTTTATCCATACTCCTTCCCATGTATAATGACTATTGACTACTTACTCCGAATCTCAAAAAAATCAAGGTCTATCCTCAATTCATGTTCTCGTGTATTAATATTATATGCAAAGTTAAATTACAAATACTTCTATAATAACCCTATGATGAGAAATGGAGTCAAAATTCATACATTTTCTGACAAAGGAACTCATAGTGGCATAATGGTATTAAATCAGAAGAACAGAGGAACAATTGCCAAATCAAGTATATAAATTTCAAGCCCTTACCAAAATAAGAACTCGGAGAAGTTTAGACGACTCTCGCTAATCGATTTTCAGCAATCGATGTTTTGAATCTAAGGCTTGTGAGAGGGGCTTCAATTTTCTGGAGGGGATCAAGGGTTACGAACTGAGGGCTTCGACTTCGATTTCTGTGGCATGCTTCGATTTGTAGAAGATTTGGGGATCAAGGGTAGTGTAGCGAGGAGAGAGACTTAGAAACACGACTTTTAGTTTGAGAGCTGGGTAATGTAGCGAGGAGAGAGATTTAAAAAACACGATTTTTTAAAAAGGAATGCTCTTTAAGGGAGTAAAACTCTTTAAGCAGGTTGCTCCTGAACGGGGCGTATATATATATATATATATATATATATATATGTTACGTTTAAAATTTTTCTGTACATGCACACCTAAAAGGGAGGGTGAATAGGCGTGAGTGTCAATGAACTAGGTCAAATTTATTTATTTTTTGTTCAGAAGTAATCTAGACAGATAAAATTTAGTTTCTATTTTAGAGCATGTCTGCTCTGCTTTGAGTTATTCGTCTAATTCATCATGTATTACTTTAGACTAACGTAAACCATGCATGCAATGATATTTTGGATTTTTTAATGCAGAAAGAAATAATGATTAAATAAATTAAAAAATAAAACAATCAATCACACATGCACACTAAAATTTATACTTGGTTTGACCTCTTAGTCCTCTATTCCATGGGCCTAAATCCAAGACTAGGTATCAATTGACACTTAACATATTTCCTTTAATATTAATAAAGTAATTACAATTGTATCAACCCTATGTACAATAGAACTTAGCTAATGATCTTAGCTAATTGTATTAGTACGAAAAGGAATACAACTGAAATTAATGATCTTAGCTAAACAATATAATTCAAGGCTTTAAGATAATAATTAAGTATATTAAATATTTTCAGCAAAATGAATTTGTATGTTTCAGTTATCTTTCCAATCTTTCCAATGAAATAAACTTGATATATATAGACTTTAAAACACAATGAATACTATATCTTTAAAAGTTAGAAAACTGTTATTTAATAGGTAAATTAAAACTTAGTTTTCAAGAGTTTGTTGTAACTAAACGGATCTATTTGGAATCTGAAAATCTGTTTTGAAAAATATATATTTGAGATGAACAAATTTTTATAATCTTCAAAATCAAAAATTCTATATGGACATAGAAATTGGACATGAAAATTAGACATGAATATATTTCAATTTCACTTATTTGTATTTTTCTATGTCCACCTAGAAGAACTCACATAAAAATTTGTTTCATAAAATATCTTTATAACATGGATTGGGAGAGAACCGATACATAATGTACAAGTCAATAGTATAGTGTTCATTTTGGACCATTAGATTTTTTAAAACTGATCTGATGGTGACAATTTAATACTCCTTATCTCAGCCTTTTCTCACTCCACTTCCCACTTTCCTCAACATGTCGCCATTTCATTTCCACCACCACCTCATCACCGTCGCTCGTTCTCTCTCCTTCACCACCACTGCCTCCGCCACATACCTTTTTATCGCCCACCCCTCACACCACCACCTCTTCGCCATAAAATCTAAAGACCAACTCCTTAAATCCTACACAATTACTCCCCTAATAAAACCCTAACCCCAAAAACTCCAAATCTTTGACCACGCCGGCAAATTGTCTTGGTTCGTGGCAGGAGACGGATTTACCATGGCAGTTATTAGACAATCACGATGTGTAGGTGGAGTTGCTTACTGTTTTTATAACATAGGTTGGTCTTTGAGTTATTCAATCTATTCTTGATGTGTTGGGTGTGGGTCCTCACCCATGAGATAGAATCCAAGATAGAAAAGAATTAATTTTCTTTGTGAACAAGTAAGTGCGTTTATTTGATATTAATCCAATTAGAAATTGGGTTAGTGGAAGCAATATTGGAATTGGAGATTCCATGAAGGAATCCAAGTTGAAAAAGGATTTACTTGTTAGATTGGTTGGTGACCAAGACAAGGAGATGTGATCCCTAATTTGATTAGAAGAATAAATTGTTTCTAATCCATAATAGGAATGGATTAGGAAGAGTACTATAAATAAGGCTATGATGGAGTCTTATTGGATATATGAGAGAAGCTTGGTAGCAAGAAGGTACCAAAAGAATAAATAGAGAGAATTACAGTTTGTTGTTCGTGGATATCCGCCGCCATCTCCGTTCAATTGAAAGCTTGAAGACTTTATTGCTTGGAGTGTTTTGGGTGGTGAAGTTAATTAGTTTCTCAACCTAATTAAAGGTAAATTTGTACTATCTCAATTTATTGTGTGTAACCTCAAGTTTTAGGACCCAAAATGGACACTGTATTATTAAGCGATACATTATGTATCGGTCCTCCCTCCAATCCTTATAACATATTTTGATCTTACAATAAATCCTATGAAAATTTCAAGTCTTCATTCTTGATGATCCATCTTGATATTTCAGCAGCTTGGATAACTTTGTCCAAAATGAAAATTTTTCAACCCAATTTTTAAATCTGTGTAATAACATATAAGATACTACAAAAGTATAAACCAACAATATATACTCACATAGCGAGAAACTATTCCCATTTTAAAAAATAATAAATGAATGGTCAAACAAGTGGCTAATAACAGGAATACATACTAGCGCAATTTTTATCTAGGAGTGCTTCTACACAGACTAGAAATTTAGACCGAAAAATTAGACATTTTTAATTATTTTTTTTATTTGTGACTTCTAAAAAATGTATAGTATTTATTTTAACAAGAATTTTTATAAAATGTAGTGTTTTAAGTGTAATTTAGATACATATACAAGAACAAGGTTGTATAGACTGTATAACCATGTTTTTGTATATGTATCTAAATTACATCTAAAACACTATATTTTGTAAAAATTCCTGTTGGGATAAATACTATACATTTTTTGGGAGTCGCAAGCAAAAAAAAAAAATAGAAAATGTCCATTTTTTCTGTCTAAATTTTCGGTCTGCCAAAACTTATCCTTTATCTAGTGTTTGTGCCGGTCCACTAAACCCAAGAGAGACAATCTAATCAAAGAACAAGGGCCTTCGTGGCTTTATATACCATTACATTTGTAACAACTCAGTTTCACATCGAAAGATACGGAAAAAATTTATTTGTCTATAGAAAGAATTAAGTTATTAATAATAATACCTCCAGTCATGACCTTTTGGATGAACCTGTGACGGGTTAAGATGGCCCAAAAACATACTATTGGGCCAGTGGTTTAAGACTTTATTTGGATGGATTTGATTCGATTCAGACTTGAGATTTGACTCGAAATTTATTCTAGACTTGAGATTTGACCTGGTTGTTTCATATGGTATCAGAGTTGACTCTCAAAAGCTCAGGTCGCGTAATCCGATCGGGTTGCCGGAGGTGGGGATACGAAGGCTAGTGGTATTATCCCACAATAGAGAGAGGGAGGTCCGGAGGTGGGGACACGAAGCCAATCGGTATTATTCCACAATGGCTAGAGGGACAAAGATTATGTGGACTGTGTGTGTGATCCGTTCTGACGGGGACTTCAGAAATTTAAGTGGGGGAATTTGTAACACGTCAATCACACATCGAAAGATAGGGGAAAATTTTGTTTGTATATAAGGAATTAAGTTACTAATTAACAATAGTACATTCAGTCATGACCTTTTAGTTGAGCATGTGGTGGCCTAAGATGACCCAAAAAGATATTATTGGACCAGCGATTTGAGGCCTTATTTGGATGAATTTGATTTAACAAAATACGGAGTCCTGGAATTTGGATCCGGACTATATATATATATATATATATATATATATATATATATATATAAACTCAAAATAAAAAAAAATCTTATGATTTACGTCATTATAGTAATTCGTAAATGAGGACCTGCTAAAGAAAATCTTTTTAAGAGCGATATAATAAAATAGATAATCGCATTTACTTTACGAGTGAACAAAGTGAAAAGACTTGTTTGCACCTTCCTCTTAATCCTTGTCGGGATGTGCTTGACAATACCTATATATATATATATATATATATATATATATATATATATATATATATGAAAATTATAAACTATCTATTTAATATTATTAATTACAAGATTTATTACTGTTAACGCCTGACGAAATCACTGAAAACAGCAGGTAAAAATTGCGCTAACGGTTGATGGAGTAGTTGATTATATTAAACTCACGAAATACATTCACATAAACATAAATAAAGAGATATAAAGTGTGAACACAAGATTTACGTGGAAACCCAATTGGAAAAAAATCACGGAGAGAGGGAGGTAATCCACTATAATAATATTGGGAGTACACGTTGATAATATGGAGAGTACAAGTTGCGAGACCCCGAATTTTATGAAATAAAAGTATTCAATTTTCTTATAATTATTCTATTTAGTAAATGATTAAATTGATAAAAAGTTAAAGTTAAGGGTGATATATGAAAATTTTTCAAAGTAAGCAAGTTGTCATAAAATAATCGGTGATAAAAAATGCGATAATCGTGTGGTTGCATAGTAACACTACAGTATTGTAAAGTATCTTTGATTATTGATGCTTACATTGAAAGTCACTCGGTTTTATTCAATTATTGTTACAATATTTAATATTATTAAATCAATAATTGAGATGATAAGTTATTCATATTATTATTTGCATAATTAACAATGTCTAAAAGTTACATGTCAGGAGAGGTTTGGTCACCTAATTCAAGGCATGATAAGGAGAAATCCTTATCGGAAAGCCCCTCTTTCTTAGGAGCGATCCGGTCATTAATATTGCAGAGTTATAATAATAATGAATAAATGTTATTAAAAATCAAATTTGAGTTCGGAGTTGAATTTGGAGACGCGGACGTGATATTTGAGTCCAGAATGATGAAATTAATAAAAATATACTATAAACAAAAAATTTATCGGGGTTGACTTTTTGGTCAAAAAGTCAACAGTTGATATTTTCGGAAAAAGTAAAACTTCAAAATTTCAAAAATAAAATTGTTGATAAAAATATTTCCATTGTGTTGGGATTGCTAGTGTTAGTGGAAATCAATAGTTATTTCAATAATAATTAATGTCTGGAGGTTATATTGACCAATCGGGTAATTAATCGGATAAATGAGCAATTAATTGCTATTAATTCACATGATTATAACTATGTGTTCACATGTGTGTACTATTGATTCACATGATTTACTATTAGGGAGTTAAAAGATTGATAATACTTGCATGACTAAATTAAAAATGGAGGTATAGATGAAGGTCTTTATACTATAATTAATTTTTTACATGTTTAGAACTATTGAGTCACATGATTTACTATTGATTCACATGATTTACTATTAGGGGAGGTGGTGCAAGTTTGATAATACGTGCAGGACTAAATTAAAAATGAAGAAAAAGAGGAAGGTATTATATTGTAATATTCTGAGGCCCAAAACGTGCAATTATCGAAACTATATTTTCTTATAAATAGAAACTCATTCCTTCATTATTTTTCACCAATTTACTAAAACTATAAAGTAATTATTATAGAGAGAAATTATTGAGAGAAAGAAGAAGAGAAGTCTGCTACCTCACTATTCCAGTATCGAGTCTTCTTTTGAGGTAAGGGGTATTATTTCTTTCGTATTCATGAAGAGAGCTTCTGTTATACCATTATTTATTATTATGTTGGAATAACTTTGTCTATCAAGTATCGTATATATGGTGAAATTTTCTCGTTATTCCATTCTTTATTATTATATTGGAATAACTTTCATGCATCAATGAAATCGCATACATGGTGAAATTCTTTTGTTATTCCATTCTTTATTATTCTGTTGGAATATCATGTATGTGCGGATTACGCATGACCTGGTTCCATTCTTTATTATTTTGTTGGAATATCCTGACTGTGCGGATTACGCATGACCTGGTTCCATTCTTTATTATTCTGTTGGAATAACCTATCTATGTTGATTACCGCATGTATGGTGAATGATCTTTCGTATTCATTCTTTATTAAATTGTGGAAATGATCTGTCTACGTTGATTACCGCATAGGGGATGAAAATCCATTTGTAGTTTCGTATATTCTATTATACTCGTATGAAATATCATTTCTTTTGTACTCGTCATGAAATATCATTTTATTTGATATTTTTTTGTTACGAGTTACTATTCATGGGTTACTATTCACCCGGTTACTATTCACTCTAGTATTATTCACTCGGGTATTTGGGGCACTTTGTGTGCACTATTCACAAGTTACTATTCAGGGGTTACTATTCACCCGATTACTATTCACTCTAGTATCATTCACTCGGGTATTTGAGATATTTTTTATGTCAGGGTACTATTCACAGGGTACTATTCCCGAAGTACTATTCACAGAATACTATTCACCCAAAAAATATATTTCTTTTCTGTCCAAATTATTTTTGGTACATGAATATTATTCTTGAATTTTACTCTACAAAGCAGTATCATGTTGACAATTTGGATGTTATTGATTTCTGGATAAATTAAATTATAAATCTTTAAAATTTATCCTTTAACTTGTTTTATTGAATTATTATGTCATTGTCATCATCCCCATGCTTATATTGTGATAAAAGTCATCTTTGGCTTACGTGCATAGATGGACTATTGATTATTGGTTTTATAATTGTATATCTTTGGCTTACGTGCAAAGATGGACATGTGTATGACATGATCATAACCACTGGTGATAATAACGAATATCCTTGGCCCGTAGTGCATGGATAATTCGATGATGTGATTAAGCGGGATCATGACCATTAGTTAACGAGTTGAATGTCTTTTGCCGTAGTAGTGCAATCGACAAACAATTGATTGGTATGATCATGACCATTGGTTTTATAGTTGAATATCTTTGGTCCGTAGTGCAAAGGTAGACAACTGATTAATTGGTATGATCATTGTTATTACATTTGAATAGCTTTAGCCTTTGGGGTAAGGATATTGAGTAAACGTTCTATTAAGCTTTTGTGGCAAGGAGAAACTGTTGATTTACATGATTATAAATATGAATTATGGATTTAACTATAATCTTTGGTGGTTTAGGTAAAGAAAGGAGATGATAGTTCTTTTTGTCTTGGGTATAACAAAGAACTGTTGATGGGTATTACAGCGATAAAATTGATGATAAACTTTTTAATCATAGAAGATAGTAGACATTATGTTCTACTTGTCTCTTCTAATGGATTGCTTATTCCACTGCAATTATTGATCTAAAACTTGTTGTCTATTGTATTCTATCATTTGTTATACTGTTGAAGGCTAAGGATAATTTATTCTGTATTATCTTAGTCATAATATTTCTTACTGGGCTAGTTGAGCTCACCCTTTTCTTTCATTGTTCTCTTCAGAAAATGAGAATATAGCTGGGACGAGTCGGGAAACGGAGTGATGATACAGGATAAATGGCTTTAGTAATTCTCACTATTCTGTGAAATAGTGTGATAATAATTGTAATGAGGACTCCATTGAGAGTGGATATTGTCTAGAAGGCAATATTCTTGTTTGAACTCTCAGCTATGTTTTGTCGTATTTTACACGACTGTTGTATAATTAAGTTGTAGTTGATTTATGTAGTGTGTATCTGGCGACCCAAGATGGGTGATGTATACCTATTTTGGGGGCGTCACACAAGTTGTGTATTTGTATTGTATCTCTTGTCTTCTTGTCCCCCATCTCCTCCTCTTTATTGTTGTATTTATAGATGTCATATCCACCTGAATCCAATTAGGAGTAGGAGTCCTTTGTGGAATCACCTTATACTTGCTAAATCCAATTAGAAGTAGGAGTCCTAATTAAACCTCCTTATCCCACCAAATAAGGACTCTCTCAATATCAAAATAAATATATATTATGGGTCAACACCAAATCTAGTTCATTAAATAAATTGGGTTACACCTTGACTAGACCCAAATAATCACACTCCAACAATTACTTTCAAAAATTAAAATAAATCACCTTAATTTAAAAATTAAAAATTATTATATTGAATTTAAAAAATTAGACATGATCTTAAATTTTGAAACAGAGAAAGTATTTAATTAATAAAAAAAATTATAATAAAACTTAATAGCTAAATTAATCTATAAACCTTTGTTAGAACCACAACTTTTTAGGGTCATAATTAAAAATTAGTCAAAAAATATGACACGTGTGATCTCTATCCTTAAGATTTTTATCGTGCACACCGCGAATGATTTGTTATGAGTAACAGGTGATATTCCTCTAAGATATATGCCAAGTTTCAGAGTTGAACAAATTTGTTATAGCAATTCACAAGATGTTTCAGTTGAATATTTCTTGATGATAGTCATACGTTTATAGAAAAAACTAAGTGAGAGAAGAGAGAATTTTATGTGCAAGTTTTCTTCTTATAATGCAAGTATTCTCCATTTCTCATATATATATATATATATATATATATATATATATATATATATAGTAACAACTATTATTAATTCCATTGTTATTACACATTACTATAAATATAATGTTGTAAGTTACACATTAGTCATAATGATGTACGTTACAAATTATTAATAATAATATAATTTAAATAGAAAAATAGAGTCACATTAAAAGATTTAAATTAACTAGTTGTTAAATCTAAAGTATATTGAACTTCTTTTCTTTTGTTTCATATAATTAAATAAGATTACACCATTTATGCTTATAAAGTAACTAGTAATCTTTTATTTAATCAATATGGAACAAATACAATCTAGTTTTTACAAACAACTTGCACCTTATCAAATGTTTGACTTAAGTCATTGATAAACACAAGTCATATGATTGCAACTTGAACCAAATAAATTACTCTTATTCTTCACATAGAGGACAATAAGTTACACCATAGAGGACAATAAGTTACACCTTTTATACTTACTTAAATTATGTTTACAAATGAGTTTTATGAAACTCAAATATGAAAAACTTTTCTATCAAACAAATCCGAGGCCTAACTAGCTTGTATGCATAAAATAAGGTGTAACAAATATTGCACCTTCTTTGTAAACAACTGAAAGTCATGTCGAAGTTGATGGTGTCCGTAAATTGAACCTCTACTCTTAAATGACTTGACCAGAATTGTCACACACACACAAACACAAAATCCTCAAAGCACGATAAATATTCTCAATGCATCGCGCTATTATGGTCATGCAAGTACAATATCCTGTTTCATGAACCTCTAAAAGAGTAAATCACAACCCCTTATAAGAAACGGCTCCACTTCTGATTTTATATAGGTAAAGTGTTTCACACGTGTTTCTGTTGCTAAAAACACAACAACTTTGTTAAGATTATAACTCATCCTCGGTCGTGCATGCAGCAAACGTTACTATCTTAGACTACATATGGAACCACATCGATAGTAACATAGTCAATAACTGTGACTTGTTTTTCTCATTGAACTTATATACTAGGGGTAACCTAGGAATAAGTTGGCTTCCTATATATCACCCCCTGACTCTAAGTAGTTTAAGTTTCGTATTACAAGTAGTCAAACTTACTAAGCTCTCAGTAGGGTCTTAGTAACAAGATAAGTCAAATAATTACTTGACTTACTCGTAGACAAATATTATGATACCTTTTTGTATCAATTGTCTAACAAAAATTATATTTTTGACCAACATATATATCAAATCTTACCATTAAAGGTAATCTCATATGCTCTATACAAAAACAATTTTATGATTTCAATATTATCACAATATAATGAACTAAACAATTTGGGAAGTAACCAGAATTTGATATTTTAATAACAAATTTTGATTTTATTTGCTCTTTATATCAAATTTTGATTTTATTTGCTCTTTATATCATATAAACAATATTACTTGCTATTCCAAATAAATTATTCTCTTATTTATTTCTCTTCGCTATGCACTACACCATGAAATTGATCTTCAACCATGTATTACAATTACTTTTTATTTTTGGCTTTTTATCAATTTAAATGACTTATAGAGTAGTCACATTTTATTGTTACAAAACATCATTTAATAAATAATGTGTTTTCACATCTAAAGTGTGAAACGCACCAAAATTGTTTTCTCTCAATACAACAAAACAGACATAAATCATTTAATATTTCCTTGAGTTGAAACAAAGAATAAGAAGTGATAGCGCCTAAGATTAAAATTGGAGTATTACATTTTAAGAAGTGTGATTAGTGTTTTAAAATTCTCTATTTAAGTATTATCGTCTGTTTTAATGTTAGGTTTGAATTGAAAAAATAGAATAAAAATTAAGAAGATTAAATAATATTTTAATATTTCAACTACATGTTTGATACGTGATGGTGGTGAATGGTGAGATAAAATTGTATAATTATCAATATTCATTAATTTCGTTGGAATGGATGCCATTTCACGTTCCATCTCTCCAAATAAAAATTATTGGGATGAAATAAAATTTTAATTCATATATGGGAATGATTTATTTGCCAAAATAATCATCAAATATATTATTTTTCATATTATTTCATTAATTTTAAATTTAATTCTTTTAATTCAAATGCAACATAAAAGTAATAAATTATTTCATATATATATATATATATATATATATATATATATATATATATATATATGCACATCTACACGTAATAATGTTAGAGACATCAAATTTTAAGATTGTAAATATGTCTCCTTTAAGTTGAACTGCCTATCTCGCTACATATTGATCAATGATTGCTTAAATAATTTTTATACTTAAATCTGAATAATATCATTTCCTTGACATTTTAAATATAATCTTTACTGCCAAGTGGTGAGTGATTATACCTCATAGGTTGGCCCAAAAAAGAGCAAATTCAATATTGTACAATCAAAACAAACAAATAAATCGATTTCTTCTGTAATTTAACAAACTTATATAATAAGTAATGAAATTTTAGGACATCCGTTTTATTCAAAATTCAAACCTCCTATAACAAGCCAAGCAGATGGTTGGTTAAGGTTAGATTAGGTAACTTTATATGATTATTGAAAAATAAAATAGTCCCCATTGTGTCGTTTATTGAAAAAGTTTTGAGCACCCTTTTGATATTTAAGAATATATAACTTATTTTATATATTCTTAATTATTAATACTATATGAAAAAATCAATAGTATAACGCGTGATTAAGGCAGGCTTTGTTTAATTAATTTGACTATTTTAATTTTTTGCAAGACTTTGGTCTTGACTGTTTCATATACAAGTCTTTTAAATTTAATATATTTAGCCTGTTTTTGGACGGTTTTCTCAAATTGTGTTAATTACAGTTGTATACATTTATGCATTGCAAAGTTTTAATTGAACATGGGTGGATTTGAATTTTATTTATTTATATTTTTATTCACTATTAGAACTCAAAATATAAATAAGTAAAATTTAAATACATTCATGCCCAATTTTATATTCACCTATAGTTTTTTAAGTTTAAATATGTATTAAAATGTACAATTATCAATTAATATAGAACTAGCAGATACAAACATTAACCTTTAGATATTCCAGTTGAACTTTTTCAGACCTTAAAGAAATGATTATATTACCGTAAAAGGTTGCATGTCTTTACTCTACATACAATTTGTGTTTTTCAAAATAAAAATAATTTGATAACGACAAATAAAAAAAAAATAAGATGACAAAATTTTGAAATATCAGGATAAAGAAATGGACGCAACCATTTTACGACATTTATATTTTTAAAAAATTATTTTCATATTAGTGTTGTTGTGCACTCAGTAGACAGTCATAGGTATCAATTACCAATTATATTACTAAAAATAAAAAGAAACAAACACATTTTGTAGTGAGAATTGCACATTCAAATATAATTATAAAGTGATTAAACTATTCATAATTAATGGGAAATTAATTAGCGGATTTATTATTTAAACTTTGAATAAATTAGCCATTTGATATCTTTACCAAAATATAACTAAGCAAATACCGAGTCAGTTTAATTAATTAGTTGGTCCATGTCAACTCAATAATCTACCTTCAAAAACTCGGTAGTCCAAATTAAGTTTTTTTTTTTTTTTATTTTCACGCCTCTTAAAATTTGGTATTTTCAAAAATTGACTTAACAACTCAAATATAAGACCCCGAATTTTATGAAATGAAAGAATTCAATTTTCTTATAATTATTATTGCATTTAGTAAATAGTTAAATTGATAAAAGGATTAAAGTTAAAAGTGATATGTGAAAATTTTGCAAAATAAAGCAAGTTGTTATAAAATATTCGTTTGGTCGGAAAATATTCTTTTTATCGGAGAATATTCGCACGATGACACAATCATTGGTGGACCCCACAACAGAATTATTGTCGGAGTTAGAAAACGACAAAATTATCTTTTTATAAAAATAACGGCGAAAGTTTTACCGTTAACTGTTGAAATACCCGGTGATAAAAAAATCGAATGTCTGGCGCAGTTAAGTAGATACACGGTATTAATTATTGATGCTTACATAAGAAGTCACTCGGTTTTGTTCAATTATTCACACTGATAATTCTTTGCGTAGTATCTCACGTTATTTGATTCAATTATTGTCGATATTTTATATATTATTAAATCAATAATTGAGACGATACAGTTATTCATATTATTATTTGCAATATTGACGATGTCTAGAAAGTTCTATCGAGGAGAGGTTTGGTCACCTAATTGCGCGCCAATAGGAAGAAATCCTTATTGGAAAGCTGTAAGGCCCCAACTTTTATGAATAAAGATGAATATTCAATAAATATCATTTTTGAATATTATGGAGTAAATTTGATATAATGTTATAGTTGTGGGTAATATATAGAAATTTTGAAAAGTGTGTAAGTTGTTATATAATATTCGATTGGTCGGGGAATATTCTTTTTTTCGGAGAATATCCGTACGACGGTACAATTATTGGTGGACCCCACAACGGAATTATTGTCGGATTGAGAAAACGATAAAAATATTTTTATGAAAATAACAGCGAAAATTTTACCATTAAGCTGTTGAAACACACGATTGTTAAAAATGCGATGTCTGGCGTGGTTGCATAGTATACGTTATTGATTATTGATCTTTACGTGAGAAGTTACTCGGTTTTGTTCAATTATTACAATTCTGAAATTGTTCGTAGTATCATCTCACGTATTATTTGATTCAAATTATTATTCGATATTTTATATATTATTAAATCGATAATTGAGATAACAAAGTTATTAATATTATTATTATCGATGTAATAATATATAAAATATCGACAATAATCGAATCAAATAATATGAGATGATACTACGTATTACCATCAAATAATAAATAATCGAACAAAAATAGTAACTTTCATAAAGATAATAATCAAGCTACTGATACAACTAACCACGCCAGACATCAGATTTCTTTAACACCGTGTTTCAATAATTAATGGTAAAATTTTCCGCCAAGTTATTTTCATAAAAATATTTTTGTCGCTTTCAATCTGACAATAATTTCGCTCGGGGTCCACCAACGATTGCGGGCTTGCATTTAATATTCCTTGTTAAAACGAATATTCCCCGAATATTATATAACAACTTACACACTTTTCAAAATTTCTATATATTACCCACAACTATAACTGTAAGACCCCAACTCTTTTTTTTTATAAATAAAATTGAATTTTCTATATTCATTATTTTGAAATCAAAAGGTGTTAATTGATATAATACTTTGATTATGGGTGAAATGTACAAATTTTACAAAATAAGCAAGTGGTTATAAAATAATCATTGTTGTCGGGGAATATTCGTTTGGTTGTGGAATATTCTTTTTGTCGAGAATATTCGTACGATGGCGCAGTCAATTATGGGCTCATAACAGAATAACGGTCGGATGAAGAAAACGACAAATTTGAGTTTTTATAAATAATTCAGCAGTAATTGTTATCGTTAACACTGTTAGATTACCCGAGGGTTAAAAATAGTAATCTGGCGTGGTTGCACGATTAGTACGGTATTGAAGCGATAATTTTGAATTATTGATTCTTACGTGAAAGCCTTTACTCGATAATTATTACGAATTAATTCTTATTCAATATTTTATTTTATTGATTCAATAATTCTTTGTGTTGATATTTTATATTATTGTTGTTTCAATAATTGTCATTACATAGTATTTTCCATTATCGGATCAATAATTCATATTATTTGAATAATATTATTAGATAACATTATTGGCGATGTCTAGAAAGTTTCATCGAGGAGAGGTTTGGTCACCTAATTCTTGGCTTGATGAAGGAGAAATCCTTATCGGAAAGCCCTCTTTCTGAGGAGCGGCTGGTCATCATTATTGTGATTACGTAATATTATTTGTGAATAATTAATTATTGATTTATATGATAAGAAAATATTTATTTTATGTGGATATAAATGAAGGAATTTTAGCATGAAATTATTGTTGAAAGTTTGGCATATTTTTGTGGAATTACAATTTTTGATAAAATATTCATTCAATTATATTATTATAATATATTATAATTATTTAATAATATTATTATAATATATAAGCATGTGGTAATTAGAACGGAAGTAAGCAAATTATTATGAATACTTGTTTTCAAAGGAAAAGTAGGTTGTAACTTTGAAAATGGTTGGTGGAATAATTTGTGGGTGGAAGCTTTTTGCAAGCATTTTATTTTTTTTGTCAAGTTTGGTGGGCCTTGCCCATAAGAATTTGCAGGCAAAGAAAGAAAAAAACAAGAAAAGGAAAGTAGGCATTGCAATTTCTCCTGCAAAGGCTCTGCAATTTGTTTTCAAAAAGTAGCCCCAACCTTGGAAAAAAAAGGGAGTTAGGTAGAAGTTTGGCAGAGTAGGCTGATTCATCTATTTTTTTTTCTTTGAGGTTTTACTATAAATAGGGGGTAACCCCTCCTTCCTCAATACACCACTTTCAATTCAGAAATTCTTATTCTAAAGTATTGTGAGTTTTCTTGAGTATAAGAATACTTTGAGCGTAGTTTTTCTGCAAAATTTTCTCCAGTCAAATCCAGTTTTTACCAAGGTAAAGGATATTATTTTATTGCAATACTCGTGAGAAATATTATTTTCTTTCGTACTCCATATTACGTGAGCAATATTATTTCATCTTGTATTCCTAAATTTGAACTTACTATGGTAAGTATTGCTTTAATAATTCCTGAAATGATTAAAAATTTCGCTTCATCTAATATCATTTCATAGGAATATTGGTCTGAACTTTTAATCAAATTTAGAACTTTTTATATGGGTACTTTTCATAATTCTTTGTTCACTTGCAATCGCATTCACGATTCTTGTTCATGGGTCGTTTCATAGTTCATGAATTCATTGTTCATCGCTTTTTCGCAGTCTTTACTTGCATCTTCATTCAAAGTCATTGTTCAAAAAGAAAAAATATTTTTTTCTTCCTTTCAAGTTATCTGTTGTGACCCTTATTCTTAAAATGGAATCCATGTTTTTATCTTCACTATGGTTTATTATGGAGCATTTTTGAACTTGGTTCATCTAAAGTACGAAATCCTAATCTTTGTTCTTCTATCTCACTGAATTCGTTCTCTAAAATATTTTTCATCATCCTCAGTCTTTAATGGTGATACTTGATGAATATCTTTGGCCCGTAGTGCAAAGATGAATGATTACTTGATGAATATCTTTGGCCATTAGTGCAAAGATGAACAGGTATTGAGATGAACATGACCATTTGGTGATCTGAAATGAATATCTTTGGGCGTAGTGCAAAGATGAATAATTGATGCAAGATGTATATATTGATTGATGTTACGAGGATAAAATATTGATGATGGACTTTTAAATTCATAGATGATAGTAGATTTGATTCTACTTAACATTTCTAATGAATTGTTATTTCATTCTTGAATATTGATCTAAAGCTGGTTGTCCATTATATTTTATCTGATTTGTTGAAGGCTAACGATAAATTGTTGTTCTTTATCTTAGTCATAATATTTTTTACTGGGCTAGTTGAGCTCACCCTCTTCCTTTTTGTTCCATTTTTCTTCTCAGGAGGTGAGAATATAGCAGGAACCAGCCGGGGTAAAGAGAGATGGTCCTAGACAGTTGTTTTAGCAGTCCTCACTATTTTTGTAAAATAGTGTATCAATAAATATAAAGAGGACTTATTTGGGTGTGGATATTGTCTAGAAGACAATATTTGTATTTAAACTCACATCATGTGTGTTGTGTCATTTTTTTACCGACAATTGTAATAATAAAAGTTGTAGTTGTTTTGTACCATGTATTTGGCGACTCAGAATGGGTGATGTATACCTATTTTGGGGGTGTCACAATAACATTATATCAAATTTACTCCATAATATTCAAAAAATGATATTTATTAAAAAGTCATCTTTATTCATAAAAGTTGGGGTCTTATAATAAAATCTACTATCTTCTATGATTTAAAAAGTCTTTCATCAACTTTATCGCTGAGACTCAGCTTAACAAATAAAATCGAATCATCCCTACATCACGGCCAAGGATATTCATGTAATCATCAATGGTCATGATTATACCGAATAATCCCTGGTCATAATCATACCACAACTGTCCATCAATGAACTACAGGCCAATGAGGACTTTCACCACATCATTCGTCACATTACGGCCGTGATTATACCAAAAATCCTCGTCATAATCATACCAAGTCCATCTATGCGTAAGCCAAAGATGACTTTCATCACAATATAAGCATGAGGATGATGACAATGACATAATAATTTAATAAAACAAGTTCAAGGATAAATTTTAAAGATTTATAATTTAATTTATCCAGAAATCAATAACGTCCAAATTGTCAACATGATACCGCTTTGTGGAGTAAAATTCAAGAATATTCAGAAGAATATTTCCATGAAAAGATACTGGATGAAGCGCAAATATTTAGGATATTCTACTAATTTTATGGAGTATAGAAGCCAAAACTTTAACTAACTGAGTATAATAGAATATATGAAGCTAGAATGGATTTTTACCGCCATGCGGTAATCCACGTGAGATGAGATCATTTCCATATTTTAATAAGGAATGAATCACGAAGGATCATTCACTATGCATGCGGTAATCCACATAGACGAGTTATTCCAACGAATAATAAAGAATGGAATAACGAAGAATTCACCGATGGCATGCGATAGAACCGCATGCATACGAGTTATTCCAACATAATAATAAAGAATGTAATAATGAGAAGAATTCACGGGCATGCGATAGACCATCGCATGACGGAGTTATTCCAACAGAATAATAAAGAATGGTATAACAACCCTTACGAATATTGAAAGAAATAATACCCCTTACCTTAGAAGAAACTGGATACTGGAATAGTGAGGTAGTAGACTTCTCTTCTTCTTTTTCTCTATAATAATTGCTCTTGTGAGACTTAGTGAATTGGTGAGAAATGAAGGAAGAATGAGCTTCTATTTATAGGAAAATATAGTTTCAATAATTGCACATTTTGGGGCTCAAAATATTACAGTATAATACCTCCCTTTTTTCTTCATATTTAATTTAGTCCTGCAAGTATTATCAATCTTGCACCACCTTCTCTAATAGTAAATCATGTGAATTAATAGTTCATTCATGTGACTCAATAGTATAATCATGTGAAAAAAACTAATTACAGTATAGTACCTTCCACTATACCTCCATTTTTAATTTAGTCATGCAAGTATTATCAATCTTGCACCAACTCCCCTAATAGTAAATCATGTGAATTATTAGTTCATTCATGTGACTCAAAAGTATAATCATGTGAAAAAAAAACTAATTATAGTATAGTACCTTTAATTATACCTCCATTTTTAATTTAGTCATGCAAGTATTATCAATCTTGCACCAACTCCTCTAATAGTAAATCATGTGAATCAATAGTACACACATGTGAACACATACTTATAAGCATATGAATTAATAGCAATTAATTACTCATTTATCCGGTTAATTACCCGATTGGTCAATATAACCTCCAGACATCAATTATTATCGAAATAAATGTCGATTTTCACTAACACTAATAATTCCAACACAATGGAACTATCAATTTCATCTTTAATCAACGCGAACTTATTCATCATTAACACTAATCAACTTGTTTTCAAAAAGTAGCCCCAACCTTGGAAAAAAAAGGGAGTTAGGCAGAAGTTTGGCAGAGTAGGCTGATTCATCTATTTTTTTTTCTCCGAGGTTTTACTATAAATAGGGGGTAATCCCTCCTTCCTCAACACACCACTTTCAATTCAGAAATTCTTATTCTAAAGTATTGTGAGTTTTCTTGAGTATAAGAATACTTTGAGCGTAGTTTTTCTGTAAGATTTTCTCCAGTCAAATCCAGTTTCTACCAAGGTAAAGGATATTATTTTATTGCAATACTCGTGAGAAATATTATTTTCTTTCATATTCCATATTACGTGAGCAATATTATTGCATCTCGTATTCCTAAATTTGAACTTACTATGGTAAGTATTGCTTCTATAATTCCTGAAATGATTAAAAATTTCGCTTAATCTAATATCATTTCATAGGAATATTGGTCTGAAATTTTAATCAAATTTGGAACTTTTCATGACCGGGTACTTTTCACAGTTACTGTTCACGGGTACTGTTCACGGTTACTATTCACAGTTATTGTTCATGGGTCTTTATTCATGAATTCTTTGTTCACTTCAGTCATCGTTCATAAAATTATTCACGGGTATTGTTCACAAAAGAAAAAAATATATTTTTTTCTCCTTTCAAGTTATCTGTTGTGACCCTTATTCTTGAAATTGAATCCATGTTTTTATCTTCACTATGGTTTATTATGGAGCGTTTTTGAACTTGGTTCATCTAAAGTACGAAATCCTAATCTTTGTTCTTCTATCTCACTGAATTCGTTCTCTAAAATATTTTTCATCAACCTCAGTCTTTAATGGCGATACTTGACGAATCTCTTTGGCCTGTAGTGCAAAGATGAATGATTACTTGATGAATATCTTTGGCCCGTAGTGCAAAGATGAACAGGTGTTGAGATGAACATGACCAACTAGTGATACAAATGAATATCTTTGGCCCGTAGTGCAAAGATGAATAATTGATGCAAGATGTATATTGATTGATGTTACAGGGATAAAATATTGATGATGGACTTTTAAATTCATAGATGATAGTAGATTTGATTCTCTACTTAACATTTCTAATGAATTGTTATTTTCGCTGCGAATATTGATCTAAAACTGGTTGTCCATTATATTTTATCTGATTTGTTGAAGGCTAACGATAAATTGTTGTTCTTTATCTTAGTCATAATATTCTTTACTGGGCTAGTTGAGCTCACCCTTTTCCTTTTAGTTCCATTTTACTTCTCAAGAGGTGAGAATATAGCAGGAACCAGTCGGGGTAAAGAGTGATGGTCCTAGACAGTTGTTTTAGCAGTCCTCACTATTTTTGTAAAATAGTGTATCAATAAATATAAAGAGGACTTATTTGGGTGTGGATATTGTCTAGAAGACAATATTTGTATTTAAACTCACAACATGTGTGTTGTCGTATTTTGCATGACAATTGTAATAATAAAAGTTGTAGTTGTTTTGTACCATGTATTTGACGACTCAGAATGGGTGATGTATACTTATTTTGGGGGTGTCACAGTTGGTATCAGAGCTTAGGGATATGGTCTCTGGCGGAGATCGGGGAATAGATCTAGAAGGGGAGAGATGAGTAAATCCTTCGCTAGTGTGTCCTACCTAAGATTATTTTGTTGGTCGGTCATAATATAGGGATATTATGTGATATGTTAATTTGTTTAATTAACCCTTATTTTATGGCGCGCTTTTTAAGAATGGCGGTGAGAACATTAACAATGGAGTCATGAGATCGTGGAACAACCATCAATCACCAACAAGAGAGCGTGCAGCAGAAGGCAATATTCCTCCGTAAACAACACTACCGAGCAAACGATGAATGATGGAATGTTTAGTAGTTTTTGCGATTCATGAAAAATCGATTTGAGGGAGACTCGTGTATAAAATACGGGTGGAAATGATAGCAACGCACGGTTTGTCACGGCCAAGCAGTTCAAGGAGTTGGGACCACCAGATTTCTGGGGAAAGCTAGATCCAATTATGGCTGAAACTTGGGTAAAGCAAATTACCAAGATATTCGATTTCTTGGGATGCACGAAAGAACAGAAGGTTCCATTCGCCACCTTTATGTTCTGTGGTGAGGCAGATTACTGGTGGGAATCTGTGAAGCGCACCCAGCCAGCCGCACTCAATATGTCTTGGGAAAGATTTCAGAAACTGTTCAACGACAATTACTTTCCTGAAAGTATTCGTCATATGAAGGAGGTAGAGTTTATTAGACTGGAACAAAACAACATGACGGTGTCCCAGTATGAGGCAAGGTTCGCAGAGTTATCCAGGTTTGCACCTCATTTGGTAGAGAATGAGGAGCGAATGACGCGGATGTTTTCGAGAGGTCTAAACCCGAGATCAAGAATATCTTATCTCTCATAAATTTTCTTTATATTCGGATGTTGTAAAATGGGCTCAATTATTAGGCGTGGTAATGAATATGTTCAACGAGGACCACGACTGTGGTCATCTGCAGTGTGGCCGATCATCTGGAGCGATGATAACCAAAGGTGAGAGGAAAATACTTGGACAAAAGTGGTAACCACTAGGGTGGTAATCGTGGCCGTGATAATAAGAGAGGTGGGGTCAGTGAAAATTTCAAAAAAGAGGAGATTCAACAATGATGGGAAGACATCGATGCTTGAAGACCAACAACAAATTCTAGGGGGAAGAAACCACCGCTTGATTAGATGCTACTGGATGCGGAGAGGAGGGACACATAAGTCCAAAGCTGTCACGACCTTCCAAGGTGTGTTTCAATTACGATAAAGACGGTCATATAGCCCGATTTTATCTTGTAGCAAAGTCAAGTCCAACCGGGGACGGCGACACCAAAGCGCTACTTACGGACAAAACAAAGTCGAGTGGTTCAAGAGGAGGCGTTTGTTGTGGTGGCCAAAACGTTATGAAAACCCGAACGAGGTGATCACGGGTAAGCTAATCTTGAACTCTTGTGAAGTTTATACCTTACTAGATACCGGTTCTACCCATTCTTTTATCTCTCCTGCTTGTGCTCAACGTTTAAACTTGACTCCAAAGAAATTGGACTTTAACTTATCTGTTGAAACTCCATTAGGTGAAACCTTCGTTACATCTACAGTTTATAAATCTTGCTTGATCCAAGTTGGCACCATCACATTACCTATTGATCTTATCTCTTTAAAGATACTTGTTTTTGATGTGATTTTAGGAATTGATTAGTTAACCACTCATCATGCCAAAATTGATTATTTTCGTAAGGTTGTTAGTTTTCATATTCCTAACCAACTGTTATCTGAATCAAACAACTAAACCACTAAAATCGATCTTTGTCATATCAAGCCATAAATCTATTCGTTTATTGAAAAATGGATGTCAAGCTTTCTTAGCCCATATTATGGACTTGAACAAAAACACGTCGATTTGAATAATATTCTGTTGTTAATGAATTTCTGGCGACGTATTTCTGAAGAACTTCTGGTCTACCCCCGGAACGTGAAGTTGAATTCTTTATTAATCTTGAACCGGGTACAAAGCCCATTTCTAAAACCCTATATCGAATGGCTCCTATTGAACTTCAGGAGTTAAAAGTCCAACTACAGGAATTGTTAGACATCGGTTTCATTCGTCCTAGTACATCTCCTTGGGGTGCTCCTGTTTTATTTGTAAAGAAGAAAGACGGGAGTATGCGAATTTGTATTGACTACCGAGAATTGAACCATGTTACCATCAAGAATAGGTATCCACTACCTCGCATTGATGACTTGTTTGACCAGTTGCAAGGAGCATAATTCTTTTCAAAGATCGATCTTCGTTCTGGATATCATCAGCTGAAGATTAAAGCGAGGATATTCAAGGCGCCTTGAACTTCGATGACGGGCATTATGAATTCTTAGTCATGTCTTTTGGATTGACTAATGCCCCTGCTGCTTTCATAGATATGATGAACTGTGTATTCAAGAAATATTTGGATCAGTTCGTTGTTGTCTTTATTGATGACATCCTCATCTATTCCAAAAGCCGTGAAGATCATGAGCACCATTTGAAGCTAGTACTTCAAAGACTTCGTGACAACAAGCTATATGTCAAGCTGAAGAAATGCGAGTTCTGGCTTGAGGAAGTAGCATTCCTTGAGCACGTGGTGTCAAAACGTGGAGTATCTGTTGACCCGGCGAAGATTGAAGCAATATAAATTTGGGAGCAATCGATGTCGGTGACCGAAGTATGTAGCTTTCTAGGCTTAGCTGGTTATTATCAGAGATTCGTGGAAGGATTTTCTCGAATCTCTACTCCATTAACTCAGCTAACTCGGAAAGATACAAAATTCGTATGGAGCGAAGAATGCGAGAAGAGTTTCCAAGAGCTTAAGAGGAGACTCATTTCGGCACCTGTTCTGACAATACCATCCGGTTCGGATGGATTTGTTATCTCTGACGATGCTTCGGCAAAGGTTTAGGATGTGTTCTCATGCAACATGGGAAAGTCATAGCCTATGCCTCGCGACAACTCAAAGAATATGAGAGAAATTATCCTACTCATGATCTGGAGTTGGCAGCAGTCGTTTTTGCGTTGAAAATCTGGAGACATGCACTACCTGTATGGGGAGAAAGTGGAGATTTATACGGATCATAAAAGCCTCAAATATTTCTTCACCCAAAAAAACTTCAACATGCGGTGACATTGTGGCGCCCCCAAAATAGTATACATCACCCATTACGAGTTGTCAATACATGATGTGCGAAACAACTACAACTTTATTATTACTTGAGAAAGCTGTGAGTTTGAATACAAATATTATCTTCTAGACAATATCTATACTCAAATAAATCCTCATCACATTTATTGATACATTATTTTACAAAAATGGTGAGGACTACTAAACAACTCTTTCTAGAACCTTCATTCCATACTCTCAGGCTGTACTCGCATTTATATTCTCGCCTCACGAGAAGAAAAATGGAACAAAAAGGAAAGGGTGAGCTCAACTAGCCCGATAAAGAATATTATGACTAAGATAATATACAACAAATTATCGTTAGTCTTCAACGGGAAAAATCTAATAGAATACAATAGACAACAAATTTTAAATCAATATTCGCAATGAAATAATAATTCATTAGAAGAGTTAAGTAGAGAATGCAAACTACTATCTTCTATGTATGAATTTAAAAGTTCAAAATCTATCTTTTATCCTGTAACATCAATCAATATACATACGGAATCAAATATTCATCTTTGCACTCTGAGGCCGAAAGATATTCATCGATTAGTCAGTATTCATCTAAACACTGTTCATCTTTGCACTACGGGCCAAAGATATTCTTGAAATCATTCATCTTTGCACTCTGGGCCAAAGATATTCCATAATATCATCATTTAAGGTTGAAGATGATGAAAATATTTTTAAAAGCGAATCCAATTGAAACAAAATGACAAGGATTAAGGAATAAGGATTCGTACTTGGTTTTATCACGTCCAAAATACCTCAAAAATAATCACGGTGGTGTAAAATTCAAGAATGATCAAAATACGGATACAATCAAAGCTAGTATCCGAATAGATATTTTGGACGAAAAGAAAATTTTTCATTTTTCGATGAATAGTCCGTATTCGTGAATAAGTGTCAGTATCGTGAATAGTCACAAGTATATGTGAATAAGTAACTCAGGCACCAAAAGTTCCAAATTTGATAAAACTTCAGATCAATATTTCAACATAATGATATTGAAGAAATAATATCATTACAAAAAAATAATATCCTTTACCTCGAATGATCGATCTTCAAATTTGAAACAGGATAAAGGCTATGACTTGAACTTGCACAGCGTATAGCAATACTCAAACTATACTCAAAATACTCACAAGAATACGCTCGATAATATAGAGAGAAAACTTGATTTACGGTGTGATTTTCAATTCTAACCTAAGCACCTATTTATAGGAAATCGCTTAGAAACCAAAAGCAGAAAATTTAATATAATATTATATATATATAAAAATTTTTCACGCACATTCTTATAAACTGAAATCAGCTCATTTCAACAACCAACCAAGCCCACCAAAAAATATCAAAAACGTTTTTCTAATTTAAATTATTTTAAACTTCCAAAATCAATTATTTTTGAACTTGAACTTCAATAATTCATAATAAATAGCCCTTTTATCAGAAAATTCGAATCTCTTGAGTTTTTATAGGAAATTCAATTCTCTACAACTTTGCAGAAGAAAGTTTTCCAAATTCCAATCAGAAATTGGACCGAAATCCACAAGCGATCGATTTTATAGCTATAATCAAATTTCGATCAATAAATGGGGTCCACCAACATGTTTAACATGTTTTAAACATTTATTGCAACAAAAAATACTCTTCTTCCTCGTATACTCATAAATCCCACATTCGTTGTAAAAATATCACCATTATTATATTATTAAAATAATATATTTAAATGAATTATTTTATCGAGAAAAAATAAAATATTAATTTTCAACAATTGTCATTTTAAAAATTTTCTCCATCTATATCCACATAAAATCAATATTTTTCTCATCATATGAATCAATAATTAATTATTCACAAATAATATTACTGAATCACAATATCGACAATGGAGACAGTTCAAGGAAAGAAGGGCTTTCAATAAGAATTTCTCCTTCTTTGGCGCGCAATTAGGTGACCAAACCTCTCCTTAGAGCAGAACTTTCTAGACATTGCCAATAATGTTATCTAATAATATTATTAGGATAATATGAATTATTGCTTCGATAATAAAAATATTGTGTAATGACAATTATTCAAACAACAACAATATAAAATATCAACGCATGACAATTATTAAATCAATAAAAAATCTTGAGCGATAATTCTTTGTAACCATTATTGAGTAGTGCCTTAAATACGTAAGAATCAATAATTGGTGCAATACTGAGTGTCTTCTTGTGTTTTAACCACCGAGTATTTTAACAAAGATTACTTGTAACAACTACTGTAGATTATTTTTAAACAACTTATATTTGTCGTTTTCTTCATCCAATCGCTTTAGTTATGGGGCCCACATGGTTTTGTGTAGTCGTCATACGAATATTCCAGATAGATACGAATATTCCACGACCAAACGAATATTCTCAAACAACAATGAATATTTTATAACCACTTGCTTATTTTGAAATATTTGCGTATTTTACCCCTAACTATCCACATTAATCAAATCAACCCTTACTATTTCAAAATAATAAATAGAGAAAATTAAATTTCATTAATAATAAGTTGGGGTCTTACAACGACGTTGGCTCGAGTTGTTGAAAGATTACGACCATAGCATTCAATATCATCCTGGAAAAACAAACGTTGTAGCTGACGCATTGAGTAGAAAATCATATGCGGGTACGAGTGCAATGTTGTTAACACAAAGGCCCATTCTGTACGACTTACAAAGGATGGAGATAGAGTTAAAGACTCCAGGGACCCACGTGATGTTGGCAAACATACGAGTAGAACCAACTTTAATCGATAGAGTTAAAAGGCGCTTCAAGCAATGACACTGGAGTCGTGCGCGTATGAAGAAGAAAGTGCAAGAAGGTGCTATTCCGGAAGCAAGAATCGATGAAGAAGGAATACTTCGAGTCAACTCCAGACTTTGTGTTCCTAACGACTCTGACTTAAAGCATAGAATCATGATGGAGGCACACAATACACCATTTGCAATCCATCCGGGAGTCTTAAAATGTATCACGATCTTGACGATACACATTTGGTGGAGCAATATGAAGAGAGAGATCGCAGAGTTTATCTCGAGGTGTTTAACTTGTTAACGTGTAAAGGCAGAGCATCAAGTGCCAAAAGGTCCATTGCAACCACTTGAGATTCCAGAATGGAAGTAGGAACACATTACCATGGATTTCGTTACAAGTCTTCCCAAAGTTTCTCAAGGCATAGATGCGATTTGGGTTATTATTGATAAATTAATCAAGTCTGCTCATTTCTTGCCTATACGTGAGACTTTTTCCCTTGAACATCTTGCTCGTATGTACGTGAATGAGATTGTGAGATTGCATGGCATGCCAGTATCCATAGTTTCGGATCGTGACCCAAGATTCACTTCACGATTTTGGGTTAGCTTGCATAAGGCTATGGGCACAGATTTACGATTCAGTTCGGCATACCATCCTCAAACAGATGGACAATCGGAAAGGACTATTCAAACCCTTGAAGATCTATTAGACTCTGTGTCCTAGATTTCAAGGGAAGTTGGGATAAGTACTTGCCATTGGTGGAATTCTCCTACAACAACAGGTGTGGCTCTATTTGAAGCATTATATGGACGAAAGTGTTGCTCTCCAGTATGTTGGGATGAGGTGGGTAAAGCAACGTTGTTAGGACCAGAATTAGTACGCATGACTACAGAAAAGATTCAAATAATCCGGCAACGTATAAAGACCTCACAAGATCGACAAAAGAGTTATGCTGATCTTCATCGAAAGGACGTGGAATTTAATATTGGAGATCATGTACTGTTACGTATTGCTCCATGGAAGGGTGTTACAAGATTTGGGAAGAGAAGAAAGCTCAATCCACGATTTATTGGTCCATTTGAGATTCTTGACCGAATAAAAAATGTGGCTTATAGACTCGCATTACCTCCAAGCATATCTCGTGTTCATAATGTTTTTCATATATCTATGCTTCGTAAGTATGTGAAAGACCCAAACCACATTATTGCGTTAGAACTAGACGAGATAACCGAAGATTTAACGTACGAGGAGGTACCTGTCAAGATATTGGACAGGAAAGAGCATGTCCTACGAATAAAGGTTATACCATAAGTCAAGGTTTTGTGGAGGAACCATGCTGTTGAGGAAATGACCTGGGAGTTGGAATCGGAAATGAAATCGAGGTACCCTCACCTTTTTGACATTCCAGGTATGTACGTCAATTTCGAGGATGAAATTTCATAAAGAGGAGAGGTTGTAAGACCCCAACTTTTTTTTTTATAAATAAAATTGAATTTACTATATTCATTATTTTGAAATCAAAAAGTGTTAATTGATATAATACTTTGATTATGGGTGAAATGTGCAAATTTTACAAAATAAGCAAGTGGTTATAAAATAATCATTGTTGTCGGGGAATATTCGTTTGGTCGTGGAATATTCTTTTTGTCGGGAATATTCGTACGATGGCGCAGTCAATTATGGGTCCATAACAGACTAACGGTTGGACGAAGAAAATGACAAATTTGAGTTTTTATAAATAACGACGTAATTGTTATCGTTAACACTATTAGATTATCAAATTGGTTAAAAAAATAGTGATCTGGCGTGGTTTTGTCTGAGCTTTGCGGTATTACATGTAATTTTGAATTATTGATTCTTACGTGAAGGGCTTTACTCAATAATTGTTATAGTAATTCTTATTCAATATTTTATTTTATTGATTCAATAATTGCTGCGTTGATATTTTATATTATTGTTATTTCAATAATTGTCATTGCATAGTATTTCCCATTATCAGATCAATAATTCATATTATTTGAATAATATTATTAGATAACATTATCGGCAATGTCTAAAAAGTTCTGTCAAGGAGAGGTTTGGTCACTTAATTGCGTGCCAGTAAGGAGAAATCCTTATCGGAAAGCCCTCTCTTTCCTGGGAACGGCCTGGTTGTCATTATTGTGATTCTGTAATATTATTTATGAATAATTAATTATTGATTTATATGATAAGGAAATATTTATTTTATGTGGATATAAATGAAGGAATTTTAGCATGAAATTATTGTTGAAAGTTTGGCATATTTTTGTGGAATTACAATTTCTGATAAAATATTCATTCAATTATATTATTATAATATATTATAATTGTTTAATAATATTATTATAATATATAAGCATGTGGTAATTAGAACGGAAGTAAGCAAATTATTATGAATACTTGTTTTCAAAGGAAAAGTAGGTTGTAACTTTGAAAACGGTTGGTGGAATAATTTGTGGGTGGAAGCTTTTTGCAAGCATTTTATTTTTTTTGTCAAGTTTGGTGGGCCTTGCCCATAAGAATTTGCAGGCAAAGAAAGAAAAAAACAAGAAAAGGAAAGTAGGCATTGCAATTTCTCCTGCAAAGGCTCTGCAATTTGTTTTCAAAAATTGAATTCGTTCTCTAAAATATTTTTCATCATCCTCAGTCTTTAATGGTGATACTTGATAAATATCTTTGGCCCGTAGTGCAAAGATGAATGATTACTTGATGAATATCTTTGGCCCGTAGTGCAAAGATGAACAGGTGTTGAGATGAACATGACCAACTGGTGATACAAATGAATATCTTTGGCCCGTAGTGCAAAGATGAATAATTGATGCAAGATGTATATTTATTGATGTTACAGGGATAAAATATTAATGATGGACTTTTAAATTCATAGATGATAGTAGATTTGATTCTCTACTTAATATTTCTAATGAATTGTTATTTTCGCTGCGAATATTGATCTAAAACTGGTTGTCCATTATATTTTATCTGATTTATTGAAGGCTAACGATAAATTGTTGTTCTTTATCTTAGTCATAATATTTTTTACTGGGCTAGTTGAGCTCACCCTTTTCCTTTTTGTTCCATTTTTCTTCTCAAGAGGTGAGAATATAGTAGGAACAAGTCAGGATAAAGAGTGATGGTCCTAGACAATTATTTTAGCAGTCCTCACTATTTTTGTAAAATAGTGTATCAATAAATATAAAGAGGACTTATTTGGGTGTGGATATTGTCTAGAAGACAATATTTGTATTTAAACTCACAGCATGTGTGTTGTCGTATTTTTGGCACGACAATTGTAATAATAAAAGTTGTAGTTGTTTTGTACCATGTATTTGGCGACTCAGAATGGGTGATGTATACCTATTTTGGGGGTGTCACAATAACATTATATCAAATTTACTCCATAATATTCAAAAAATGATATTTATTGAAAAGTCATCTTTATTCATAAAAGTTGGGGTCTTACAATAAAATCTACTATCTTCTATGATTTAAAAAGTCTTTCATCAACTTTATCGCTGAGACTCAGCTTAACAAATAAAATCGAATCATCCCTACATCACGACCAAGGATATTCATGTAATCATCAATGGTCATGATTATACCGAATAATCCCTGGTCATAATCATACCACAACTGTCCATCAATGAACTACAGGCCAATGAGGACTTTCACCACATCATTCGTCACATTACGGTCATGATTATACCAAAAAATCCCTGGTCATAATCATACCAAGTCCATCTATGCACATAAGCCAAAGATGACTTTCATCACAATATAAGCATGAGGATGATGACAATGACATAATAATTTAATAAAACAAGTTCAAGGATAAATTTTAAAGATTTATAATTTAATTTATCCAGAAATCAATAACGTCCAAATTGTCAACATGATACCGCTTTGTGGAGTAAAATTCAAGAATATTCAGAAGAATATTTCTATGAAAAGATACTGGATGAAGCGCAAATATTTAGGATATTCTACTAATTTTATAGAGTATAGAAGCCAAAACTTTAACCAACTGAGTATAATAGAATATATGAAACTGCAAATGGATTTTCGCCCGCCATGCGGTAATCCACGTAGACAGATCATTTTCACATTTTAATAAGGAATGAATACGAAGGATCATTCATTATGCATCACAGTAATCCACATAGGCGAGTTATTCAGCGAGAATAATAAAGAATGGAATAATGAAGAAGAATTCACCGAGCATGCGATAGATCTTGCGACATGAGTTATTCCAACATAATAATAAAGAATGGAATAATGTAAGAATTCACGGGCATGCGATAAACCGCTTGCAGAAAAGTTATTCAATGAGAATAATAAAGAATGGTATAACAACCCTTACGAATATTGAAAGAAATAATACCCCTTACCTTAGAAGAAACTGGATACTGGAATAGTGAGGTAGCAGACTTCTCTTCTTCTTTTTCTCTATAATAATTGCTCTTGTGAGACTTAGTGAATTGGTGAAAAATGAAGGAAGAATGAGCTTCTATTTATAGGAAAATATAGTTTCAATAATTGCACATTTTGGGGCTCAAAATATTACAGTATAATACCTCTCTTTTTTTCTTCATATTTAATTTAGTCCTGCAAGTATTATCAATCTGTCACCACCTTCTCTAATAGTAAATCATGTGAATTAATAGTTCATTCATGTGACTCAATAGTATAATCATGTGAAAAAAACTAATTGCAGTACAGTACCTTCCACTATACCTCCATTTTTAATTTAGTCATGCAAGTATTATCAATCTTGCACCAACTCCCCTAATAGTAAATCATGTGAATTATTAGTTCATTCATGTGACTCAAAAGTATAATCATGTGAAAAAAACTAATTACAGTATAGTACCTTCAACTATACCTCCATTTTTAATTTAGTCATGCAAGTATTATCAATCTTGCACCAACTCCTCTAATAGTAAATCATGTGAATCAATAGTACACACATGTGAACACATAGTTATAAGCATGTGAATTAATAGCAATTAATTACTCATTTATCTGGTTAATTATCCGATTGGTCAATATAACCTCCAGACATCAATTATTATCGAAATAAATGTCGATTTTCACTAACACTAATAATTCCAACACAATGGAACTATCAATTTCATCTTTAATCAATGCGAACTTATTCATCATTAATATTATAATTCATAATATTTAACAACCAGGTCGCTCCCAGGAAAGAGAGGGCTTTTCGATAAGGATTTCTCCTTATTGGCGCGCAATTAGGTGACCAAACCTCTCCTTGACAGAACTTCTAGACATTTTCAATATTGCAAATAATATTATGAATAACTTTGTCATCTCAATTATTGATTTAATAATATAATATATTATGCAGATGATACTGTAACAATAATTAAATCAATAATATGAGAGATATGATGTAGCAATTATTGTAGCAATAATTGAGTATAACTGAGTGACTTCTTACGTAAGCATCAATAATCAATACCTGGTGTTACTTGCAACCACGCCAGACATATTACTTACTTTACTAACGAGTAGTTCAACAATTTTAACGGTTACACTTTCGCCGTTATTTTTATAAAAAGATAATTCTGTCGTTTTCTTACTACGACAATACTTCCGTTGTGGGGTCCACCAATGATTGTGCCGTTGTACGAATATTCTCCTACAAAAAGAATTTTCTCCGACTAAACAAATATTTTATAACAACTTACATACTTTGCAAAAATTTTCACATATCACCCTTAACTTTAACCTTTTATCAATTTAACCATTTACGAAATAAAATAATAATTATAAGAAAATTGAATACTTTTATTTCATAAAATTCAGGGTCTTACAAAATTGGTGATAACTTTAAATCATAGAAGATAGTAGAAATCATGCTTTACTTGACTCTTCTAATGGATTGCTTGTTCCTCTGCAGTTAAACTTGATGTTTATTATATTTTATCAATTTAACACTGTTGAAGGCTAACGATAATTTATTCTGCATTATCTTAGTCATAATATTTCTTACTGGGCTAGTTGAGCTCACCCCTTTGCTTTCATTGTTCTCTTTAGGAAATGAGAATATAGCTGGGACTAGTCGAGAAACGAAGTGACGGTCTAGATGTTTGCATTAGTAGTCCTCACTATTCTGTGAAATAGTGTGATAATAAATGTATTGAGCACTTATTTTGAGTTTGAATACTGTCTAGAAGACAATATTTATATTAAAACTCACAGCTCATGCTGTATATTTAAGTTTGTATTTGTATTCTGTACCATGTATTTGACGACTCAGAATGGGTGATGTATACCTATTTTGGGGGCGTTACATCAAAAATTAAGTTTTTTCACAAAAATTTAGTAAACATTTACTATTAAAATTACAATGTACAGTAAAATCACTATTTAAGAATACTCTATATAAGAATAACATCTACAATATTATAAAAAAATTTGGTCCCAATTTGGGCCAGTTATAAATAGGAATAACCTCTAAATTGTAATATGTTATATACTTTTTAAGTCCCGTATTAAGAAACTATACCTCTATATAGTAATAATTTCATATATATATATATATATATATATATATAATAAAATAGAACTCAATTTGAATTCTATAATTTGAGAAAGCACAACAATGACTCAGATTTATTCTAACTTAATCTAAAGGCTTACATTTCATCTCACATACACACAATCCCGCTCAAATTTCCTCCTCCTCTCTCCTCTCTCCTCTCCTCTCCTCTCTCCTTTTTTATTTCCTACGCCTTCTCTCTTTCTCTCTCCTATTCCTCTCCTCATTTTCTTTCTCTCTCCCCTCTCATCTTTTTTTTTTCTCTCTCTCATAGGTCTCTCTTCCTCTCATCCCCTCTTCCTCCATTTACTTAATTAATTGGTATTTTAATATTTTATTTTAAATTATAATAATTTTTTAGAGTATGGATACATTTAAAATATATAATACATAAAAAATATCAATGGTAAGAAAATAAAATTAAAAATAAGATCATAATTTACTTATAAAAAAATTACTTATAAATAGATTCTTTTTCTTCTTTTTTTCTTTTTCTTTTTCAAATAGAATAAATCTATATAATAAAACAGAACCCAATTTGAATTCTATAATTTAAGAAAGCACACCAACAACTCAAATTTATTGTAACTTAATTTAAAGACTCACATTTCATCTCACATACACACAATCCCGCTCAAATTTCCTCCTTCTCTTTCTCCTTCTCTCTCCTCTCTCCTTTTTTATTTCCTCCCCCTTCTCTCTTTCTCTCTCCTATTTCTCTCTTCATTTTCTTTCTCTCTCCCCTCTCATCTTTTTTTCTCTCTCTTCTGGGTCTCTCTCTTCCCCCTCTTCCTCCATTTACTTAATTAATTAATATTTTAATATTTTATTTTAAATTATAATAATTTTTTAAAGTATGGATACATTTAAAATATATAATACATAAAAAATATCAATGGTAAGAAAACAAAATTAAAAATAAGATCATAATTTACTTATAAAAAAAGTACTTATAAATAGATTTTTTTCTTCTTTTTCTTTTTCTTTATCAAATAGAACAAATGTTAACAAATTAGAAAATTTGTTAATTGTTATAAGTATAATATTATTATAATTATAATAATAATTATGATAATAGTAATAATAATAGTAATAACAATAACAACAATAATAAAAACAATAATTTTAATAATAGTAATAATACTAATAATAATAACAATAATTATAATAATAATAATAATAACACTTATTATTATTATAATAGTAATATTAATAAAAATAAAAATAGAAATAATTATAATAATAATAATTATGATAATAATAATAATAATAATAATAATAATAATAATAATAATAACAACAACAACAATAATAATAACAATAATAATAATAATAATAATAATAACAATAATAATAATAATAATAAATAATAATAATAATAATAACAATAATAATAACAACAACAACAACAACAACAATAATAATAATAATAATAATAATAATAATAATAATAATAATAATAATAATAATAATAATAATTGTTATTGATGATTTATAAGTTTTGTAGACATGTTTAGATTTTTCTGAATATCTATTTTTAAAGAAAAATTAATTATTACGGTGGTGTGGTGAATTATGATAATTGTTATGTGTGATTGTAAATTATTTAAGGTTCTAAAAAGTCTTTAGGTAATATAGTATTTTTCGAATTTTAATCTAATTTTTCGTTACATCGTGCCTTCAGGCACGGGTAATTACTAGTATATATATATATATGAGAGAGACAATATTAATTTTAAAAGACTATATATTCTATAAAAGACTATATTTTCTATAAAAGACTACATTTTTCTAGTTTAAAAATCTATATAATTTATGTTTTCTTTAATTTTTGTTATAAAATCTATATTTTTGTTAAAGTGGATATTTTTGGGTGTTCGAAAAATATTTTGTACCAATACCTCTATTTAGTAATAACTTCTCAATTAGAATACAAATAGCGAGAAATGCATCAGAAGAAGTCAATAGTGTTGATGTCCACATTATCCAAACTTATCTATCTGATGTAACTCCTCTTGAGTCACTGAATCTCTGCCAGTAGGGATATCATGCCGATACAACGGAGGATCTGTGCCGGCAAAACCATCTGAATATGGGCCACTTGAAGGGCCAACCCCAAACCTGAAAGGATCAAAAGTATCTGCCTTAGAAGGATCTCTGTCCAAATGCCGAATAAAAAAATGTGTCTAATCCAACTGCTGGGTCAAACTATCAATCTGCGTCAGAGGAGTAGGCTCTCGGACGCAGGAAATCTAATCCGTCATCATGATGGAGCCATGAACCATATCCCCCATAAACTGTGTTGCTGTGACACCCCCAAATTCAGGTACTTCATTCCCATAGGATTTGGTGCTCACTATCGAAACAATTACACCTAACTACCCATAATCAAGGATAAAGACATAAATTAAATAACTTAAACAATAATCCTTCCCATTAAAGGGTTACATCAACTTAAAATAAATCCCAGATAATCTAACCTTAAATTATTACATAAGTTTGCGGAAAACATCGCATAAATAAATAAGTCTCATAACACAGATTCTATTAAATAAAATCAAACAAGTCTTCATCATTTGGACATCTTGCCCTTGCCTTTGCCCTTGCTAGTAGACGGCTCGTCAACTTTCTCAACCTTAGCTGCAGTGTTAAATACAAGAGTGAGCAAACAATTGCTCATTAATATAATGATGGCAATAACAATAACATAAGAGTAAGCAATGAATACTGAAATAATAAAGAACTCGTTCTTTGAATCAAGGTTAGGAAACAAGTTCAAGATTAATATTTGAGAGTCCTAAGACCGTGAACTGTGTCCCAAGGTTACTTAGTATTTCTACCTCAACATTTAACAGTCATTAGACTATACAGACCTTTTCTTTCGTACTTAGGGGGATCAGCCCTTAGTACCATGTATTGTGCATAAACATCTAAACACAAACGTGTACGTAATCCCCTATATTAGGGTTGTTCATCTTAGTTTGACTTTGGGATTTCCGCACTTAAGAAAGTTTAGTTTGGATTAGCTTAACAATGGTTCTAGAATTTTAGAACACTCATCAACTATACTGTAAGACCCCAACTTTTATGAATAAAGATGATTTTTCTATAATTATCATTTTTGAATATTATGGAATGAATTTGTTATAATGTTATAGTTGTGGGTAGTATTTATAAATTCTGCAAAGTATGCAAGTTGTTATATTATATTCGATTGGTTGGAGAATATTCATTTTAGCAGGGAATATTCGTACAATGGTGCAATCATTGGTGGACCCCACAACAGAATTATTGTCGGATTGAGAAAACAACAAAAATATATTTATGAAAATAACGACGAAAGTTTTATTGCTAATACTGTTGAACTACTCGATAGTAAAAGTACAGTAATACGTGTGGTTGCATAGTAGCACACGGTATTGATTATTGATGCTTATGTGAGAAGTCACTCAGTTATACTCAATTATTGCTACAGTAATTGCTGCATCATATCTCTCAATATTATTAATTCGATTATTGTCACAGTATCATCTGCATAATATGTTATTTTATTAAATCAATAATTGAGACGACAAAGTTATTCATATTATTAAATTACAATATTTACAATGTCTAGAAGTTACATCGAGGAGAGGTTTGGTCACCTAATTTGCGCATGATAGGGAGAAATCCTTATTGGAAAGCCCCTCTTTCACAGGAGCGACACGGTTGATAAATATTATGAGTTATAATATTAATGATTAATGTTATTAAAATTGAAGTTGTGTTCGGAGTTGAATTTGGAGACGCGGACATGATATTTGAGTCCGGAACGTTGAAATTAATAAAAATAGTCTATAAACACAAAATTTTCTGGGATTAACTTTTTGGTCAAAAAGTCAACAATTGACTTTTTCGGGAAAAGTCAAACTTTGAAATTTTAAAATTTATATTATTGATAAAAATAGTTTCACTGTGTTGGAATTATTTGTGTTAGTGAAATTCGACATTTATTTCGATAATAATTGATGTTTGGAGGTTATATTGACCAATCGGGTATTTAATCGGATAAATGAGCAATTGATTGCTATTATTTCACATGAGTATAACTATTTGTTCACATGTGTATACTATTATTTCACATTCTTGTTACTATTAGGGGAGTTGGTGCAAGATTGATAATACTTGCACGACTAAGTTAAAAATGGAGGTATAGATGGAGGTACTATACTGTAATTCATATTTTTACATGTCTAGAACTATTGATTACATAAATTTACTATTGAATCACATTATTTCCTATTGGGGAGGTGGTGCAAGTTTGATAATACTTGCATGACTAAATTAAAAATAAAGGAAAAGTTAGAGGTATTGTACTGTAATTTTTCGAGCCCCAAAACGTGTAATTATTGAAATAATATTTTTTTATAAATAGAAGCTCATTCTTCCTTCATTTCTCACCAATTCACTAAAGCTATAGTGCAATTATTATAGAGAGAAATTGTAGAGAGAAAATCTATAGAAGAAGAGAAGCTTGCTACCTCACTATTCTAGTATCCAGTTTCTTTTGAGGTAGGGGGTATTATTTCTTTTGTATTCATAAAGAGAACTTTTATTATTCCATTCTTTATTATTATGTTGAACTAACCTGTCTATGCGAAGTACCGCATACATGGTGAAATTCTTCTATTATTTCATTCTTTACCATTTAGATTTGGAACATCGTATACATGCTTTACGCATGACCTAGTTAAAAGTCTTTATTATTACGTTGGAATATCACATCATGCATTTTACGTGGGACTGGTTAAAGTCTTTATTATTCTATTGGAATATCACATGCATGCGTTTTCTGTGGGACTGGTTCCGTCTTTATTATTCATTGGAATAACTACATATATGCGGTCTACCGCATGCATGCTTGGTGATTTCTTTTGTTATTCCATTCCTTATTATAATCGGTTGGTTAAAGTTTTGACTTCTATACTCCATGAAATTAGTGGAATAACCTTGATATTTCGCGCTCATCCAAAGATATCTTTTCATGGAAATATTTTTACGAGCATTCTTGAATTTTTTACTCTACAAAGAAGTATTATGTTGACAATTTGGACGTTATTAGTTCCTGGATAAATTAATTCGTGAACTTGTTTTTATTGAATTCTTATATCATTGTCATCATCCTCATGTTTATATTTTTTGAAAGTCATCTGTGGCCTGTAGTTCATAGATGGACTTGGTATGATTATGACTAGGGATTATTCGGTATAATCATGACCGTAATATTACAAATGATGTGATAAAAGTCCTCATTGGCCCGTAGTGCATTGATGGATAGTTGTTGGCATGATCATGACCATTTATGAATACACAAATGTCCTTGGCCCGTAGTGCATGGATAATTTGTGGTCGTGATACTAAAGAATATCCTTGGCCGTAGTGCAGGGGTGATTCGATGATGTGGATTATTTATTAAGCTAAGTCTCAACGATAAAAGTGATGAAAAACCTTTTAAATCATAAAAGATAGTAGATTTTATTCTCTACTTGACTCTTTTAATGGATTGCTTGTTCCGCTGCAGTTAAACTTGATGTCTATTATATTTTATCAATTTAACATTGTTGTAGAATAATGATAATTTATTTTGCATTATCTTAGTCATAATATCTCTTACTGGGCTAGTTGAGCTCACCCTTTCTTTCACTGTTCTCTTCAGGAAATGAGAATATAGCAGGGACGAGTCGGAGAACGGAGTGATGGACCGGATGATAGTATTAGTAGTAGTCCTCACTATTACATTAAATAGTGTGACAATAAATGTAATAAGGACTTATTCGAGAGTGGATATTGTCTTGAAGAGCGATATTTGTATTAAAACTCACACTCTCTTGTTGTATATTAAAGATTGTATTTGTATTTTTGTAGCATGTATTTGGCGACTCGAATAGGTGATGTATACCTATTTTGGGGGCGTCACAGTTGGTATCAAAGCTTAGGGATATGATCCCTGGCTAAGATGTGAGACAAGAACTAGGAGGGGAGAGACGGGGAATTCCTTCGTTAATATGACCTACCTAAGTTTATTTGGTATTTAATTGGTCGGTCAGAGTATAGGGATAATATGTGATATGTTAATTAACCCTTGTTTTGTGGCAGTATTTGAAAATGGTATCCGAGAACGTTGAGAACGTCAATGGAGCACATGAGACCGTTGAGTCTCCACAGATCAATAACCAGGATAATGTGCATCAGGAAGGCGACAATCCTCATGCAAACAACAACACTGACCAAATGATGAAAGATGGAATGTTCTGAGGCTTCATGCAATTCATGCAACATCAGGCGAGAGTGGCTCTTGTCCAAAATACAGGTGGAAACACTGGCAACTCTCGGACGGTCACCGCCAAACAGTTCAAGGAGCTGGGACCACCAGAGTTTTTTGGAGAGCCAAAACCACTTAAGGTGGAGACGTGGATAAAACAGATCAACAAGATATTTGATGTCTTGGGTTGCTCTGAGGAGCAAAAGGTTCCTTCGCCACCTTCATGTCATGAGGCGGTGCAGATTCTTGGTGGGAATCAGTAAAGCGTACTCAAACTGCTTTGCATTGAAGATGTCTTGGGAAAAGTTTCAAGAAGCTGTTCAACGACAAGTACTTTCCCGAAAGTATTAAATCACATGAAAGAGGTAGAGTTCATTAAACCGGAGTAAAACAACATGACCGTGTCGCAAAGACAAAGCCAAGTTTGCCGAAAGTTCTCGGTTTGCGTCCCATTTGGTTGATAATGAGGAGAGAATGACGCGAATGTTTCTAAGAGGTTTGAAAACCGAGATACGTCAATATCTTATCTCTCATAAAGCGTGTTTGTATTCGGATGTTGTTAATAGGGCTCGATTATTGGAGCGCGATAACGAGTCAACCCAACCAAAAGAGAGCAGCCGACAAAATGATAATACCGGTGAGAGAGCATCATCAAGCGGTGATAACAAGCGTGGAGGAATCGACATGCTGCGAAATGGTAACCACTTTGGTGGTAATCGGGGCCAAAACAATAAGAATGGACATTTCAAGAAGAGGAGATTCAACAATGATGGAAAGGCGTCAAGACCAAAGACCCGCTAGAAGGAAGGAAGGAGAACGACTACCTATTATATGCTTCAAATGTGGAGGGGAGGGACACATTAGTCTAAACTGCGCAATGCCGTCCAAAGCATGTTATAATTGTGGAAGAGAAGGTCACCTAGCCCGATTTTGTCGTTCACCGAAGATAAATTCAGCTAGGATAGAGTCACCAAAGACCATCCCAGAAAAGTCAAAGCCGGTAGTGCAAGGGAGACCGTTTGTTATGACCTCCCAGAAAGTAAGGAACCCGAACGAGGTCATCACGGGTAAGCTTATCATAAACTCTAGCGAAGTCTATACCTTATTTGATACCGCTTCTACCCATTCTTTTATTTCTCCTACTTGCGCTCAACGTTTAAATTTGACTCCGGAGAAATTGGACTTTGACTTATCTGTTGAAACTCCATTGGGAGAAACCTTTATTACATCCACTGTTTATAAGTCTTGTTTAGTTCAAATCGGTACCCTCACATTACCTGTCGATCTTATTTCATTGAAAATACTTGCATTTGACGTAATTCTAGGGATTGATTGGTTAACTACTCATCATGCAAAAATTAATTATTTTCGTAAGGTTGTTAGCTTTCATATTCCTAACCAACCTATTATGCAAATTCAAGCAACCAAACCATTAAAATCAATCACTATCATCTCAAGCCATAAAGCTATTCGTTTATTAAAAAACGGATGTCAAGCTTTCTTAGCTCATGTCACGGATCTAAATAAAAATACATCAGTTTTGAATGATATTTCTATTGTTAATGAATTTCCGACGTATTCCTGAAGAACTTCTGGCCTACCTTTGAGGCGTGAAATTGAATTTTGTATCGACCTTGAACCTGGTACAAAACCTATTTCCAAAGCCCCATATCGAATAGCTCCTATTGAACTTCAGGAGTTAAAGACCTAACCGCAGGAATTGTTAGACATCGGTTTCATTTGTCCTAGTACGTCTCCTTGGGGTGCTCCTGTTCTATTCGTGAAAAAGAAAGATGGGAATATGCGACTTTGTATTGATTATCGGGAGTTGAACCATGTCACCATCAAAAATAAGTTCCCATTGCCACGTATTGATGACTTGTTTGACCAGTTACAAGGAGCCAAATTCTTTTCAAAGATTGATCTTTGTTCCGGTTATCACCAATTGAAGATTAGAACCGATGAAATTCCAAAGACGGCTTTCAGAACTCGGTACGGGCATTATGAATTCCTAGTCATGTCTTTTGGATTGACTAATGCTCCTGCTGCCTTCATGGATATGATGAACCGAGTATTCAAGGAATATTTGGATCACTTTGTTGTCGTCTTTATTGATGACATCCTTATTTATTCCAAAAGCCGTGAAGATCATGAGCAACACTTGAGGTTGATACTCCAAAAGCTTCGTGAATATAAGCTTTATGCCAAGTTGAAGAAATGCGAGTTCTGGCTTGAGGAAGTAGCATTCCTTGGGCACGTAGTATCAAGTCATGGAATATCTGTTGACCCAACAAAGATTGAAGCTATTCAAAGTTGGGAGCAACCCAAATCAGTGACCGAAGTACGTAGCTTTCTCGGCTTAGCTGGTTATTATCGGAGATTCGTGGAAGGATTTTCTCGAATCGCTATTCCATTAACTCAGCTGACTCGGAAAGATACAAAATTTGGTTGGAGTGAGGAATGTGAGAAGAGTTTTCAAGAACTCAAGAGGAGACTCATTTCAAAGACTGCTCTACGACAATACCATCTGGATCGGAGGGATTTGTCATCTACAGTGATGCTTCGGGCAAAGGGTTAGGTTGTGTTCTCATGCAACATGGAAAATTCATAGCCTATGCCTCACAACAACTCAAAGAATATGAGAGGAATTATCCTACTCATGACCTAGAGTTGGCAGCAGTTGTTTTTGCACTAAAGATTTGGAGGCATTATTTGTATGGGGGAGAAAATGGAGATCTTTACGGATCATAAAAGCCTCAAATATTTATTCACTCAAAAGGAACTCAACATGCGACATCAACGTTGGCTTGAACTGTTGAAAGATTATGATCATACCATCCAATACCATCCTGGAAAAGCGAACGTGGTAGCTGACGCATTAAGTAGAAGATCATATGCGGGTACGAGTGCGATATTATCAACACAAAGGCCCATTTTGTATGACTTGCAAATAATGGAGATAGAGATAAAGACTCCAGGGACCCAAGTGATGATGGCGAATATACGAGTAGAACCGACTTTAATCGATAAGGTTAAAAGCTCAAGCTCAGCTGCACTCGGACACTGGATGCGTGCGTATGAGAAAGAAAGTGCAAGAAGGTGCTATGCCAGAAGCAAGAATCGATGAAGAAGGAATACTTCGAGTCAACTTTAGACTTTGTGTTCCTAACGACCTTGAGTTAAAGTATAAAATCATGATAGAGGCGCACAACACACCGTTTGCAATCCATCTTGGGAGTACCAAAATGTATCGTGATCTTCGACATACATTTTGGTAGAGCAATATGAAGAGAGAGATAGCGGGGTTTATCTCAAGGTGTCTAACTTGTCAACGAGTCAAGGCGGAGCATCAAGTGCCAAAAGGTCCATTGCAACCACTTGAAATTTCAGAATGGAAGTGGGAGCACATTACCATGGATTTCGTTACTGGTCTTCCCAAGGTTTCTCAAGGCATAGATGCGATTTGGGTCATTGTTGATAGATTGACCAAGTCTGCTCATTTCTTACCGATACGAGAAACTTATACACTTGAAAGTCTTGCTAGTATGTATATAAATAAGATTGTAAGATTGCATGGTATGTCAGTATCCATAGTTTCTGATCGAGACCCAAGATTCACTTCAAGATTTTGGGTTAGTTTGCAAAAAGCTATGGGCACAGATTTACGATTTAGTTCGGCATATCATCCTCAGACGGACGGACAATTAGAGAGGACTATTCAAACTCTTGAAGATTTATTAAGACTCTGTGTCCTTGACTTCAAGGAAGTTGGGACAAGTTCTTACCATTGGTGGAGTTTTCCTACAACCAACAGTTATCAAGCAAGTATTGGTATGGCTCCATTTGAGGCGTTGTATGGAAGAAAATGTCGTTCTCCAGTATGTTGGGATGAGGTGGGTAAAGCAACGTTGTTGGGACCGGATTTGGTACGTATGACTACGGAAAAGATTCAAACAATCCGACAATGTATAAAAACCTCACAAGATCGACAAAAGAGTTATGCTAATCTTCACCGAAAGGACGTGGAATTCGATATTGGAGATCATGTGTTGTTACGTGTTTCTCCATGGAAAGGAGTTACGAGATTTGGAAAGAGAGAAAATCTTAATCCTCGATTCATTGGCCCATTTTTAATCCTCGATCGAGTAGGAACTGTGGCGTATAGACTCACTTTACTGCCAAGTATGTCTTGTGTTCATAACATTTTTCACATATCCATGTTATGTAAATATGTGGAAGATCCGAACCATATTATTGAATTAGAACCGGACGTGATAGAGGAAGATTTAACGTATGAAGAGTTACTTGTTAAAATCTTGGATAAGAAGGATCATATTCTACGCTCCAAGGTTATACCTCAAATAAAAGTTTTGTGGAGAAACCACGACGTGGAAGAAATTACTTGGAAGTTAGAATCTGAGATGAAGTCAAGATATCCTCACCTATTCGACATACCAAGTACGTACCCTAATTTCGAGGGCAAAATTTCATAAGAAGGGGAGGTTGTAAGACCCCAACTTTTATAAATAAAGATGATTTTTCTATAATTATAATTTTTGAATATTATGGAATGAATTTGTTATAATGTTATAGTTGTGGGTAGTATTTATAAATTCTGCAAAGTATGCAAGTTGTTATATTATATTCGATTGGTGGGAGAATATATTCGTTTTAGCGAGGAATATTCATAACAATGACAATCATTGGTGGACCCCACAACAGAATTATTGTCGGATTGACAAAATGACAAAAATATATTTATGAAAATAACGGCGGAAGTTTTACCGTTAATATTGTTGAATTACTCGGTAGTAAAAGTATAGTAATACGCGTGGTTGCATAGTAGCACACGGTATTGATTATTGATACTTACGTGAGAAGTCACTAAGTTATACTCAATTATTGCAACAGTAATTGCTGCATCATATCTCTCAATATTATTAATTCGATTATTGTCACAGTATTATCTGCATAATATGTTATTTTATTAAATCAATAATTGAGACGACAAAGTTATTCATATTATTAAATTGCAATATTTACAATGTCTAGAAGTTACATCGAGGAGAGGTTTGGTCACCTAATTCAAGCGTCAATAGGGAGAAATCCTTATTGGAAAGCCCCCTCTTTCCTGGGAACGACCTGGTTGATAAATATTGTGAGTTATAATATTAATGATTAATGTTATTAAAATTGAAGTTGTGTTCGGAGTTGAATTTGGAGACGCGGACGTGATATTTGAGTCCGGAACGTTGAAATTAGTAAAAATAGTCTATAAACACAAAAATTTTCGGAATTAACTTTTTGGTCAAAAAGTCAACAGTTGACTTTTTCGGGAAAAGTCAAACTTTGAAATTTCAAAATTTATATTATTGATAAAAATAGTTTCATTGTGTTGGAATTATTTGTGTTAGTGAAAATCGACATTTATTTCGATAATAATTGATGACTGGAGGTTATATTGACCAATCAGGTATTTAACCAGATAAATGAGCAATTGATTGTTATTATTTCACATGATTATAACTATTTGTTTACATGTGTATACTATTATTTCACATTCTTGTTACTATTAGGGGAGTTGGTGCAAGATTGATAATACTTGCATGACTAAGTTAAAAATGGAGGTATAGATTGAGGTACTATACTGTAATTCGTATTTTCACATGTCTAGAACTATTGATTCACATAATTTACTATTGAATCACATTATTTACTATTAGGGGAGGTGGTGCAAGTTTGATAATACTTGCATGACTAAATTAAAAATAAAGAAAAAGTTGGAGGTATTGTACTGTAATTTTTCGAGCCCCAAAACGTACAATTATTAAAACTATATTTTTCTATAAATAGAAGCTCATTCTTCCTTCATTTCTCACCAATTCATTAAAGCTATAGAGCAATTATTATAGAGAAAAATTATAGAGAGAAAATCTATAGAAGAAGAGAAGCCTGCTACCTCACTATTCTAGTATCCAGTTTCTTCTGAGGTAAGGGGTACTAATAACTTGTCTATGCGAAGTACCTCATACATGGTGAAATTCTTCTATTATTTCATTCTTTACCATTCCGTTGGAACATCCATCATCTATCTTTACTTGCATTTGACTGGTTCGTCTTTTTATTATTACATTGGAATATCACATCTACATGCGCTTTATTTTTGTTGGGACTGGTTTAAATCTTTATTTTTTTGTTGGAATATCACATGTCTGCATGCGTTTTACGCCGGAACTCGGTTAAAATCTTTATTATTCTCATTGGAATAATCTACATATATGCGATCTACCGCATGCTTGGTGATTTCTTTTGTTATTTCATTCCTTATTATACTCAGTTGGTTAAAGTTTTGACTTTATACTCCATGAAATTAGTGGAATATCCTTGATATTTGCGCTTCATCCAGTATCTTTTCATGGAAATATTCTTACGAACATTTTTGAATTTTACTACAAAAGAAGTATCATGTTGACAATTTGGACGTTATTAGTTCCTGGATAAATTAATTCGTGAACTTGTTTTATTGAATTCTTATATCATTGTCATCATCCTCATGTTTATATTTTTTGAAAGTCATCTGTGGCCTGTAGTGCATAGATGGACTTGGTATGATTATGACCAGAGATTATTCGGTATAATCATGACCGTAATGTTACAAATGATGTGATAAAAGTCCTCATTGGCCCGTAGTGCATTGATGGATAGTTGTTGGCATGATCATGACCATTGATGAATACACGAATGTCCTTGGCCCGTAGTGCATGGATAATTTGTGGTCGTGATACTAAAGAATATCCTTGGCCGTAGTGCATGGGTGATTCGATGATGTGAATTATTTATTAAAAGTCTGAGAGTCTCGGCCGATAAAAGTGATGAAAACCTTTTAAATCATAAAAGATAGTAGATTTTATTCTCTACTTGACTCTTTTAATGGATTGCTTGTCCTACCGCATGATTAAACTTGATGTTTATTATATTTTATCAGTTTAACATTGTTGTAGACTAATGATAATTTATTCTGCATTATCTTAGTCATAATATCTCTTCTTGGGCTAGTTGAGCTCACCATTTCTTTCCTTTATTCTCTTGAGTGAAATGAGAATATATTTGGAGCGAGTCAGGGAGCGAAGTGATGGGCGGATGATAGTATTAGTAGTCCTCACTATTCTGTTAAATAGTGTGACAATAAATGTAATGAGGACTTATTCTGAGAGTGGATATTGTCTTGAAGACAATATTTGTATTAAAACTCATAGCTCTCTTTTTGTATATTAAAGATTGTATTTGTATTCTGTACCATGTATTTGGCGACTCAGAATAGGTGATGTATACCTATTTTGGGGGCGTCACATATACAGTAGTCAAATAAATAAAGGTTCACTAGCCACTCGAAGTTCGATACAATAACTAGGTATTGAGTAACAATAATTAAGACAAAAATGGAATTACAACAATATATATAGTTGAATAAAACATTGTATATTCAATAGACCATCTTCAAAGGAATTAAAAAGTCTCACTCGAAACAATAAACATCTCAAACTTTGAATGAACAAGAAACAATGATTAGAAACTCGCTCAATATGAACAAACAACTTGAGCCATGAAACAAGATACTTGCATAACAATAATAAACAAGATAGGGTAAAGATCTTGCTACATAAAGAAATTGATCCCAAGTCTATTACTAAATAGAGATTTTACTGTATCTTTGTCATTAAGAATTAATTGAGCAAAGATAATAAATTTTTTTTGAACTACCAAGTTATCAAACTTGAACGGCTAAGTTGTTTTGAGAGACCAACTAAAATGTTGCTCAAATATATCATAAAACTAACCTAATAAGTTGATTTTAAGCATACTCGTGCTTTGTACAGATGTATATTTAAATAACCTAATAAGTTTTGCATGGTTGATTGGCTAAGGTGAGAATTAGTATAGTAGACATTGCCATTAATAATAGCCAATAATCGATCAAAACAGACGAGTAGAAGACTCTAAAACTTAAACATCAAACGGTTGGCCGTATATAGACAAGTTTTAGCGAGCATTTTCCAGCTAGCTATCTAAGCAAATATACTATTAACTGTTTCTCTCAAACGGAAACACCCGGCTAGAGTTTGGCACATTGGCGGCTCTATATTTGACAGTTTGTTATGATGTAATTGTTGTGGTGGTGGTGGTGGTTTTTTCTTTTCCCTTTTTTATTTTCTTTGCCTCTTTTTGAAATAATGAAGAATCAGTTCAATTATACACACTCTATTTCACAAAGTTGTGCGTTAAATCTCAAATAATCATGGGCTACTAGCCATTCACAAGCCACGTAGCATGGTCAGTCCCTCATATAGTAATATTATAAGCTTAATTACTTCTTAAAATTACAAAATCTATTCGTCCCACAAAAGTTATTTAATATGTTTTGTTTCATATATAAGAAATAGTCTATTTTTTGTGTGATTGTAAGATAAATACACAAAAGTTTAACATCATAATTTAATAATTAATTATACTACATAATTAAATTAACAATTTTTTTTATAACTATTATAAGTATTCAATTAATCTCTTTAAGTTTTCAATTAATCTCACAGGTACACGTCCTTTCATGAGAGCCGCGCCAAACAAACTTAATGTCGTACATGGACAAATTCAAGCATAAATTTGTATGGGTGCATGCCCGTTTAAAAAAAAACTGAAAATAAATGTAATTTGAAAAGAACAGTTTGCAGAAGAATTGGAAGAGAAGTTAATTCTTAGTCATTGCAATCTGAAAATTCATTACAAAAGATACACGAAACTACAATATATACATCATTCTCTATTTCTACTATTAGTGTTGCTTAGAAATGAAGCTAACCTAACAACTAACTCTAATTAATTTTCACTAACTACAATTCATTATTTAGGTAGCTGTCATTGTCATTTTTTATTTTTATTTTTACTGCAGTAGCTATGCTTTGTAAGCATTTGATCATAGACAGCTTCAATCCCTCATTAATTAGTAGGTTGCGCACATGTGTTAACTGCATTTGTACTAACACCGACTTGTGTTTGTGCTGCTGCTGCTGCTGTAGCTGTCTGTGGTGCACTGGTTGCACTATCCTTAATAACAGTACCTTATATTTTTAGGAGTATATACAGAACAAATATATCTTTAATATTTAAATGAGATTTTTGTGTGTGAAACAAATGGTGTAATACTATAAAATCACATTTAAATTACTCTTTGAGAAACAAACCTTATATATTTTTTTGTGTGAATTAAAACAAATGGTGTAATACTATAACTCTTCCAAATGAATCGAGCCTTAATCATGTTAGGACAAAATGATCTGAATCGATAGATGACAATTGACACGGATAATTCATATCTTTAGTGTGTTTATTGGTAGGAATTGACACGGATAATTTATATCTTTAATGTGTTTATTGTCTCCTACCAATAGTTCTCATTTGAATCACCACGTTGTTGGGATAATTTCCAAGTCTTCCCTTTAATACCCACAAATAAGTTATACTACTACTAATATACTAATATATAGTAAATAATATTGTTTTTCTCCAATGTGGAACTAAAAAAAATAAGTTTTTTTCAAACAACATACCATGCATCTTTTCAAATTCTCAATTTTAGGCTTAATTAAGTAACATCGATCATGTGACTCCTACTTGAATCAAATAACATCGTTTCTTGCTCTTCACATGAAAGACTATAAGATATATTACACCATTAATTCACTTAAATTATGTACGCTATTGGATTTAAATTAAGCTAAAAGTGACAAAAAATAATTGTTAAAAGTACAATCTCTAACATTTTCTCATTGATTTAATTTGTCAGTACCTGAGCATGCGTTGAAGAAATTAAATGAACTAAAAGCTTATCCTTATGCATAAATCTACAAAGGTATCTTTCTTGTAGTAGTATTTTTTTTTATAACATTTTTATTTGTTTGTGGTATGTAGCCAATAAAACCAGGGTGTCTTCCATGAAATGTCTACACCCTGATACGTACTGCTTATCCTTATGAAATGTCTTATGAATGAAAGGCAGTACGTTTGTTTCATACGTTCGGCCGTTTGTCAGGCTACGTACTGCCTCTCCTATACCTCCTCCTCCAGTTATTTGAGAGATATATGGCAGCACATCCATCGTCATATCAAATTTACCACTAGCATAAGACATTTCATTATCGATAATCGCCTGAAAATTCAGCGCCTTTGAAATTTGCCACTGCACAATGTTCATTGTAGTAGTATCAAGTAAGCCATTTAATTTGATCAGGACTATGGAGGTTTAGGTCTGATGAGATTTGCCAGGGCATTTCAAGAGCTGCAGCCTGTTTAGTATTATAATGCCACATCATGCTTGCAGTCGAGCTCGTATTTTGGCACTGGTCCTGCCATTTCATCCCACCAAACTGATCATCACTAGCTATAAACTCCATTTGATTATTATAACTTTCATCATTATTTTTACTAGGTGGTGCCAAATTATAATGAAGCCCAAATTGATTGGAATCCCAATTGGATTAGTCTTTTGAGGAGGAACCATAGGAGCCCAAACTGATCTCTTTTCGAAATGTTTTTATTAGGCGAAAGCGTAACAACACTAGATTGTTGTTGTTAATTGTAGGGAGGGTAATGGAGCAAGTCAAGGGTTTCAAGTTATTTGCATCTAAGAGCTTGGCTTTTAGGGCACCAAGAAGGCCTTCTTCAACTTCTTCCTTGCCGCACACTTCCTCAAATGAAAAGGGCTCGAAACGTAAAGGAAGGCTGTTGGTAGTCTGCTGAGAAGAGGAATGTGTTAGTTCAAAGTTGGTTCGAGCATTAGGACCACGCAGAGCCCGAGCATGTCGTCATATGCCCTGGCAGCGTCCTCAGCCGTATCGAATGTGCCAAGCCAAAGCCTGACCGTCTGGAGGGAGTCCTTGATCTCGGCTACCCATCGGCCCGATAGCCTTTGCCTAACTCCCACAAATCTGTGGTGTCCCCTCGATGTAGAGCTCTTCTTTCTCCCGCGTATGCCCTCGGTTCCCATACTTTGTTGCCCCATCCCACCACAACCACAACCTACTATTCTTGATTTTGAGTTGGAGTCTGAGTCCGAATCAACTTGTATTTAATTCGCTACAACAAACTCTGACAAACATTGAAATCAACAAAGAAATTTAACGGCAAGAACCCAAGATTTATGTAGGAAGTAAAGTCGAGAGGAAGAAGATATCACTATTCAAAAGTGTGAAGAATATAATACGTGAATCTCTCTAAATGCGGCTAAAATTGAGAAATAAAAGAATACCAAAATCTTAGTTACAATAACATATATAGCCTGGCAAAACACAAAATAGGCTCAAAACTATTAGGGTGAACAACCTTAGTCCTCCGCTACCACCATGCATGTTAAACCTCATCTTGCTTTGCCTTAGAGTCGCTGCAAAATATAATTCAGGTCGAATCAAGAATTCGAGACATGCGTAACAAATTTCAATATATATGAGGCTAGTGTTTGATCAAGTTTGTTACAAGTATTTGGGGAAAACATATATGGGATGTAATTGGAACAATCTATAAGAGTCATTTCATTTCATGCTTGAATTAGGGAGACTTTTAGTTAATATAGTGAAGGTGGGATGTGATAAAGAAATAGAGAAGGTATCTTGGAAACTGAAAAGCAGACAAAAGAAAAATGGCAACAACAAACACCACAGGTATTTCCATTTGATACAACTAGGTGGAAGACCTCGCTACTGCAGGACACCTTGTCTGGATCAACTCAAAGCCATTAATCCAACAAATCTGAAGGTATATAATATCATAGCTCCATATTACTACATTACACAAATTGTCAAAAAAAATGGTTATCATATTAGAAAATAATTAATAGTAATCATACAAAAAAGACAATGGTGTTCATGTAAAAATTCCTGGGTTTATGCTGAATATTGTAACAATCCTTCCTGGCTTCCTAGGTTAAGGAACACGTCATCCACAAATAATTCTACATTGCTTTTCTTTGTTATTATTATTAATTTTTTTCCCCAGAAGTAAACTGCATGTCCATTAAATCATGAATTTCAATCCAAATATGTTTACATCATGGTATAAAAAGGGTACTAGATATATGTTACATTACATTAAACAGCTCTCAATGAAAAGTCAATTATTACTGTAAAATAAAATAAAGAGTACATCTAACATAGTACTATATTTTTAGGAAGATATAAGATGATCTTGAAGGATGAATAATTTGGTGGTGGTTTAATTAGGCTTTATTGATGATTTTGGACGTTGAAAATCAACCTTAATGCAGCCGCTAAATTTTAAGTTGTAGTTGTAGATTGGGCGTTAAGCTGGAGTTCCATTGTATTTAGTAAGACTACCTTGTTTTTGTGAGTTATTAAATCAGAAATAATAATGATAGGATATATTGCTCCTTAGAAATCCTATGTGCGTAAGCTTTTTTAAGTTGGTAAGATTGAAAAAGCTGATATAAATTCCCCCAGATGTTCATTTGAAATTTTCCTCAAAAAAATGGTCTGATTTATTAGTAAAGGAAAATAAACTTAAATATAATGAAACTTTCCTAAATTATTTCTAGAACACATATTGAGATATTTCACATTAACCTCACATTGAAAAAAATTCAAGGTGTAGATGGGTGAAATACGGTGTAATCTCAACTTAATTACAAGTTAGCAATTTTGGGTAAGCAGAAGATCTAAATGTTTGTTGAGCCGATCTGTTTACATAGGTATGCGCTGTATTGTTGATGAATTAACGTATGATAGATTGTACAATTCTGTTACAAGTAGTATCAAACACATGGTTCGATGGACCCAAATATTAGGTTAACGCTCTATGGTGGAGCCATTCGTAGCCTGCTTGGTACCCCTTTTGCACGTTGGAGTAACTAGAGTTTAGTCGGGTGGGTTAAGTGATCCCTCCCACATTTGCCATATTACGCACTAAATATGATTTGAGTCAAATGGAGCGGTTTCAAGATACTTCTGGGAAGCTGTTTAAGGTGAAGATGATCATAAAGAGTAAAAAATATTGTACTCCCATGTTTGACTCTGACATGATAGAGTATCATTAGAGTCGAGCAAGTTCTTGAAGAGCTCAAAGAAAATGTGTTCAATAATAACTAGTGTGTGATACTTGTGATAAGTATTAATTTAAGTGAAATATGAAGATTGCTACGATATTTTATATGAATTTAACATCAAAAAAAATTAAGAGGGTTGATGGGTTTATAAATATAGAGCTAAGGAGTCGATCAATAAGCTAACCTTTTGAGCTAATAAGGAATCTATAAATATATACATGTATATATGCGCTGCATTGACATAAATAGTACAATTTTGCTACAATACCCTATACCTAATTATTTATCATGTACAATATTCTCTTAAACAGAAGCCTAGATTGAAATATAAAAGCGTGCATGTCAAGTTTGCCAGGATGATTTAAGATTACTTGCTCCATTCTAACGTGACCCGACTCACTAGTAATGTTCTAAAATCATGTTTCAGTGACTTTTATTTAAACAAAAATAAAAGAAAAAATAACTAAAGATATAATGAAGTTATGAGTTAAATTTAGGTTAATGGGTTTAACCAATATCATATATCTAATTAATTGAAAATGGCTTATCTATGATTTACCTAATGAATGACCTTCAACCTAATATGCTCTCTCTCTCTCTCTCTCTCATCTGACCATTTGTCATCTCTGGGTTGTGGCTTGGTTAAGGAACTCACCTAAGTCGTAATAAAAACATGTGTTCATAAGGTTAGTGTTTTTGCTTTTCCAAAAATAGTTTTAACATAAAAACTTGCAAAGGGATCAATCATCCTATTCTTATCCACTGATGTATTAGTGTTTGTATGATTTCACCCTAGCAGTTAAATTAAAAACAACTCATATATATCTTATATCAAACAAACAGTAACAACCCAACATGCATTGAGAAAGAGGGAAAAACTTAAAAAGAGAAATAAGAGCGTGTCAAGATAGCCAGGATGACTGCTTACAAACCAATCAAGGGTCTCCAACTAAAAGACCATTTGGAAGGAGGAAGCAAGTCATCCTTGGCTACCAAACTGCACCCTCATTTTCATTTTAGGCTCTCTTCCAAAGTTATACAACCAATGTGATTGTATAATTAATAACTTGCAGGTACACCAAAATTTATACTGTTAAATGTGATAGCTAGCTATGGGAAGACAAGGCCTTGCATGAAAGAGGAGAGCCTTTTAAGTTAGCCAAGAATGACTCGAGAAAACCAAGCATAGAGATTTATATTAAACCCCTAATTGCATTAGCAGGCAAGTCATTCCTGGCTACCAAACACGACTCTTTTCTTCATGTAAGACCTCTCTCCCTATTGAATTCATCTATCCTCTATCGGATGCTATATCTCCTTCTTCAACTGACTAGCTATATATAGATATTTGAAGATTAGACTGAAGCTAAAGCGGCATTTTCATCTTTCTGCATTATCTTAATTTTCTAGCTGCACAAAACGGAATATATTCTTACCCAATATCTACACAATATATCTGATCTTCTAGCTTGACTAAAAAGAATCTCAACGATGAAAATGCTCTTCAAGTCTGTAATTTAGCAAATTGGATAGATGGGCAATTTGGACACTATCACATTGATAAGGGGGTTGACTTCCAACGTTATGGTAGTACATTTTCGATTTTTAGTGGTCGATACTCGATATCATCCACACAGACAGACAGACAGACACACACACATATTTGGAATATTGTGGAAAATTAACTCGAGGGAGAAGGAAAGAAAAGGATTAAATCTTATGTGATCTTCAATTAGTTCCCCTCTTATGCGAATTTGGCTCTTGGTGATGCTCAAGAGATATTCTCTTGTATTAGAAATACGGAGGGAGAGAGGGAGAGAGAAAAATCAGATGGAATAATGATGGACAAAAAGGAGGGAATATATATGCACGCATGGAGGCCGGAGTTTTAAAAATTCATATGTACACAAGAACAGTCCCTCGTAAATTAACGAAAAATATTAAGGTTCTCAAATTGTTTGTCTTAAAAATTTATAATGTGAAGGGTCACAATTTAATTGATTATATAAATTTCTTGTGATTAGTTATAATATAAAGTATTATCAAAATATTTAATGTCGCATCATTAGAGGTCCATTTAGAATTAATAATTTTGAGTGTAAACTAGTTTTAATTTTATATGTAATTTTGTATTTAACTTTGGTATTTGTAGATACCTTTTGATGGACAAAATAATTAAGCATTTTTCTCCTCGTGTATTTTTGTTGGTGGTGGCTTTCATTTTCAAATGGGGCAAGAGTGTTTTGTATTATTGTTTGTGGTGGCTTTCATTTTCAATTGGGTCAAGAGTGAGTGAAAACACAAGCTTTAGTTATTCATACAGCTGAAAGCTAGTTGTCTTGTGGTTTCTTTTTGGTTTTAAGATGCTCCCTAGTCTCTACGTTTCAAAAATTTAAATTATTATTAATTTTTTTAAAAATTATTTGAAATACTTTTTTAACTTAAAATTGATATAAATTATTTAATTTTTCCTCAACATAATGACAAATACTGTAAATTGTTTAAAAAATATTATTAATTATGAGCTTTATTATTTTATAAATTTTAATTAAACTTATTAATTTTAAGTATAAAATTATTTTAAAAAAAATTAATAATGATCTTATTTTAATTTGTAGACAACACTTGCAAAGAACTCTTATAAAAATTAATTTACAAAATGATATATCAAAATATAATTAATAGATGATCCAACATACATGCTAATAATTTATTAATCTTACTAATTAAGGCTTCATTAGTTTGAGGTTATCAGACATCAGTTTGCAGGTTTAAAGAGTGAAAATCTAGAGAAATGTTAGCATTGTTGTTTTTGAGGTTGAGCTCTCAGATTTATAGGATTGAGTTTCAAGTTCAACAAACCTGACATACAATTTGTGTATTTTTTTTAACGAGGGAGAGATACCATATAATAAAATTATCATAAGTAATAAAAAAATGTTATGTAATTAGACAAAAAGTGCATATCTAATTTAAGTATCTAGACAAAACACTAAAAAATGGTACTAAACAATTTCGTCGCTTAATATTCTGTCTAAATAAAATAAACAATTTTTATCTAGCTACAACGAGGATGAACAGCTACAATTCGGAGTTCTTTCTATTTTAAAGGTCAATGATTCAAGGATATGATGGAGGATGGTTCGAGATCGAAGACATCAAATTATCGGATAGCATGTTGATGGCCTTGAAATATCATAAAATGGATGATCGTCACAAACGAAAAGGTCATTAAATACTTTCGACATTAATTTCTTTAACTTTGGGACAAGCATTCGGTCGGTCAAGATTTAGCTTCGGATTGTGTCACGACTTCGAATGTGACTTTGGATGGCGTCATGATTTCGGATGTGGTGAGCTTCTTCTGAAGAGGTGTCATGACTTCGGAAGTCGATCGACCTTATTATTATTATTATCATTATTTAGCTCTTTAGTTAATAATATTTTATTAATTGCAAGTTTGTTATTTTCCGTAAAAATAGGAAGTTTGTTAGGAAGTTTGTTAGAATCCTTTTTCGCATCCCTAAGAAGTTTGTTAGAATCTTTTCATATCCCTAGGAGGATTTTATTTCCATTTTTTATTTACATATCTCTAGAAATATTCTAGAGTGAATTAGGGATAAAGTTTTACTAGCTATATATATAAACCCGGCTTGTGGGTTAGAATAAGAAATTGAATTTTAATAAATATATTATACATATTAGAGAGATTTCTCTGTATTTTCTGGTGAATCTCTTGTTCTTTTATTTGTGAATTCAATTGTTTACCAGCCCACAGAATAATCGTTATCTCGCCCGACGTCAGTTGGTATCAAAACCCGAACATCTTTCTGGGAGTAGACTCATCAGTTTTAATGGCTGGTGGTCGTGGTCATGGTCGTAGAGTGTAGGTTCCAACTGAGGAAGTCCTGCACCGTGATCGTAGCATCTAGGACGTGATGATTGAGAATTTACAGAGACAAGTTACAGAGCTAACCCAGCGCCTAGCAGCGCAAGATCTGGGTCTTCGTGGACAGGTTCCGGAGGAGGAAGTCCCGCACCTAGGCCGCCGTGGACAGGTTCCAGAGGAGGAAGTCCCACATCTTGAACACGATGAAAAATCCTGTGATTCTAAGTCGAGTTATGATAACCCTTACCACCGTAGGAGGCATCTATGGGAACGACGTGACCGTGAGGACCGTCACAGTGATCTGGGTTTCAGAATGGAGCTACCAAAATTTTCTGGTATGCTGCATGCAGAAGGATTCATCGATTGGATGAACGAGGTAGAGCGCATCTTCGATTATAAAGAGGTTTCAGATAACGTTAAGGTGAAACTGGTTGCCATCAAACTGAAAGGCCGAGCATCTGCTTAGTGGGAACAGATGAGGCGTTCAGGAGTGAGACAAGGAAAGTCTAAAATCACCAAGTGGGAGAAGATGAAGCAGAAGATGTAGAGTCACTTTCTTCCTTTTGGATACACTCAGTCTTTATTTAAGAGATTGCATCTGTTAAGATAAGGTACTCGATCTTTGGATGATTATACCGAAGAATTTTACCAATTGATAACAAGGAATGATCTATCGAAAACTGAAGAATAGCTGGTGACACGATACTTGGGAGGATTAAAGCAGCCGTTGTAGAACGCCCTCAGTCTCCATTCACTTTGGACTGTTTCTAAAGTATATCAACGAGCTTGTGAGGCGGAGCAACAACAGAATAGTAGACCGATGCCAAGGAGCAATCCCCACAACAAGCCGAACTCATCCCCATAATTCTGTACTACACCCTAACCTCAAGGTAACTTTAATTTTAGCATCAAGTGCTTCAGATGTGGAGAACCAGGTCATAAAATAACAAAGTGCCAAAAGCCTGTTAACCAGAAGGGTAAGAACCTTCTTATTGAAGAAGAAATGATCGATGAAGCAGAGGAGTTCGGAGAGCCTATATATGATGAGTACGAGGACGAGGATGTGTTATATGGAGATGGACAGGAGACTCTAGTCGTTTGCAAAAATCTACTAACTCCGAAAGAAGAATCCGAAAAGGATTGGTTGAGGACCAATATCTTCCACACTACTTGCACAGTGGCAGAAAAGATCTATAAAGTAATTATTGATAGTGGCAGCTGCGAAAACATGGTGTCCGAAGAGGCTGTTAGGAAGTTAAACTTGAAAACGGATCGGTATCCAAACCCATATAAGTTATCTTGGTTGAATAAAGGCATTGAAGTAACCATATATTGACAGAAAATGTCTAGTATACTTTTCAATCGGTAAGAAATACTTTGATAACGCTTGGTACGATGTGGTGAAAATGGATGCTTGTCATACACTATATTGGGAAGACCATGGCAATATGATTGAAGCGTTATCCATGATGATCAGAAGAATACTTACTCCCTCAGCATAAAAGGGAAAAAGGTTATGCTAGCACCTTGGTGGGAAGAAGACAGTTCGGCTCGAGTAGTTGGGAATCCGAACCTATTGTATATGACGAGATTCCTAACAGAAGTGGAACATGAAGGAGTTATGTATGCAATGCTTCCTTGTGAAAAAGGTTCGGTGAATAAAAATAAAGAAGTTGCTAACGGAGTTTGCTGACTTAATGCCCGAAGAACTTTCATCGGGATTACCACCATTTAGGGATATTCAACATGAAATAGATCTTATCCCAGGATCGAGTCTACCTGTAACGCCCTGAAATCCGGTCTATCTTTACACCCGGATTCCGTGCGTCACTAGTACGTCATTCATCCAACATACATCATTATATACTGAAATAGAATAACATACACTCTCAAATCGCAGGTTCTAAAAACCTTATAACCTTTTTCATTATAAATAATGATAAATACATTATTCATTTCATCTTACAAGAGTGACTTTTATCCACCACCAAGGATACATAACAGTTCCTTAAACTAGTCTATAGTTCAATTTCATCTTTCTATATTACAAGTCTTCACTTGATCTCCTCGCTCATTCACATCCTGAATGACACTTCATCTGGATACCGTCAGCTTGATCTTTATGAGATCCTTAAGTTCTTTTAACCTCGTTCGCTGAAAATGTTTTTCATTTAAAGCAAGTGTGAGCATTCAATTGCCCAGCAAGTCATAACAGTTGAACAAACATCTTCAAGAATTCAAACATTCTTTTAAGACTTCAATAACCGAACAAAGGTTATGAAGCAGCTTGAATAATAGGAATAATCTCGATTCCTATCATTTTAAAACAATATTCACTTTCATTCTTCTATCTTTTTCATACACATTCTGTCTGGCTAGAATCATTAGCATAGACTTAACAATAACGGATCATGTATAAACAGAGTATTCTCTTATTGAACAGTTAAAATCACAGAACAGTTCATCTTATAGAAACACCGAAGTGTTCATATTGTGGCACAAGGCCTCATATGTTCTACCACCTTGCACAAATATCGCACATTAGCATATAGACAGAACTTTTCAAGTTCAAAATCTGAGAAGTTTAGGAAACTAGCATTCATTTAAAATATGAATGAAGTTAGGAAACTTGCCTTACGCCCAGCTATAGCTTACGCTGAACTGCTCATTCTAATTCCTATGTAGCACATAAGAATAACAACACATACACTAATTAGTCATGTATATTTGACTTATGCATTAATTTGCTTAACATTACTTCTTAGGGTTCGCGTTCTTGCAACCTAAGTTTACGCGACCACTTTCAATACCGTTCTACAGCTTCATGACATACGGAGATGTCTTACTTATACGTTCATCATCTTTGATGTTTTACATTTTTATCTTCTTCTTATAACTTCTCTAGTACACAACACACATAACTTCTCTGCTAGTAGTCCATATGGTACTCTGAGTGGTTTCCCACAAACAACTACCAAACAAGTTCTCTTCTCATCTACACTGCCATCACAGTGAGTTAGATCGGTTGCCAGTTTTGTATATACCTTCGCTCTCTGAAGGAATTGTTTAGCCCGGCTCCCATATGTCAACCATCAAAGGTTACGATTGCATCACAACCTAAATTATCTTAACTTATCCAAACTATTAAAATATAATCTTCGTTAAGTTAATTTCTCATTCCTTATGGCTTCCTGGCAACTAAATACCACACCTCAGGATTCACTCTTATACGACTCACCTTTGGCTTTCATTACTCTTATTACCGTTTATTACTTCTTTCTTGATAATTCATCTCTTATTAATACTTTCGTTATCCATTACTTGAACCCCATGTTCATTACTCTTTCTTAATGTTGAAGTTTACACTGCTTGTCAGATTGTATCTAAGGCGCTAACCTGCTAGCGTTACGTTTACGTTTATTCTCTTCTTGATCTTTTAATCTCTTTCGACCATTTCGTTTTACCTGTACTAAAGGTTTAATTCACTTGTTTAAGTGTTATTTTAGGTGAACTACATGTTCATATTTCTTTCTTGCACATCCCCCAGTAATTGAGCACTTAAAAGCTCACATTGGCTTTTTTCATCTGCCGTGGCATGGCCACAAAGTCCCTCTTTATCACTTTCCGTTATTTGGCCACTCTGCACTATCTAACTGCCGAAGTTGCGGTGCTTGCCTTGCCGTAGCCTCTGTATGCGGCTCGTGGCTGCTGCGCGCCAAACCTTCATCCTTAAAAAATTTTCTAAGTCTTAAATCCAATTTGAGATGCTTACTTCACGCTCCCATAACTTATTCGTTATAACTCAGAACGAGGTCGTTCCAAAGCCATTCTCTTCCTTATCTCACGTACTTCAATCCCCTTTGGACAAAATTTCATTCTGATTCTATTAAAGTGCCATTCGATTGGCTTAATCTTCACCCTTCGTTCGTTTTATATTTTTAACGCTCTTCGTTCGTTCGTCCGTAATTCGGTCATCCGAACTCGGAATTTGTTCGTTCTTGAGTCCACGACTCACGTTTTCTATGTTCTCTTACATTCTTATGAAACCCTACACGTTCGGGTTCATTTACTAACTTTTTAATTCTCGTTTGTCTTTTACAAAATTTTTGCCATAGCTTCGTCATAGCTAAGTTTTAATCCATTCTTCATGAACGTTTCTACCATTCCTAGCCAAAAAATAAGCATCTAACTTATACACGATGCTTTTAAACTTTTCCATCAACAACAATTATCCTACGATGGTTTTAAATTTGTCCATCAACAACGTTCTTCGTGTTCTTCGCGTTCTTCGTTCGTTCTTCATTTTTAATCGATGTTTTGATTACAATTTCACTTTTCCTTGGAATTTGATGTTATAGAACACCATTCCTTACTTATTTCACCTACTCATTCATATAATCCACTCGGATCGTTCTAATTCATTACGAATCTTACACTTCCTTAAGAAATTTATTTACTAAACTTCAAATTCTTATTTTCATTATTTCTCATGATTTCAACCATATGAAATCATTCATAACCTCATCCACTCCTTATTATAATTAATTTATATTTTAAACATATAGGACTTAAAGAGAAATTAAATTCGACTAGGTTTTTAGGTTACCTCTCTTCTTTATTTTTCTTCCTCTAGACAAAGCCGATGATTCGCAAGCTTTTCTATTTCACGATTACCTTCGATCTGATCATTCATACTCACTCTTCCTTCTCCATCTTCTCCAAGCTCTCTCTCTCTCTAACTATCTCATGTTATAGGATTTTCAAAAATCCCATTTAAATGAAATTTAGCTTCCTAATTAATTTATAAAAAATCCAAAGCTAGGGGTATTTTAGTCATTTCGCCCCCCAAACCTCCTTACTATTCATGACTTAAGCTCTAAGTTAACTTAGCCCTTAAGTTTACTACTTCCACCTCCTTAGTTAACCTCCTTACTATTCACGAGACTTAGCTTTTGTAAGTTTTCGTGGTTAAAATCTTCGAAGTTTTAGGTCAAGCGGTTTAAAAACTGCGATTCTCGAAATCCAAATATTTTTGGATATTTCGTCTTTCCTTTACCGATTAACTTTTACGTATTCTTCGGATTTCTGAAAAACTGAAAAGCACTTTTTGATGTTAAGCGTTTTCCTTCACGTTTTTCCCTAACGTAGCTAAACGAATAAAAAGTACATATCAGTACTTTTCGTCGTTTTTATTTTGTCTGATTTCTGCACGTTTTTTGAGAAAAAACTTTTATCGGCTTACTTAACTTTTCATAATATATTATCGTCAAATCTTTCGACGGAATGTCATTTCGACGTACCGAACTCTCAAAATGACTTAGGTTATTCAAACCCCAACCCTTAGGTTTCGTCGGGTGAATAGTGCATATTTCGTCTTTTTCCCCAGAAATATTTTGTTCCTGGAAATTTTTTATTTTTGTCTTGAAAATTCTTACTCGTTCAATCTAGCTCATAGCCAGAATCCTCCCGACTTATATTCATCCTAGGTTCTAGAACGATTAATAAACACATAGCACATAATATTATTAATAAAAATTCATTTTATTAATAACTAATTCTTTAAACTTAAATTCTGAACAATCTGGATTCTCCGGGTTTTTACACTACCGAACAGACCAACCTACAGACTCAGCCCCAAGGAGTCAGAAGAGTTAATGGAGAAGGGATACATTCGTGAAAGCATGAGCCCTTGTGCATTTCCAGCTCTATTAGTGCCGGCGAAGGAAGACTCTTGGAGAATGTGCATCGAAAGTAGAGCACTTGATAAGATCACAGTGAAGTATCATTTTCCGATACCTCGTCTGGATGATATGTTAGATTAGCTGTCTGATGCAAAACTCTTCTCAAAAATCGACCTAAAGAGTGGATACGTGAGACCTGGAGATGAATGGAAGACAACCTTCAAAACACAACAAGGCTTGTATGAATTGATGGTTACACCCTTTGGACTTTCCAACGCGCCCAGTACCTTCATGAGGTTTATGCATCAAGTACTACGACCTTACATGGGAAAATTTATGGTTGTTTACTTTGATGACATTCTTATCTACAGAAAGACATCAGAATTACATCATGAACACCTCCGAACTATATTTGAAACGTCGAGGAAGGAACGATTATTTATAAACTAGAAGAAGATTTCTTATTTCATGACTTCAATAACCTTCCTCAGTTTTATTGTTTCTACCGAAAGCTTTCACGCAGATCCAAACCAAGATCGAAGCAATCTCGGCATGGCCTACCCCGAAGACCATACATGACGTTAAAAGCTTTCATGGATTAGCAACTTTTTACAGACAGTTCATTCGAGACTTTAGCACATTGGTCGCACCTATCACCGAATGTCTTAAAGGGAAATCATTTCAGTGGTCCTAGGAGGCCGAAGATAGTTTTCAGTTGATCAAAATAAAGATGACCGAAGCACACGTACTTACACTTCCTGACTTCGAGAAGGCCTTCGAAGTAAACTGTGATGCCTCGAGAGTTGGTATCGGTGGTCTTCTCAGTCAAGAAGGTCGGCCAATTTCTTTCTTTAGTGAAAAATTATCAAGGTCAAGAAAGAATTATTCTACTTATGATCTAGAATTCTATGCCCTAGTCCAGACACTGAAGCATTGGCGCATTATTTAATACAGAAGGAATTTATTTTTTTCACTGATCATGAGGCCTTAAAATATATTAATGGTCAACATAAGCTCAGCCGAAGACATGCTAAATGGGTTGCGAACTTGTAAGTGTTCACTTTCACTCTTCGACATCAAGTAGGGAGTTTGAATCAAGTTGCTGATGCGCTAAGCCAAAGAGCACTACTCCTTAGTACTATGCGAAACAAGATTGTTGGGTTTAAAGTCTTCACTGAGATGTATGAAGGAGATCCTTCCTTCGTAAAGATAGTTCAAGACCTACGAGAAGGTCAACAATCTAATTTTATCTTACATGAGGGGTATTTATTTCGAAGACTCCAGTTGTGCATTCCGAATTGTCCGCTTCAACAACAGATAATGAGTGAACTTCACAAAGAAAGACACTTCGGGCGAGATAAGACATTTGCCTTAATAACAACTGACTATTACTAGCCAAAAATCTTGAGTGATGTGAATCGCTATATAAATGGGTGTTCTACTTGTCAGAAGTCAAAAGGAGTTCTTACCAATGCGGGATTATACACTCCTTTCACTACAACAAAAAGGCTTAGTTCCGACGGAATATTCAGTCGAGAATAAGCTTATTCTGTCGAGGACAACCTTATTTCCAACTGAATATTCGGTCGGCAATTCGGACGTATATAAGCAAGTCGAAATTAAGTCTGTTAATTTTTCGGTCGGGGATACATATTATCGACGGAATTATCCTCGACTGACTATTCAGTCGGAGTTAATATATCACCGACTGAAAATAGTCTGTCGAGGATATTCGGTCGATGATAAGCATGCCACGTGGCAACCTGATAAAATTGGAAAATAACTTAAACTCGACGGATATCCGTCGAGCATACCACCATTACGTTGAGGATATTCGGTCGATGATAAGTATACCACGTGGCAGTCTGATAAAAATGGGAAACAACTTAAACTCGACGGAAATCCATCGAGAATACCACCATTCCGTCGAGGATAGTGTTTTTTTTAAATATTTTATTTGTTTTTGCAATATCCAGGGATTTAACCCACATCTTGTACCTGTACCTGTTTTCCCAACAGCACATACATAAGCTAACAATATGGCCAATAACATGAATTACAATTACAATCACCAAGGCCAACAATATGTCAAAAACCAACTAATTAAATGAGAAGTAAAAAGGTCAAAAACATCCCATTAATATAAACTAAACTATAACAAACATCCCATTAAGCTAAATTAAACTAAGTGTCAAACCGCAACAAAACCAAAGTAATGACAAGGTTTAAACTACAATATGTCAAAAATAATGTAAACTAAAAAATAATGTAACACAAAAGAATGTAAAATAAGTCAAAAATAATGTAAACTACAAAAGAATGTAAACTAAGTCAAGCTAGCCAGTAGAGTCCCCAGTGTGAGGAGGATCATCGGGCGGGCATCGATGCTGCTCTGGAGTATGAAAATCGCCATCATCGTCATCCCTCTCGTCAGTCCGCTCATCATCCTGTTGATACAATATAATGTAACTCATTAGTCCATATATATGATTCAGTTAAAGATAACTAAATAAAAATTAAATAACATGCAGAATATATATTTGTATTTAAAACAAATAGTATACCTGAGTAGTCGAGCGCTGACTTAACATCGGCCCAAATGCGTCCTCGACTAAGGTAACCACCATCCGAACAATCTCGTCACGTATCATGGCCCACTACTCCGGAGGCATACCCGTACTCTCGGCGGTGGCACCAGCTGCAACGTCCTGCGCAAGCTGATGGAGGCGAGAACGCCTGGGCGGGTCCTGACGATGGAACAACAGATCGGTCTCAAACCTCTCCGACACCGCAACCATAACACGCTGGAACAAAGCATCGTCTAAGCCAGCGCCCGTATGTGATGGTCCCATATTATAAGTTTACTTTATTCATAAAAAAGAAATAAACTAAAATATTATACCTCATGGCAGTGTATAGGTGGGTATCCTCGGTAACCCCAGCACTCGATACCGGCCAGTAGTACTAGTGGGGGTATCCTGAGACGCGACCCAAAGAGCCGTCTCCTCGTCCTGAGACAAACTAATCTCGAGCAGAGGGACGGAGGAATCTAACGTCTCAAAGCATCGCCCCTAGCAGCCTGCAACTCTACTATACGTTGGTTGCGGAGCTTCTCAAAGTGCTCCTGTAATTTGATATACAAGTGAGTTATCTTGGTATCATCATATAAATTACGTATATTATCTTAAATAATATTTATTATAGTAAACGTATTACCCATATAGCTAGTGCTGCTAGAGATATCGTCGACCCCGAAGTAGAGCCCTTTGGCGTATGGACCCTATCCCAAAACTCGATCATAGTAGGAGATCGACCTAAGCTACTCAGCATGGCCTAAATCATATACAGTAAATAATATCACCTTAATTTATTATAATTTCAATTTAATATTAAACTAAACTAAAGGGAAATACATACCGACTTAACCTCCTGAAATGACTGCGAGCCAGAAGTATGTATAACTCGCAGCTTGCCACGATTCTTCTTCATCTGCTCCGACTTAGTCTTGAATGCGGCATCATCCCAATACGCATACACATCGCCCTTATTGCATCTCGATATTCTTGGTGGTGATGCTCTCATAAAGTAGTCTGGCGATTCTTCTACCGCCCGAACTGCCCTCTGTCACATCTCGTCTGACCGGTAAGCATAATTCTTGAAATATGGGCAATGATAATCTGGGCGTCACCATCCGCCTCGATTGATCTTGGCCTCGTGATCTCGTAGTATCTCTATCAAACAGACATAACATGCGTATAATTAATTATTTGAACAATATGTAAATAACATGGACCTTGATTTAATATATGTAATTTGACTTACGTGAAACTTCCACAACACTGTCACCATGAAGCCAGCATCGTAGCGCGCGTACTGGCTAAATTGCATGCAGCCAGTAGGAAGATGCGCCAAGCAGATGGCGTGTACGATGATCGCCTTAGAGACATGATCCATAATACTATAATACAAAATTTATTAAGAATATTTTAATTTATTAATCACATAATAATATCATTCTAATTGAACATAAGTGATATATGTTAGTTGAAACCTACACAGACGAGCCGACATCAACTGGAATTGTGTCAGGCACTGCCGACGGATGACCTAATCGACCGAGGTTAGGCCCTCGCTGACGCCGACGTCTAGCATCTGTATATTTAATATAGTTATGACATAAGTGATATACTAAATTAATGTATAATATAGTTATGAATAAAATGTTACTAAGCCAAAAAAGAAATCAACTCACTAGCATCTGAAGACGACCCGCCCTGGGAGCCGTCACCCGATCCGGAGCGGCCGCCACCACGGCCACCTCCACCGCTATGTCGAGGCATATATAGATGTATTACTGAAATAACAGACATAGATACGTATAATTAATTGAATTTCATTGCAATTATTATATATAATGATTGATTTTAGTTGTATAATATGTACAAAACACCAAGTAGTGAAGAAGTAGTGCGTCGTCAAGCCCTTCAGAATCAAAATCATTTTCATCCTCTGATTCGGTCATACTAGCGAAAGAATTCCCCATCTCTCCCCTCCTAGTTCTTATCTCACATCTCAGCCAGGGATCATATCCCTAAGCTTTGATACCAATTGTGACGCCCCCAAAACAGGTATACATCACCTATTTTGAGTCGCCAAATACATGGTACAGAATACAAATACAATCTTAAATATACAACATGAGCTGTGAGTTTTAATACAAATATTGTCTTCTAGACAGTATTCAAACTCAAAATAAGTCCTCAATACATTTATTAACACACTATTTCATAGAATAATGAGGACTACTAATGCTATCATCTGGACCGTCACTCCGTTCCCCGACTAGTCCTTGCTATGTTCTCATTTCCTGAAGAGAACAATGAAAGCAAAAGGGTGAGTTCAACTAGCCTAGTAAGAAATATTATGACTAAGATAATGAAGAATAAATTATCGTTAGCCTTCAACAGTGTTAAACTGATACAATATAACAAACATCAAGTTTAACTGCAGCAGAATAAGCAATCCATTAAAAGAGTCAAGTAGAAAATAAAATCTACTATCTTCAATGATTTAAAAGGTTTTTCATCACTTTTATTGCTGAGACTCAGCTTAATAAATAAGCCACATCATCCCTGCACTACGGCCAATGATATTCATTAGTATCACAACCATAAATTATCCATGCACTACGGGACAAGGATATTCGTGTATTCATCAATGGTCATGATCATGCCAACAACTGTCCATCAATGCACTACGGGCCAATGAGGACTTTTACCACATCATTTGTAACATTACGGTCATGATTATACCGAATAATCCCTAGTCATAATCATACCAAGCCCATCTATGCACTACAGGCCACATATGACTTTCAACATAATATAAACATGAGGATGATGACAATGATTTAAGAATTCAATAAAACAAGTTCAAAAATTAATTTATCCAGGAACAAATAACGTCCAAATTGTCAACATGATACTGCTTTGTGGAGTAAAATTCAAGAATGCTCAGAAGAATATTTCCATGAAAAGATACTGGATGAAGCGCAAATATCAAAGATATTCCACTAATTTCATGGAGTATAAAGCCAAAACTTTAACCAACTGAGTATAATAAAGAATAGAATAACAAAAAAAATCACTAGGCATGCAATAGACCGCACAGACAAGTTATTCCAACAGAATAATAAATAACGAAACCAGGTCATGCGTAACCCGCACAGACAGGATATTCCAACAGAATAATAAAGAATGGAATAACAACAGAATTCACCATGTATGCGGTACTTCATATAGACAGGTTATTCCAACAGAATAATAAATAATGGAACCAGGTCATGCGTAAACGCACAGACAAGATATTCCAACAGAATAATAAATAATGGAATAACAGAAGAACTTCACCATGTATGCGGTACTTCGCATAGACAAGTTATTCCAACATAATAATAAAGAATGGAAAAACAGAAGAATTTCACCAAGTATGCGGCAATTCAAGATGCATAGGCGAGTTATTCAACATAATAATAAAGAATGGAATAACAAAAGAATTTCACCAAGTATATGCGATACTTGATGTATAAAGTTATTCAACAAAATAATAAAGAATGGAATAACAGAAGAATTTCACCAAGTACATGGTAATCCGCGTATACAGGTTATTCCAACAGAATAATAAAGAATGGAATAACAGAAGAATTTCACCCAAGTATAGGGTAGTCCTCATATACAGGTTATTCCAACAGAATAATAAAGAATGGAATAATGAAGAATTTCACCATGTATGCGGTGCCAGCGTAGACAAAGTTATTCCAACATAATAATAAAGAATGGAATAACAGAAGAATTTCACCAAGTATAGGGTAGTCCGCTTATACAGGTTATTCCAACAGAATAATAAAGAATGGAATAACATAAGTTCTCTTCATGAATACAAAAGAAATAATACTCCTTACGAGTATTGAAAGAAAATAATTCTCTTCATGAATATGAAAGAATAATACCCCTTACCTTAGAAGAAACTGGATATAGGAGTAGTGAAGTGGCAGAATACTTTTCTTCTTTCTCTTTATAGTTTCTCTCTCTAGAGTTTCAGTGAATTCGTAAGAAATAATGAAGGAATGAACTTCTATTTATAGGAGAATGGACTGAATAGTAACTAATTCATGAGCGATCAGATTGATTTACTTTTAAGCGGACGGTCCATATTAATTTACTATGCAGTATTAATAAAATAGTCTAATAAAATAAAATCTTTTAAATAAAATAAAATATATTACATTTATAATCTAATAAAATGAATAACTTTATAAAAGTATTACATTTTATATAAAAAGATTTTACTATAAAAACACTATGCAGTCTTATGCAAACATTTATGCGTAATAGAATATTATATATTCTATTTATAGTCTAATAAAACGAATAACTTTATAAAAGTATTTTGTTTTATATAAAAAGATTTTACTATGCAAAACACAATGCATGCCTTATGCAAACACTATGAATAATAAAATATTATATATTCTATTTATAGTCTAATTAAGCGAATAACTTTATAAAAGTATTACATTTTATATAAAAAGATTTTACTATGCCAACACTATGCAAAGACTTATGTAAACATTTATGCATAATAGAATATTATATATTCTATTTATAATCTAATAAAACGAATAACTTTATAAAAGTATTACATTTTTTATATAAAAAGTTTTCATTTTATTACATTTATAATAATAATAAAACAAAACTTATCACCTTTATTATAATTCACAATATTAATCGACGAGGTTGTTCCCGGAAGAGGGGATTTCAATAGGATTTCTCCTATCATAGGCGCTTAATTAGGTGACTAAACCTCTCCTTGGCGAGAACTTCTAGACATCGTTTATATTGTAAATAATAATATTAATAACTTTGTTATCTCAATTATTGATTTAATAATATATAAAATATCGACAATAATTAAATCAAATAACGTGAGATACTATGCAACAATTACTATAGCAATAATTGAACAAAAAGCGAGTGACTTCTCACGTAAGCATCAATAATCAAAAGCGTGTGCTACTTATGCAACCGCGCCAGACATCTTGTTTTTTTAACACCGGGTGTTTCAACGATTAACGGTAAAACTTCCATAGTTATTTTCATAAAAATATTTTTGTCGTTTTCTCAATCGACAATAATTCCGTTGTGGGGTCCACCAATGATTGTACCGTCGTACGGATATTCCCCAACAAAAAGAATATTCCCCGACCAATCGAATATTATACAACTTGTATACTTTTCAAAATTTATAAATATTACCCACAACTATAATATTATCTCAAATCCACACCATAATTTTGAAAAAAAATATTTCGAGAAAATTAAATCTTTATTCATAAAATTTGGGATCTCACAATCTCCCATCCTTATGAAATTTTGCCCTCGAAATTTATGTACGTACCTGGTATGCCGAACAAATGAGGACACTTCGTCAGATTCTAACTCTTGAGGTATAACCTTTGAGTGTTGAATACGATCCTTCTTATCCAAGATTTTAACACGTATCTCCTCATACGTTAAATCTTCTGCTATCTCGTCTAGTTCTAATTCAATAACTTGGTTCGGGTCATCCACATATTTACGTAACATCGATACGTGAAAAACGTTATGAACACGCAACACACTTGGCGGAAAAACGAGCCTATAGGCCACAGTTCCTACTCGATCGAGAATTTCAAATGGGCCAATTAAATCGAGGGTTGAGATTTTCTCTCTTCATCGACTCTTGCTTCTAGAATAACTCCCTCTTGAACCTTCTTCTTCATATTCATCAGCTCTAGGTGTATAGTTTGAACGGCTTTAACTTTATCGATTAAAGTCGATTCTAATCGTATATTAGTTATCTTCACGTAGGTTTGTATATTCGCACTCATAAACGCATACGATCTTCTACTCAACGCGTTAGCTACCACGTTCGCTTTTCCACGATGGTATTGAATGGTATTATCATAATCTTCAACAGCTCGAGCCAACGTCTTTGGCGCATTATACGTTCGTTTTGGTTGGAGAAATATTTAAGGTTTTAGAAATGGGTTTTGTATTGGGGTCAATACAAAATTCGATTTCACGCTCTGGGGGTAGGCTAAGAAGTCTTCAAGAATACGTCAGGAAATTTATTAACGATAGAAATATCATTTAAAACTGTGACTCTCATCCAAGACTTGGATAGTACGTCACATTAATACCTATCAACTTGCCATCGTCATTCACGACGTTGCCTACAGAAAGTCTGGCATTGGTGCATTCCACACAAGGAAGTCAACAACAAAAGGATCGAGGCTTTTTACTTATGGCTTGATATGACAACGATTAACTTTAGTGGTTTGGTTGCTTGAATTCGCATAACAGGTTGGTTAGGAATATGAAAGCTAACAACCTTACGAAAAACATGATGAGTAGTTAACCAACCGATTCCTAAAATCACATCAAAGGCAAGTATTTTCAAAGAGATAAGATTGAAAGTTAACGTGAAAGTGTCGATTGAATTAAACAAGATTTATAAATAGTGGAGTTAACGAAGGTTTCTCCCAACGGAGTTTCAACAGATAAATAAAAGTCTAATTTCTCCGGAGTCAAATTTAAACATTGAGCGCATGAAAGAGATATAAAAGAATGGGTAGAACCGGTATCTAATAAGGTATAGACTTCGCAAGAATTTATGATTAATTTACCCGTGACAACTTCGTTCGAGTTCCTCGACAAACTCTCTCACTTAAACTACCGTCTTTGACTTTTCTGAGACATCCTTTGGTGTCACCATCCCAGCTGAACTTGACTTCACCATATGACAAAATCGAGCTTGGTGACCTTCTCTTCCAAAAGTAAAACATGCTTTGGATTGCTGCGTACAGTTTGGACGAATTTGTCCCTCGTGTCCGCATTTGAAACATACAATTGGTGGTCATTCTCCTTCCTTGAAAATGGGTGTTGGTGCTGCTGTCTTTCCATCGTTGTTGAATCTTCTTTTCTTCAAATTTCTACTCCTATTATCTTGGCCATGATTACCACCGAAGTGGTTACCATTCTTGGCATGATAATTTACCCCACGATGGTTATCATTGTTAGATGGTCAGTTGCCCATTGCTGCAGAATACGATTATTATCGTGTTGTTGGTCGTTGCATTTTGGTTGTGCTGACTCATTATCTCTCTCCAATAACTGAGCCTTATTCATAACATCTGAATATAAACAAAGTTTGTGAGAAATGAGGTATTGACATATATCGGGTTTCAAACCTCTTAGAAAACTTCGCATTATTTGTTCTTCATTATCGACCAAATGGGATACAAACCGGGATAACTCTGCAAACTTAGCCTCGTGCTGCGACACGGTCATATTGTTTTGCTCCAGCTTGATGAATTTCACCTCTTTCATGTGACAAATACTTTCGGGAAAGTACTTGTCATTGAACAATTCTTGAAACTTCTCCCAAGACATCTTGAGTAAGTCCAGTCGGGGATGCGTTTCTGATTCCCACCAATGATCTGCTTCTTCACGCAACATAAAGGTGGCGAATGGAACCTTTTGCTCCTCCGAGCATTCCAAGACATCAAATATCTTGGTGATCTTCTTTATCCACGTCTTTGCCTTAAGTGGTTCTGGCTTTCCCAAAAACTCCGGTGGTCCCAACTCCTTGAACTGCTTAGCGGTGACCGACTGTGGGTTGCCATTATTTCCACCTATATTTTGAAAATGAGTCCATCTTTCCTGATGTTGCATGAATTGCATAAAGCCTATGTACATCCCATCATTCATCATCTGATCGGTGTTGTTATTTACCTGAGGATTATTGTCTTCCTGCTGCACATTATCCTGAGTATTGATCGTTGGTGACTCAACGGTCTCATGTGCTTCATTGCTAATCTCAACATTTTCAGATGCCATTTTTAAACACTATCACAAAACAAGGGTTAATTAACATATCACATATTATCCCTATACCCTGACCGACCAATTAAATACCAAAAAAACTTAGGTAGGTCATACTAGCGAAAGAATTCCCTATCTCTCCCCTCCTAGTTCTTATCTCATATCTCAGCCAGGGATCATATCCCTAAGCATTGATATTAATGTATGCGCCCCAAAAAGCGGTATACATCACCTATTACGAGTCGCTAAATATATGGTATGTAATACAAATACAATCTTAAATAGACAACATGAAATTTGTGAGTTTTAATACAAATATTGTCTTCAGGACAGTATTCAAACTCAAAATAAGTCCTCAATACATTTATTAACACACTATTTCATAGAATAGTGAGGACTACTAATCTTATTATACGGACCGCTAGTCACTCCGTTCCCCGACTAGCCTCTGCTACGTTTTCATTTCCTGAAGAGAACAATGAAAGCAAAAGGGTGAGCTCAACTAGCCCAGTAAGAAATATTATGACTAAGATAATGCAGAATAAATTATCGTTAGCCTTCAACAGTGTTAAACTGATACAATATAACAAACATCAAGTTTAACTGCAGCAGAATAAGCAATCCATTAAAAGACTCAAGTAGAGAATAAAATCTACTATCTTCTATGATTTAAAAGGTTTTTTATCACTTTTATTGCTGAGACTCAGCTTAATAAATAAACCACATCATCCCTGCACTACGGCCAAGGATATTCATTAGTATCACAACCACAAATTATCCATGCACTACGGGCCAAGGATATTTGTGTATTCATCAATGGTCATGATCGTGCCAACAACTATCCATCAATGCACTACGGGCCAATGAGGACTTTTACCATATCATTTGTAACATTACGGTCATGATTATATCGAATAATCCCTAGTCATAATCATACTAAGTCCATCCATGCACTACAGGCTACAGATGACTTTCAACATAATATAAACATGAGGATGATGACAATGATATGAGAATTCAATAAAAAAAGTTCAAGAATTAATTTATCCAGAACCAATAACGTCCAAATTGTCAACATGATCTTTGCTTTGTGGAGTAAAATTCAAGAATGCTCAGAAGAATATTTCCATGAAAAGATACTGGATGAAGCGCAAATATCAAAGATATTCCACTAATTTCATGGAGTATAAAAGCCAAAACTTTAACCAACCGAGTATAATAAAGAATGGAATAACAAAAGAAATCACCGGGCATGCGATAGGCCGCACATGCACGGGTTATTTCAGCGAGAATAATAAATAACGAAACCGAGTCATGCGTAATCCGCATGCATGTGGCGGGATATTCCAAATGAATAATAAAGAATGGAATAACAAATGTAATTCACATATGTATGCGATTGTATAGAGCAAGGTTATTCCAATGAATAATAAATAATGGAACTAGGTCATGCGTAAAACGCATGATGTGATATTCCAACAAAATAATAAATAATGGAACGTCAGTCGAACGTACGCAGCACAAAGGATATTCTAACAGAATAATAAATAATGGAATAATGAGAAGAACTTCACCATGTATGCGGTGCCAGATAGACAAGTTATTCCAACATAATAATAAAGAATGGAATAATGAAGAATTTCACCAAGTATGCGGTACTTCAGATAGATAGGTTATTATTCCAACATAATAATAAAGAATGGAATAATGGAAGAATTTCACCAAGTATGCGGTAATTCAGCATGATGAGTTATTCCAACATAATAATAAAGAATGGAATAACAAAAGAATTTCACAGAAATATATACGGTGCCAGCATAGACATGTTATTCCAACAAAATAATAAAGAATGGAATAATGAAGAATTTCACCAAGTATGGGGTTCTCCGCATTACATGAGTTATTCGGTAGAATAATAAAGAATGGAATAATGAAAGAATTTCACCAAGTATAGGGTAGTCGCGTATACTGAGTTATTCCAACAGAATAATAAAGAATGGAATAATGGAAGAATTTCACCATGTATGCGGTGCTTCAGATAGGCAAAGTTATTCAACATAATAATAAAGAATGGAATAATAGAAGAATTTCACCAAGTATAGGGTAGTCCATAGATATGAGTTATTCCAACAAAATAATAAAGAATGGAATAACTTAAGTTCTCTTCATGAATACAAAAGAAATAATACCATTTACGAGTATTGAAAGAAAATAATTCTCTTCATGAATACGAAATAATAATACCCCTTACCTTAGAAGAAAGCGGATATAGGAGTAGTGAAGTAGCAGAACATTTTCTTCTTTCTCTATAGTTTTTTCTCTAGAGTTTTCGATGAATTCGTAAGAAATAATGAAGGAATGAGCTTCTATTTATAAGAGAATGGAGTGAATAATAACTAATTCATGAATGGTCCAGATTGATTTACTTTTAAATGGACGATCCATATTAATTTACTATGCAGTATTAATAAAATATTCTAATAAAACAAAATCTTTTAAATAAAATATAATATATTACATTTATAATCTAATAAAACGAATAACTTTATAAAAGTATTATGTTTTATATAAAAAGATTTTACTATAAAAACATTATCGCAGTCTTATGCAAACACTATGCATAATAGAATATTATATATTTTATTTATAGTCTAATAAAGCGAATAACTTTATAAAAGTATACATTTTTTATATAAAAAGATTTTACTATCTGAAACACTATTAGAGCACTATGCAAACACTACATAATAAAATATTATATATTCTATTTATAGTCTAATTAAATGAATAACTTTATAAAAGTATTCTATTTTATATAAAAAGATTTTACTATGCCAACACTATGCAAGCATTATACAAACATTTTATGCATAATAGAATATTATATATTCTATTTATAGTCTAATAAAATGAATAACTTTATAAAAGTATTACATTTTTATATAAAAAGTTTTCATTTTATTACATTTATAATAATAATAAAACAAAACTTATCACCTTTATTATAATTCACAATATTAATCGACCCAGATTGTTCCCGGAAAGAGGGGTTTCAATAAGGATTTCTCCCTATTAGAGCGATTAATTAGGTGACCAAACCTCTCCTTGGCGTAACTTACAGACATCGTTAATATTGCAAATAATAATATTAATAACTTTGTTATCTCAATTATTGATTTAATAATATATAAAATATCGACAATAATTGAATCAAATAACGTGAGATCTTATGCAACAATTACTATAGCAATAATTGAACAAAATGAATGACTTCTCACGTAAGCATCAATAATCAAAACCGTGTGCTACTATGCAACCACGATATTCTTTCGTACTTTTAACATAAGGGTGTTTCAACAGTTAATCAGTAAAACTCCGTCATTATTTTAATAAAAATATTTTTGTCGTTTTCTCAATCCGACAATAATTTCGTTAATGGGATCCACCAATTATTGTACCATCGCACGGATATTCCCAAACGAAAAAAGAATATTCACGACCAATCGAATATTATACAACAACTTGCATACTTTTCAAAATTTATAAATATTACCCACAACTATAACATTATCTCAAATCCACACTATAATTTTGAAAAAAATATTTTGAGAAAATTAAATCTTTATTCATAAAATTTGGGGTCTCACAACAAGCTTTGTATACTAAGGGTTCTATAATTTACGACATTAGGGGTGTAGTACACTTGAGTTGCTTGGGTCGGCTAACACAAATATGTCATCGACTATAAATTCGATTTTATATCTCATTGTGGCGATTCTATTACGATCAACTTTAACACCCTTTTTTAGTATCAAACCAACAACACTTAAATGTAACGACCTTTTATCCCACGGATAATTGAGCACAACCACTTCCTTTAATCTTCCATAGTAATTGGACTCGGAATCTCCATAACAACTTCCTAACACGACAACGCTTGAGTTGGTGATGTCAATTCATTCAAGTCATCAACCTTGAATCTATACCCATTCACGATACAACCTTGAAATGAACTAATAAGTTTGTACGGGCCTAAAATGAAATCTCTAAAACGCTTATAATCGTTCTCTTCTTCGACTCTTCTCTTAAACCACTGGTGAAATTTTGCATTAGTGAATGCTTCCATATGTGTTTCTGTCAACCCCGGGTTTGAAGCATGCGCTTCTAATTCGAATGAACTGCGTACAATAATATGACAATTATTTAATTGTTGATTAAGGTTAGATAACTCATTTTCAACTTGTAATAATACATACTTGATGTACGATGATACTTCAGGAATAATTAGAAGCACGTATGTAGAGACAATCTTTAAATATTTATCGATTAGGTAAGTCTTCATCTCATGTCCAAATAGTTTAGCTGGATAAGTGAATACAACCAACTCATCATCAGCACGACTAGAAGGATCAGCGACCTCATTCCGACTTAGACGGTTATGACGTAGTTGAGTGCCTTGCACATCCCCCATACAGACTGGACATGACAACTTACCATGAGTCGACCAACCACTAATCATCCCAAGTGCCGGAAAGTCAGTGATAGTCCACAACAAGGCTACCTTCATCACAAAATTCTGCCCAACAGATTTATCAAAAGTCTGAACACCTGTTTCCCACAGCATCTTAACTTCATCGACTAACGACCTGAGGTACACGTTAATGTCTTTTGTAGAACTCTTATCCCCTGGTATAAGTAAGGTCAAGAAAAGATACAGATCCCTCATGCACATTGACGATGGAAGATTGTAAGCTACCATAATCACTGGAAACACGGGCATCTTGTGAGGCCCCCAAAATAGGTATACATCACCCATCTTGAGTCGCCAGAAAATACACTACTGACAACTTTATTTATACAACTATTATGAAAAATACAAGGACAGGTATACTATGAGTTTTAATACAAATGTATGTAACTCTCATGGTGCCTCGACCACAATCTTAAAATGGTACTTTACATAAAAGTACAGTCAAAAACTATTTTAGAAATTAAAATCTTTGGGAAGTGCTCAAGGAAACCTTCGTACATAGTAGGCCATGAATCTAAGTTATGATAGATATCATATGTCCAGAGAATTATCATTGGTTGACCCAATAGACCCCAAAGAAAAACGAGAAGATTACTATCATGTTCCTTCCAATGGTGAGTTTTCTCTTGACATATAACTATTTCCATTGTCTCCAAGTGAAAATTATATTTCAAATAAACTCCAAGATCATATAGGTGGTGCTCGTAGATATACTTAACAAGTGGATGTGCACAACCCTGTCTTATGATAACACGAGGTTGTATGTCATTAAACATCTTGTATGATAGTGGCAAAACACCTTTCCAAAGTTAGGTTCACCACACCCTATTCGGTTCACCAAAATTAAATATCAAATAACGTATACAATATGACACACTTATCTAAAGTTCTCAATAAAATTATTTCCATACTATTTAGGGAGAACCTCAACAGCTATATACCACTATTCTATTCCCCTATTATCCCTGTTTGACTCGGCAACGCTCTTATTACCTGAAAGGAATTGTGAAGCAAAAAGGGTGAGCACAACTAGCCCAGTAAAGAATATCATGACTAAAGATAATTAAATTATCAATAGCCTTCGTCAATAACAAATCAGAGATTTAGAACATATGGTAGATGATAAAACTTGTCAACCATAGTTGCAGCGGAACGAGCAATCCATTAAAAGAGTCAAATAGACCATCAGGTCTATTATCTTCTCCATGTTAAAAGTCCACCAATAATGTTTTATCCATGTAACATCAATCAACAATTCCTGTCCACAATTATATGAATAACTCATAATCATAATTGTGATTCTGAATTCCTTTTCGCACCCAGGACGAAGATAATTTACATCACCTATCTTCACCTGAAACATCAAAAATCATGGTTATACCAAATCATAATTACCGCTTTCATAATCATCTTAATAAATTCATTTGCACTACTGACCCAAAGATATATAATCATATAACCAATAATCAATCTGTTCATCTTCTATGACTACTGAGCCAAAGATATATACAACAATCATAAAACCAATAATCTTTGAGACTCGACTTAATAGTATCATGACCACGAATTATCCATGCATCTACGGGCTAAGGATATTCGTGTTTTCATTACTGATCGTGATTATCTTACAAGAATAATCCTCGGTCATAATCATACCAAGTCCATCTATGCACTACGGCCAAAGATGACTTTTACCACATCATTTATAACATTACGGCCATGATTATACCGAATAATCCTCGGTTATAATCATACCATGTCCATCTATGCACTATGAGCCATGATTTGACTTTCAACACAACACAAGCAATGAGAATGATGACAATGATATAAGCATTAATCAAACGAAAACAAGGATAAATATTAAAGACTTTAAATTTATCGAAATATTATCAATCACTTAATAAACTCATAATCTAATATTATTAATGTTATAACAATATTTTAATCATTTCTTAAACTTATAAATAATTTATTTCAATTGTCTACACTTTACCAAATAATACATTTAATCATTCAAAAATGCCATACTCATAAGATTTCATCACCAATGATCAAATCCCTCATCAAAAATCTGCATATACCCTATATAGGATTCCCAAGCCATAAAATTCTATTTTCCAACTTTGTTACTTCACATAACATATTTAACTCATTTACTCATAACTAGATCATTTTCATGAAAAATACCAAATCAGTCCCAAAAATATTTCTTTTCTGGGATTTAGCAGAATATAGTCCCATATTGAACATATATTTTTCTCAGAATTTTTAAAATTCATTTACTATTTTTCAAAAATCAATTTCTAATTAATTCCTTATGAAATTAACTACCTCAAGTTTAACTCCAGAAATTCCCAAATCTTGGCAGGATCTTACACATGTTAACGTGATCTTCCAGTTTAAATTTCATGGTTATCATAGTTATAGAACTCCGGTTATAGCATTTTTCGTCGGAAAAACCTAAATATTGAAATGGTCATAACTTGCTCATTTTAAGTCGGAATGAGCTCTTTTTTGGACAGGAGGTACTTTATACCATAAATTTTCATGTCCCAAAAGGCCAGAATTTTTCTCACAAATTAAGTGGCCAAAAATGCCAATTTAAATTTCTAGGCAGTAGCTTTTTTCTAATTTGTAGCTTTTGACTCCTTTGCTAAAATCAGTCCACACGAAAATTTACAACACCTTTTATAGTGATTCCACTTGGATAGGTTAGAAAACTCATAGATCTATCTCTAAAACTTGACCACACTCAAAAATTCAAAATATAATTGGAGATATGGTCAATTGAATTTCATGTTCCATTTTCACCAAAATTTGATTTTCAACACTTTGTGATTTCTAAGAAACTTTCATGTTTTCACATAATAACAAACATAACTCATCATGACAATGACATAATAATTCAATAAAACAAGTTCAAGAATAAATTTTAAAGATTTATAAGTTAATTTATCCTGAACTCAATAGCGTCTAAATTGTCAACATGATACTGCTTTATAGAGTAAAATTCAAGAATGCTCAGAAGAATATTTTCATGAAAAAATACTAGATGAAACGCAAATATCCAGGATATTCTACTAATTTCATGGAGTATAGAAGCTAAAACTTTAACCAAATAAATATAATAGAATATATGAAACTGCAAATGGATTTTCACCCGCCATGCGGTAATCCACGTATATAGATCATTTCCACAATTTAATAAGGAATGAATACAAAGGATCATTCACCATGCATGTGGTAATCCACATGACAAAGTTATTCCAATGAATAATAAAGAATGGAATAATGAGAAGGATTCACCATGCGATGCGATAGATCGCAGATGTGTTATTCCCACGAGAATAATAAATAATGGAACCAGTCCCGTAAAACGCGAAGACGAGATATTCCAACGAAGAATAAATAATGGAACCAGTCCGACGTAAGCGCACAAACATGATATTAAACGAATAATAAATAATGGAACCAGGTAAAGATAAACATACGTATATGATATTAAACGAATAATAAAGAATAGAATAACAAATGAAATCACCGTGCATAAGATAGACCGCATGTAAAGGTTATTCCAAGCAGAATAATAAATAATGGAACCAAGTCCTGTAAACGCATGCAGACGTGATATTAATGAGAATAATAATGAGCGGAATAATAGAAGAATTTCACCATGTATGCGTAGATTGCAGATAACAAAGTTATTCAACATAATAATAAAGAATGGAATAATGAAGAATTTCACCATGTATGCGGTACTTTGCATAACCAAAGTTATTCAACATAATAATAAAGAATGAAATACCGTAAGTTCTCTTCATGAATCTGAAAAGAAATAATATCTCTTACGAGTACAACAAATAATATCCCTTACCTTAGAACAAACTAGATATAGGAGTAGTGAAGTAGCAGAATACTTTTCTTCTTCTCTCTATAGTTTCTCTTTCTACAGAGTTTCAAATTGAATTAAGTAATAAATAATGAAGGAATGAGCTTCTATTTATAGGAGAATGGATTTGAATAGTAACTAATTCTGAATCGGTCAGATTGATTTACTTTTAAAGCATTTATCGGTCAGATTGGTTTACTATAAAATATTCTAATAAAACAAAATCTTTTAAATAAAATATAATAGATTCTATTTATAATCTAATAAAACGAATAACTTTATAAAAGTATTACATTTTATATAAAAAGATTTTACTATAAAAAACACTATGCAGGCACTATATAAATACTATGCTTATAATAATAAAATATAATATATTCTAATTATTGTCTAGTAAAATAAATAACTTTATAAAAATATTTTGTTTTATATAAAAAGATTTTACTATGCAAAAACTACTATGCATAATAGAATATAATATATTATATTTATAGTCTAATAAAACGAATAACTTTATAAAAGTATTTTGTTTTATATAAAAGCTTTTTCATTTTATTACATTAATAATACTAATAAAACAAAACTTCATCATCATTATTATAATTCACACTATTAATCCACTGTGTCGTTCCTGAGAAAGAGGGGCTTTCAATAAGGATTTCTCCTTATTGGCGCGCAATTATTAGGTGACCAAACCTCTCCTGGCGTAACTTCTAGACATCGTTAATATTGCAAATAATAATATTAATAACTTTGTTATCTCAATTATTGATTTAATAATATATAAAATATCGACAATAATTGAATCAAATTGAGTGACTTCTCACGTAAGCATTAATAATCAATACCGTGTGCTACTATGCAACCACGCGTATTTTACCGCCGATTATTTTATAACAACTTGCTTACTTTGAAAACTTTTATCAATTTAACTCTTCACCAAAATAAAAAAAATTGAATACTTTTATTTCATAAAATCTGGGGTCTCACACATCTCATCTTTTCGTTCGGATCATCAACATGTTCTATTGCTTTGTTCATAAAATTAGACACCCCTTCACGGTATGCATCAACTAATCCCCTCCCATCAATCTTAATCCTACGGTACATCCAACTTCGGTCGGCTGACATCTTTAATTGAAGAAAATACCTAATTAGATCAAGAATAATCATGAATGTGGTATATGCATGTATTTAGTTTACCTAGTATAAATGTCCACTCTACAGGGGTTAGACTTCTATCCCGTTCCTGAATAAGTCTCCCCACATTAAGCCATTTAGAAGGTGCGTGTTTATAATATTTTAAGAAATTTTCAGCAACACCTCCCCATGGTCTTCAAGTACACAAAATAGATCAAGACAACTTAGTCTAAGTATGCACTCGAAGAACATGTAGAGACACCAGCTGAAAAATCCTTAAAATATTATAAACACGCACTCTCTTAATTGGAACCGACCTAAGTGAGAGACATAACATCCAGTAATAGTCCCAAACTGGGGACTATTTGACATTTACTCCTACTAAGTGAATGTCAAATGGGTTTTTAAGTTCCAAAGTATCGTGCTTTATTATTGAGTGTATTGAAGATTAAAGGGAGACTATTATTGAGTTTATTGAAAATTATGGCAAACTAAGCAAATGCTACTTAGTTTATTTTGCCAATGATAAACTAAGTAAGTGGTACTTAGTTTATGAGAATTGTTATTTGGATTCTATAGAGACTACTGTTCAACGTTCAATTCAACTTGTCAAACAGGTTTCTAAGTTTCATATTAGTTGCAGTTGTAGTTAATAGTACTCCAACCGGTTCCTCGATAGCAATTGGACAAAAAAAAGGGTCGTAGTTCCTATTTATGTCCTATACTTGAATAATATATTACACAGAATTATTCTTTGACCTTTTCATTTATTCCATCATTGATGACAACATCCAGAAGGAGTTCCATTAAAATTTATTGAACAAAGTTCAAGTTAAGCAACCCTCAGATGAGCGAGCGATCACTTCTTCATTAAGAATAAATCATTGCACGATATGGGTTCAATCCATGACATAGTCGACTTATCACCACTCCAAATTTATCAGATGGGTAGTTCTCATAGAAAAAGAGGTGAGACATTCTGTGAGAACTACCCATCTAAGGAATTCAGAGTGGTGAGAAGCTGTCTATGTCATGGATTGGACCCATATCAGGCAATGATTCATTCCTAGTAGTAGAGAAGTGATTGTTCACTCATCTAGAGGGTTGCTTAACCTAGATCTTTGTTTAAAAACTTAATGGCACTCCTTCTGTATGTTGTCATCTGTTATGATGGATCAGTGAGGAATGTCCGCAATAATTCAATTAACTATATTATTCGAGTATAAGACACAAACAGGAACTACGACCCTTTTTTTTAATTGCTGTCGAGAAACCGGTTGGAGTACTATTAGTTACAACTGCTATGTCGAACCATGCATAAAAGGAAGTGCTTCATTTAATTTATATGTTATTATATTAGAAAATTGTGGCAAACTAAGCAAATATGGTATTTGGTTTATTTAACTAGGTAAATGCTACCTACAATCGACATGTAATTTATTTTATTTATTGAATATATAGACAACTTATTATTGATTATTTTTAATTGTAGAAAACTAAGCAAATTCTACTTAGTTTATTATTTTATGTTATGTAAATTTATTTCAAATATATTATGTTATTTTAATTTATGTTTACTTAATTTATTAGCTTCAATTTTATTTAATTCATAATATTTTTTATGTAATGGAAAACTAAGCAAATGCTATGCTATTTAGTTTAAGATAATTATTGTATTTTATTTTATTTTTATTATATTATATTATTTAAATTAATTAATTTTGATATATTCTAATTTATTATTAAATTTATTTGATTTATTTTAAAATTAATTTATTATTATACTTTTATTTATTTATGTATTTTAATTTATTTTATTTTGTATTATTTTATTTTACTATATATATTTTACTTTTACTTTAATTTAATTTAGTTAAATTAAATTTATTTATATAGATTTATTTATTTTATTTTATTTTTATAATATTATATTAAATAATAAAGAAAATTTATTTTATTGTATTAAATTAAATTAAATTAATTTTATTTTTAATTATACTATATTAAATAATAAAGTAAATTTATTTTATTTTATTAAATTTATTTTTATGTTATTAAACTTATTTTATTTTAAATTTTATTATATTATATTATAATATATTATATTATATTATATAATTTATTAAAGTTATTTAAATCTCCTAGTATTTTTTTTTGTATTAATTTATTAATTTATTTAAATTTTCTAATATTACTAAGTCCTAATTATCTTTTATATAGTTAATTAAATATTTATTTATTACCATCTATAACTTTCATGAAATTTAGTGAAAATTTCATTAATTAATTAATACTTAACACCAAAATAAGGGAAGTCTTCAATTGATTCACAAATTAAAATTCACAATGCTGAAAAGGGCAGAAATCAGAACACTGCAAATTAAGTTTATCACACTGCATTATAACTCCTCAATATCAGATAACAAATTACACACACTACTGATTATGGACATTATAACTGGCTGGGCACAAATTAAACACTAACACAATAAACCAATATCAATAAACGCCGAGCAAAATCTCAGTCTCAAAATCAGTTTAATACCAAACCAAATTTAGTAAACTATCACAGAAAATCCCAATTTTAACAACAATGCAAACGAAATTTAGGGTTCAACAACATTTCGACATAATATTTCAACACTATCAACAATATTTCAACACTTTCAACAACATTTAAACAGAAAATTTAGGGTTCTAAGTACTTATACCCAAATTTATGCATAACTATATATATATATCGAAAATTTAGGGTTCTAAATTTAAAATTAATTGATAAAACTAACCTTAAATTGAGAGTGAAGGAGGAGAGAGAGAGGACTAGCACTACTAGAAATCGACATATATAAGACGAGATATAGCGGTTTCAAGACGGATTTTAACCGTCGCTATAGGTATCTATAGCTACTATCAAAGACACGGAACTGGCTTCGGTATAGAGGTTTTTAAAGATAAAACCCTCCCACTTTCTCCCAAATCATTTCGAGATCTTCACTCTTCTCTCTCGTTATGTATTTAACGATTGTAGTAGTACTTAGCTTTTTAGTGCAAAATTAAATGTAAATTTTGAGCTATTGAAGCTTAATCGAGGTATAGGATATGGGATGGTGAGGCGGTTCATGGAGTCGGAGCCGAAAAACCGAGATCGAACAATTTAAATCGATTCTTTGCTATCATCCATTGATGCGTGGAGAAGTAAAGAGCGAAGATGAGCTCTTAACAAAGGCGTTTTGACTAGAGTAATGATACAAACGACGATCAACATAAGAGAAAGTGGTGTGCGCCACCAATGCGTTTCTTTCTTAGGCCTCGCTATTGTGAATCAACTTCTAAGACGTGGCTATTTCGTCCAGGATCATCGTGGATAACGAAGGTGAGGAGTTTTTTTTACTAGTGTTCTTTTGCTTTATTTTCGTTTTGTTTGATTTATTTTTTGGCTGGAGGAAAGGCATTAAAGGAAATCTTAAGATTCGCCAACAAATTTTTTGCATTATTTTTTTCTGCTACTAAGTTCTTGTTGGTTGAACCAAAATAAGTTAAAATCTTTTGTTTTGCCTCACATTTGTCCAACTAATTGAATTCCTTGTGATAGATTATAATTTCTATATAATAGAAATATTTGTGTTTGAAAATCGGGACGGATTAAAATCCATTTCATGTGAGGAGGCAGTGAGGTTGGATTCTGGATATGGGAGGGCTCACCAGCGGCTGGCCTCTCTTTATCTAAGGTCAGTTTGAGTAATTATTAAATGCAATTAATTCTTGGTTTTCCAGTTAGTTTGACTTTTTTTGCTGTTGATGTAAGGAATTTGGTGGAGAAATGTGATTGGTGTTTGTTGGTCTATGTTGTGTTTGATAGTGGAATTAGTGCCATTTGAATGGATGTTGGATATCTGTGAGGCTAATTCTCTAATTAACTACCAGTGTGCATTAATATTCACGGATTTCTTTCCTTTATTTCTGGTTTTGAGTGGTTAAGTATGTGTTAGTTTTATTTTTGGATTGCATCTGTCGATAGATGGTGGTTGATAGCTGTACCAAGATCACTCCTAGCTGTTGTTCATTTTGTCATCATTGTTTTGTGAGTTAAAACACACTCCTCACCCAATGTATGACAACCATGTTAAGATCTCAACTAAATTTTGCAGCTAAGTTTTGTAATTTGTGTATACCCGGTTTCTTTTTCATGATTTTTAATTATTGGGGTTTTACCATTGATTCACTTAAAAATCATATTTTGATTTAAAAGTCATTAATTATAAATCTTTCGAGAACAAAATTTGTCTTTCCGAATTATGATATGTTTTATGCCTTTTTCAGATTCAAACTCAGAGAATCACAAGATGTTGCTTTGATGGCTGTAGGATTTTAAGATGTAGATGACCTACTTAGGAACCTTTCAATTCACTACAGTTCAATAAATGTTCTAGGTTTTACTTATTGTAAGGTCAATCTCTTAGTCCATTGAATCACTACAAAGTCAATAAATGTCTTGGTTTTACTACTTAAAAGTTCCATCTCTTATTCCAACGAATTTACTAGGTTGCTTATTTTAGGTTTATGGGATTTGTTTTGGTCTTGCTTCACACGTATTCAAATTTATCTTAATTTATAGTACTAGTTATTGGCAATTTTATTGTGGATGGTATTTTACTTTCATTCCTCTTTTTCCCTTGTGGGTGTTATATAGCTTCAAAGATAGGAAGATGTGAATTATGATCTGTTAAGTCTTGAGTTGTAATGTGAATGATTTTAAATGATGTATATAATATTTTTATGTTTTATTTTATAGTGTATTTGTGTTTGTTGAATAAATGTGCATTATTAATTAATTTTTTTTGAAATCTAAAAAGTCTATAATGATTTGGCATTCGTATTGTCGCTATAGTCTAAGAAAGATCGTCGCTATAGAGTTTACCAACCATGGCTTTATGGCGACGGACGATTCACTACTCATCGCTAAATCCTATAATGACAGTCTTTAGGCCTATAGCGACGGTCGGCGACCGTAGCAATAGGTCGATTTTCTAGTAGTGTAGAGAGAGAGAGAGCAGCAGCAGAGGGAGCCGAAGGTGAGGGCCTGACGAGGAGAGGAGAGAGTCTTTGCACGAGCGAGGAGAAAGTGGCGACCCAGTGAGGAGAGGGACGGGACGAGCAGTGGGAGGAGGGAGAAAGAACGTAGTAGCAAAGCAGATAGAGAAAAGGGAAAAAAATTAGCAGCAGCAGAAGTGAGGCTCGCGACTGTTAGTGATTAGGTTTTAAGGACTATTTCCGACGAAAATCCGTCGGGATTAGTTCAGTCGACAATACGGTATCCTCGACAAACAATCAGTCGATATTAATAGCTCTTCTGTCGAGGTTGTTATTGGCGCTGGAGGGAAACTTTCGCGCCACAATCATGGTATAGGATCGACTGAATTCAGTCGATTTTGTACTATTCTCGAGGAATTTATGAACGACTGAATATTCCATCGGCAATACATTAATTCCGAGCGAATCAATTCAGTCGACCATAATTCTATCGAAAATAGTCCTATTTCTTGTAGTGTTTACCTGTTCCTGAAAGGCCTTGGTGTGATGTTAGTATGGACTTTGTCTTAGGCTTGCCCCGAACTCAAAGAGCTTCAGATTCTATTATCGTTGTCGTCAACTGATTCTCTAAAATGGCTCACTTCATAGCTTGTCAGAAGACCATGGATGCTATTCGGATCGCCCATCTCTACTTTCGGGAGATTGTACGCTTGCATGGCGTTCCACAGTCTATCATATCTGACCGAGATACTAAATTTATGAGTAATTTTTGGAAGAGCGTGTGGGAAAAGTTTGGAACGCAATTGAACTTCAGCAGTGCTTATCATCCTCAGACCGACGGTCAGACCGAAGTAGTAAATTGAAGTTTGGGTAATTTTTTGAGGTGTTTGGCCGGAAATAAACCGAAGTAATGGAATCTGACACTTTCTCAAGTAGAATTTGCTTATAACCGTTCAAAGAATCGGACCACTAACATGAGTCCTTTTGAGATAGTTTATGGTCAGAACCCTTATAGAGTCTTAGACTTAGTTCCTGTTCCTCAGATTGGTCGAATACATCCCAAAGCGGAAGAAATGGCACTACAACATAAAAGCTTATCAACGATCGCGATACGGTCCGCCGATAGATATCTATGACAAATATCCGGTCACCGACACGAAATCATGATAATCTGGTCATTTGGAAGGACATCACGACCAACAATAGCGACACCTTTAATTAGCGACCGCAAGTAGCGGACCGACATCTGGTCGCTATTATGACTTATCCGAAGTCATTTTCATTTGTCATGCGTGACGTGTCACACGTGTCGTGACGATCGATAATAGCGACCGCAATGGCCGCTAGATTCAAGATTAATGTCACGATACATTTAGATAGCGATCGTGACGCGGTCATTGACGATGCTTTTTTTCTTTTTTTAAATTTTTGCCTATTTTATTGATTTCCCAAAATAACCCGCTTTGTACGCTTTCAATCCCAACACGATTATATATATATATATATAATCCCAATATATATATATATATATATATATATACAAGCATCCATATTAACATCCATCCAATACAATACAAAACATTCATCCATGAATAAACATTCATCCAATACAATACAAAACATTCATCCAACACAATATAATCGATATCGTAAACATCCATATAAACTAATACAATTGTCCAAAGAATGAATCTAAAAGAGTACAAGGCTTTAAAAATCTAAAAAAATAAGTCTAGCGCTCTTCATGGATCATCCAAATTAGGATCTGTAATTATCAAAGTAATAAAACATATATGTTATATATAAGTAAGACATCGATTTCGAGAGACTATAAACATATAAGACAATGTAGCTAAACAATAAACGATATATATATACCGCTCTCATTGTTGTTGTTGCCGCCGCTCCCGCCGCCGCCATCGCCTCCGCCAACTCATCGGGGACTCGAGAGCTGCAGATGTCCGCCACCATTATCTGAAGAAGATCACGATCCCGACAGATCGCTCTCACACAGTCAAGTAGGAGTATGATAAAGTTGGATAACTTGATGATCGTGGTAGATCGGGTGGCAGAGTCGCTCGTGCCATCGATGGTCAAGCGTCGTCTTTGTCCTTGGCCTTTGACATAATTTTTCTTCACGATGGACGCCCTCTCCCATAATTCTTGATCAATCGATTTGATGACGCGGGTGCCTTGAGGATAGCGCTCGTTCATTAAGCCCTTATAAGTGTCCTGTCAGAAGATGAACAATTAAATAGTTAAAAATAAATAAAAAAAATACTAAAGAAGGTCGTTACAATTTATAAACAACATATTAGGATAAAGTGAACTTATTATCGCTTATCTCGAAAGCGAGCCGGGTAGACCATCGCGGTGGCTACATACACATCCAACCAATTGATAGGTTGACCTTGAGACCGAGACTCCTATAGTTCATTTCTCATATTATTATGTAAATATATGATATTTTAGCTACAAAAGATGACTGTAAACATAACATACGTACTGGCAAAGAATGTGTTGCATTTGTGATATATCTTCCGCCGACATGCTTTTTGCCTTTCGCCATGCTCGATACACGAGGATCTGTTCGAGGCGGCGATCTTGCGCCTCTTGACCCATTTCTCGCCTTTCCACTGGTCACACATCTCGCACCTATATGGGTCATGCGCACCACTGTGGGCTATGCTCATGCATATACCGCTTCACCCCCGTCCCGGATGGTCAATCTCAAAGATTATGCAGGGGCTTTTTGTCGTTCCTTGTTCAAATTATCTTTAGTTAGACGCAGCACTTTCGCGTAATAGTGTCGAATAATCGATGCTCGTCGTCGTCCCATCTATATCGTTTTCGCAAATAAAATAACAATAATAATATTAAAAGCTGTTATATTACTAAGCAATATTATTTGATTAACTATGTATTAACTATCGAGTGATAAAAAATATACGAAATTCAAATTTCAAATCAGATCCTTATGGGCGAGAGGTGTGTTTCATTTATGTAATCACCAAGCGTGAAAGGTTACGTAAGATAATTGTGAAATGCACTTCACAATTTTACTATCTTGAAAATCACTACAATATACAATAATTTATATTAAAACCCTTATATATATATATATATATATACGATGTTTAACTTACGTCTTTATCTCGGAGGAGGACGGATCAGTATAAGAATGCGATCATCCGGATTAGCGGGGCCTTCTAACACATGATTGGGGTCTCCACCCAACCCGCGCTTTCGTCAGCAGAGTCCAGAAGACATCTATAATTAAAAAATTTAGGATGTTAGTATAAGTTATAAATAAAAGGTACATAAACATGTCAGGGATATAGAGAACATCAGGATATGTAATTGTATGTAAACAAAAGGACAATAGGATAGGATAGTCTAGGCCACTAGGATAGTCTAGGCGTGTATATTTAAGTTACTTAAGGTTACTTTTAGCATCACCAAACTTTATTTAATCATCTAACTCATTTTGACTTATCAAAGCTCACTTTAGGCTTGAAAAGAGAGCTTAAATTAGTTTTCTTGTTGACTTTATTAATGACCATGTTTGGGAATCATTACTAACATGTATGAGCAACTTTGTATCTTCTCATAATAGTCCTTTAAGGTTAGGTACTATGAATTGTCCAAAACAGTCCATGTTTGGCTTTAAAATGTGATTTTTAACAAGTCTCATGCTCAAAATGGCTTGGGCTTGGTTCCTTTAGTTTGTGTAGCTTTCTTATGTCTATTATGACTATTGAAACTTGTGTATGGGGTTCGGTATGGTGATTCACTATTTTAGTGTTCATTGTTCTATAAAGCTTATTTTCAATGATTTTAAGCAAGAATTTGCACAACACACCATGTAGACCTTAACTAACTTAGGGAACCATTTTTACATGTTATCTATATAGCAATGTATGTACTCCTCACTATCTAACAACACTAGTCACACAAATCCTCAACAGCCTACAATAGAACACATATGGTCTTTAAGCATTCCTATATATGATTCGAGGGTCCATATCTCGAACACAACAAAAACATCACATATACTCATTGCCATCACATATACACGAATGCATATATGGCCATTTGACTTATATATGAAGATTTAGACAAGTATGGATATTTTAGAAACAACTCATTAATAGTGTGATACATATTAATGTGTTTGTGTCATTTTCTTTATCTTCTCATACTTATGAATTATGGAAAACTTCTCGATCGTGAACCTTGGAAAAACTTCTTTGAACCTTCTTCTTGATTGAATTATGGATAAACTTAATTCTAGTTATGTTTTATGTTATACTCATGTTCAAGTTATATGGCCATTTGACTTATATATGAAAAAAAAATTTGGCAGAGTCTCCCCTATAATATGGATTATCCACATGCACGAGGGCATGCATACTTGACCAATTTCAAAGCCAAAATATAATCCCAACACACAAAACATAATGTGCATAACTATAATTCAAGGCACAATTTAGAGAATCCAATATTAGTAAAAACAATAAGAAGCCCAAAATTGTCCCAATTTCAAAGAATATCAACAACAATTTTTTAAATTTATGTTTATATTAAATCTTGAATTATTCAATGTATATAAATACATATAATATATATATATATATATATATATATATCATCAGATAGTATTATTATTAAAAGAAAGGAGATTTCTTTAAACAAAAATATTTAACAATATAACTCCTTTTGTGGAATGGTGAGATCTTTATTGATACTAACTATGATATAATATAAGTAATTTGCAATGGCCCTAGAATGATCTAAATCTATAGGACAATATCTAAAATTAAGGAAATACTCAATTGTTCCTTTTTATTTATTTTTTGAGAGTGAAATTTATTACATATGTTTTTTTTATTTGTCATTTGATAGATTTTAAGGTAGTATTAATAATTTAATTTCTCATATTATCTACACGTTAAATTAATACTAACTTGTTTCTCTTTCATTTGTTCTAATTAATGAATTTTTGAATGATAATATTAAGATTATATAACTATTTTGGTCAATTAAATAAAATATTAATTATATTTTTTAATATTTATATTTTTATCTAAGACGTCAATTAAAAATAAACGGAGGGAGTAATTCACATAGTTGCTCAACATAAGCAATCAACAATCAATTCGCTTTATTTGTGCAAGCAACAATATTATTGTGGTACTACATAAAAGGTAAGAATTTGATGTAATTTAATATTAAACAAAAATATCATTATTATTTTATTATATATATATATATATATATATATATATATATAGTTACATTAGGTTGAGGATCCTCAAATAACACTATTTGAGGATGGGCGTTCTCAACAGATTAGATACATTTTAATTATTATATGTGGTCGAGATTATTTTAATTACTTTATCCGGCTTGAGAAAACCTAAGGCACGCCTTGAAGGAAAAAGAGGATCGTTAGTTGATTTTATGTTACGATTAACGGTATATTTTCAACAAATTGATTTTATACATTCAACAAATTGATATGGTATGTGAGTCGTCGATAAAAAGTTTCAAGCATCTGCGTGTACATTTCTTCATAATTGAAGATGGCTCTAGTAAGGTTTATATTCTTGAATAATTGCTTGTGATGGGTGGGTTGGTCGATACGATACGTCATCTACAATTTTATGGTTTTTTCAATATATCTGATCTCCTACAATTGCAAGAAATATAGTAGAAGTTGCATAATAGTGGTCAATGCACTTGCAATACAAGTAATCAACCATGAAGAGTGTTTTGCCAAAGAAAAGTGGCCCTTTTGTCAACAAGTATTTTCTCTTCATTGTTTTCTTTTTTGTTATTCAATCCAACCCTTTTGCCACTTCAAATTCCATTGCACCCGACGAACATAGTTCCTTTAAGGAGGAGTTGAATTCATCTTATGCCTTAATAAATTTATACTCTCTCTTTGCCTCAAAATGATAATCCACCATCAAAAGTCAAATATTTAGAAAGTTAATGTTTTCAACATTAACATAACCAATTGTCAACATCATAATCAAACAATGATGAATGAAGCACATTAATTTTAACAGTAGCCTCATTTTTGGACATCAAAAAGGAGAAATTGAAGTCCAATTTTCAGACAGAGAAAGTATAACTTCTGTTCATCTTTCAATTTAATCAGTAACTAGTATGCAATTATTTCCACCCACAAGCAATGATTTTTAAATATGGTAATATTAATTGGAAACATCAATTTCAAGAAAGACTAGTAATTTAGAAACCTTATAATGAAACATTAAGCTCACACAAACTATCAATTAGGGGTTTCAAATCCAATCATTTTTATTTGCAGAGTTACTGCATCAACCTCATAGACTCTTGCCATTCAATCAAAGAATAACGAAGCAGTTTAATTTAGGGATTAATTGGGGTTACCGGTGGGTGGTGGAAATGCAATGGTAGTGGCGATGGATGGGTGGTGGTGGTATAATGGTCGATAATGGTCGGTGAGTGGTCGGCCTCCTCCTCTTCTCTTCCCCCCTTACTCCCTCTTCTCCCTCGTCTGTATTCCCTCTTTTCTTTCTTTTCTCAGATTGATCGAGTTTAACTCGAATTTGATTAAGTTTATTAGCATCGGCCGATCGCCATTCGCGACCGCATGCGGTCGCTACTTTTTAATGATGTGGACATATCACGATGCGGCCGCATGCGGTCGCTGATACAAATTGGTCGCCGCGCCAAAGTTTCGCACCAAATTTTAGGAGGGAAATTATTCTCGTGACCGATCGTGACGGCGATGCGGTCGGCGGATATATACTAGCGGACGAGAATCCTTATCGATTCGCAGAGATATCTATCATTATTACTATTATCAGCTGTAACGACCCCAAAAATCGGGACCATTTCTCTTCCCGATCTTGTGCGTTAATACTACCTTGTTATAGCTTTAAAACATTATTAAATGTTAAAATAGCTAAAATGCAGAATAAATTTTAATTTTCTTCTTACAATCGTTCATTCATTCATTCCCTAAATCGCAACCTTTACAATTCTTCATTACACTAGAATTATATTTATTCTCATTTCAGAATAAACATTCTTTATCTATTCAACATTTATAATAACTATACATAAGCGCCCATTTACATTTAGCAACTATCAATCACGACTTTATACCATTTCTAATTCAAAGAAATGTATTCATTTAAATCCATCATTCATCTTTCATCATCCATAAAACAAATAATATTGCATAACGTCATTAACTCGCAAAAAGTTTGTGTTTGCAAGATCGAGCTCGATGTAATCAAAGAAATTTAACGATCTATCATGTTTCACATAAAGACACAATTCCATATGCACTACATTTTCTTTAATATGCATATCCGCATGCAATATATATATTCTTTACTATGCATATCCTACATGCATCAATAATTCCTCACAAAGCATACATTCATGCATTATACATTTCTAATTTATCGAAGTTACATCATACAACATGTGTTTTCACAAATCACATATAAATTGAGTTCCATAACCCAATTAACTCAGCCATATTTTGACTTTAACAATTCATAGAGCATGATATGTAATTTAGCACATAACCACATTCCATCCACAAACATAACAGAACTGAAAAACTTGCCTTAATTGAGGATTACCGCTATAGTTTACTTTCTTCTCACGAATCCTACACAATCGTGTTCACATACACGCATATTAGATAACCAATTATGCCACATGACCTGCACATATTAAATAATCATATAAGTCATGATCATTAGTTACCATAACCTATAATCTTTTATTCTTGTCTTATAACTATTCTCGGTTTCTTTAGAAACTTTATTTGTTTAAACCTTTTTATACATAATAAGGTTCTCACATGACTTTAGTGTATAAATACTTTACATCCCGAAACATAAACCACTTATATTCTAATTTAAGAATATTCCTCTCTTTTATAGTAAATTTGGAACCATATGGTTTATGAATAGTTTTTACTGCACAAACATGGCTTACTACATCATTTCTTTAATTTTAGTAATTTTCATACCTTTCCAATAGTTCGTGTTAAATCACGTTATCACCACGTACGCGAATGCTTCGCTTTATTTGTAATCGCATTTATTCCCGCGAATAGCTTACATTGAGCTTGTACTTTAAATTCATACATATAACATTATGTAATTTTGTGTTCAAAATCTCCGTTTCGAACTCTAGACACCTTTGTTTTAACACTTTTATGTCCAATATAATTTTAAACGGTTTCGTGCAATTCATTTAGCTTTATACCCGTTTTGCATATTATTTCGGCTTTATTTTACGTAAACATGTAAACTTATGTTTACATTACATGTTTATTGTTTTCCTTACGCTCAAGATGAGTTTTCATGACATAAAGTTGTTATATTACATTTTTTACTTCCATTCTGGTGTCTTGCTACATGCCAAATCATTAACGCCAACCAAGTATCGTGATCGTGGAATCAATCGGCCAACAAAGACAACGTTGCTAGCAAATTGGGCCTCGTGGGTCTTCAGGTGGTTTAGCCATGCCTGCTCGGCGTTATTTCGTCGATCCCTTGCTTTGACACTCGTTTTGTGATGTTATATCTTTAAACCACTCGCTCATACGCTTTCAATTTTGGATATGTTTTAGGTAGTATATCCATCTAATTATAAAAATTATAATCCAAGCATTACAAGCAACCTGCATCGTCAAAACCACGAGCCAAAAAATCAGTTGGGTGAACTACCCAACACAACACCGCGACTTGCAGGCGCTTTTTGGGCCTCCTCGTGTGCAAGTCGGGTTGTCGCCTCCATAACGTAAATGCTTAGTTTCATGATTTTAACTTTTTCGTTCGTAGTTCGGATTGCAACCAATTTTGATATATTGAAAACACCATAGTAGACTATATTTAGAAAATATAAACCACCCATTTTAGAAACTTTAAACAAATCCAAACAAAGTTCCAAAATGCTCATCATAACAGCTTTTAATTGTTTTCCAACTTGACCATGTTGCACTAAAACAGTCACAACTTCTTCGTTTTAAAACATTTTTGAGCGATTCTTGAGCCCACATAAAGCTAACTTCCGCGTCTACAACTTTTATTCTTTGACCATTTTCAAATTCTAAACACAGAATTCCAGAAAATTCGTCCAAGGGCTGCTTGAATCTGCTTTTTCGAATTTTGACAGATCGACACGCGCTTACTTTGGAATGCCATAACACTCTCCTCCGAGGTCGGAATTAGTCCATTCGGAGGTTATGAATTCCTTTTCAAAGGTACTACATATCCCCAAAAGCCCAGATTTTTCGGAAAGTCTAGGTAGTCCCGAATTTTTCTTTCAAGGTCAAAGAACCAAATTAGTTTTCGGTTTCTAATATATTTTACTAATTTGAAATCCTCAACTACGATCCAATAAAAACCAAGTTCGGTATATTGCAGAGTGCATAGCAAGGTATTTTTGAAAAATATAACATATCCCAAACAAGCATCTTGAGTATACTTTATTGAATGCCCAATCTGCCCTACCGAACAATTTTTTAATCCAACTTTAACATGTTGTTTCCTTTCAAAAAAAAAAAGCTTTCTTTCTTATTTCAATCCATACAAGTCATTTAATTAATTTCATATAACATGTGCACAGACATCTTTGGCCTTACTTTGCTTAATTTCAGCCTTTTAATCAAAAAAATTACCCTAAGAGGACTTTTGACAAACAAGTGGTGCCAGACGTTGTTTTGATACACAACTTTCATAGTCATTTATACACATTCTCCAAACACAATCCATCCTTATGCTTTCGGAATCCTCCGTGATTCCCCAACACATAAAACCCCCACAATAACTCAATCAATTACTAACAATTCATTTAAATTTTTAAAAAATTCAAAACAAAGTAAACATACCTTTTTTTTTTTTTTTTTCTAATTAGCTTGAATTATATCTCCAATTGATTTAGCAATTCTTTCCTTTGTAATTTGCCAACAATTCCCTTCATTTGTTTGCTAATGTTTTCCTCAATTTCAGATTCAAGACCTCAATTGCTTCTAGATTAGCCCTTTATTGGATCAAAGCTTTGGTTCTTGAATGAAGAAGAAGTTTGGGATTTGAATTACTTGGAGGCTTTAATGTTTTTGAATAAGGAACATGGAACGAATGGATTACATAGGAAGACAACTTCAACTCTTTTTAATTATCAAGATACCCTTAAATATTTAGACGATTTGGGAATTCCTTCAGACGTAACATGGGAGCATGAAGAATTTGTGCTATGGAAGTGTCAAGACTGGAATTAGAGAGAGATGAGCAACGGATGAAGCTTTAGGAGGATAAAGAATGCTTAAAACTGCTTTTTGTGAAATTAGACTCCTTAGTCATTCCTTTTATTTGTCCGATACATGATAACTTAGTGTCCCTCCTTAGCCAAATCGGTTGCCACCTCCTACTTAATCTATAATGACTCACCAAACCTATTAGTTAATATCTCTCTATCCTTATATCCAGAATCCCAAAAACTTAGTCTCATAACATATATATATTACAAATAAATTCAAAGATACCCATATACATTTACTTACATTTATTTATATTTCCTTCAAGACATATCGCATTTCAAATTATGTATATTAAATATACACAATATTTTTCAAATATTCCATAAAATATCCATAAATTCTTTCCATAAAATGGAAACTATTTACTAAATAAAAATAATTTATTTAATAAATAAATATGTTATAATTTATTTCCATAAATTATTTTAATTCACCAAAATTTATATCCTTCCCTTAGAAATTACTTTAACAATTTAATAACATGTGGTAAATATATTTAAATATATACACCACAACACATATATACCCACATATTACACCACATATAATTAATAAGTGCAGTATAATATAACACGTAATAAAATAAGAAATTTATTTTATTAAATTCTTATTTTATTTATCTAAAAATTTTGGGTCGCTACATCAGCGACCAGATAGTGCGGTCGCTGATATCATTGGTCGCAGATGGCCATTTTTCTTGTAGTGTGGCAGATCATCTTCGGGTTATCCATGATCAAATGTACAAATCTATCTTGGACAACAATGCTAAATACAAGGATTGGGTTGACAGTCATCGGCGTAGAGTTGTTTTTAAAGTTGGAGATCTTGTTCAATGATTTAATTACGATATATCGTTTTCCGTCATTGGCGATTATAATAAACTTAAGGATTGAAAAATTGGTTCTTGCGAAATTCAGCAGTGAATCAACGATAATGCCTATCGGTTACGCATTCCGAGTCATCTAAGAACTTCAGGCGTTTTCAACGTTAAACATCTGAGCCCCTATTTTGAGCAGTCTACTGAACAAACTGAGAACTCAAGGACGAGTTCTTCTCAATCAGGGGTGACTGATGTAGGATGGTTCGAGACCGAAGACACTGAATTATTGGATAGCATGTTGATGGCCTTGGAATATCATGAAAGGGATGATCGTCACAAACGAAGAGGCCATTAAACACATTCAACATTAATTCCTTCGGGCCGGACATGACGTTGATCCGGTCAAGATTTAGCTTCAGATGACGTCATGACTTCGGATGTGGCGAACTTCTTCTGAAGAGGTGTCATGACTTCGGAAGTCGATCGACCTTATTATTATTATTATTATTATTATCATTATTTAGCTCTTTAATTAATAATATTTTATTAATTGCAAGTTTGTTATTTTCCGTAAAAATAGGAAGTTTGTTAGAATCCTTTTATGCATCCCTAGAAAGTTTGTTAGAATATTTTCATATCCCTAGGAGGATTTTATTTCCATTTTTTATTTCCATATCTCTAGAAATATTCTAGAATGACTTGAGGATAAAGTTTTGCTAGTTATATAAACCCGGCTTGTGAGTTAGAATAAACAGTTGAATTTTGATAAATATATTATACATATTAGAGAGATTTCTCTGTGTTTTCTAGTGAATCTATTGTTCCTTTATTTGTGAATTCAATTGTTTACCAAATTTCACAGAAAATCGCTATCCCACTGGCGTTAGGATATTAGTAGGGTTGTGTGACGTCATATATACTAGCTTGTTTGTTGATGATGTATAATGTCAAGCAACTGGCAAGTATGAATTCTCTCTGTCATGTTCTTAACCATAAATTAAGGTTTCTATGCTAAAACAAATAATGATAAATAATAAATAAAATAAAGAAGAAGTCTGAAATTAACCCTAAAATGGGTTACCCTAGCAAATAACTTCCCTGGATATTACCTTTTCACATAAGCTTGCATGAACTATCACGTTCGACCTACTTCTATTATGGAGGAGAATAAAATCCTGTCAGTTAACTAATCTCTGTAACAATCATATAATTAAACGTTGACTGACTTAGAGGAGGAGAAGTCAACCAATCAAATACAATCCACTCGTATCTGCTTAATAACTGGCAAGGAATGGTTGACTCTAATATACTACTTCTGTATGCGCACTAAAGTCAAAGTAAACTTGTTAACACACAAGAAAAATAGAGTAGTGGACTAGTGAAGGGAAACTGTGTGGGCTAAATTAAAGCCATGGAATTTCAAATGGGAATTGAATAATCCGCATTTTGAAAGTTATCACGAGTTTTGGCATAATTAGCTATAAACAAGATCAATAATTTAAGGACAACCCCTCATATATAAATTAAGCTCAAAGTCTATTATCATTCCTGATAAACTCATCATGGCTAACTTTGTCTTAGCTCTCTTAGCTCTTTGTGCGATATCAGCATATGCTGATGGTGTGTTTATACCGTATTAATTATTCAAATATAATGTACGACTAACGTGTAGTGCAGTTGGGTGACAAATACTCGATCATGTTATGGTTTGAGTCTCATGACTCCACAATTTTCCACCCCGAACAAATAAACAAGAAATTTTTTGTTGTTTTGGTAGTAGCTAGCTTAGCTATGTTAATCTTGATCTTATTTTGTTATTATTTGTGCTTACCTTTTGGAGGAAATATGACTTGTTAGCGTAGTCTAGGCATGTTCATTGTTATTATTTTTAAAAGAAAATTATTTACTTGATTATTAACATGGGTGATGATGGGGACGTTGAATATAACCTCAATCCTATATTGGGCTAAACCCTAAACCTTGATGGACTAAATTCCTTGGTTTAGGGATATTGTTAATCCTAGGATTTGTTTCAATTTAATACAAGTCTTACTTTTTCTAACCATTTTTACAAATTCGTGATGATTTGCAGTTTTATACAGTATTGACTGTGGATCAGCATCTAATACGGAGTTTACACAGATGATTACTTAAACGTATGGATAGGAGATGAAGACTATATACAAAATGGAGTCACACAAAGGGTTCAATCTAGTGACTCAGTTTTTAGTGTAATGGACACCCTTAGGGTTTTCACTACAAGAAAAAAAGAACTGTTACTCACTCAATGGCGAGAAGGGAGGAAAAATTCTTGTCCGCGCAAGCTTTCTTTATGGAAATTATGACAAGAAATCTTCTCCTCCTACATTCGATCTTCAGTTTGATGGAAATGAGTGGACCACAGTTGTGACTTCAAACGATGGAGTCGTTACGTATGAAGCTATATATGTTACCAAGGGGGATCTTATAAGTGTATGCGTTGCGCAAACAAAGCCTGACCAGTTCCCTTTTATATCAGCACTTCAAATTCGTAGCTTGGACCCGAATATGTACAACAAAGTAGACTCGAATTATGCTTTGTTTTTAGAAAGTAGGGTTGCTTATGGAGCAGATGCAATTGTCAGGTATGCTTGCTATATCTATATAATTAATTGTGTATATATGTGTGTCTGTTTGCTTTTTATTTTACTGCTACTTTTCTTGCAATCCCAACTTAACTTAGGTTAAACAAGTGTTTGATCTATTGCGCGCAACTAAACTTGTTGTAGCAGAATAGGCCTCACTAGTTCCAATTTTTTTTTATAAAAAAAATCTAGTTTTGAATTTTAGTATTGTTTTTTTTTTTTAAATCAAAAACTTATGTTTAAATCTGTCTTAGTAAACCCTTAATATGCTGTAAAAGGTCAAAATGTCAAATGACTCTCAAATCTCCAGGCAGGGTAGTATTTCATATTGGCCAAATTTTTATATTCCAACTAGGACAAGTTGGCCTTAATTTATTACCATAATAAATTATCCAGGTCAACTCGCCAGGTCTTCTCCCTGCAATTTGCTTAACCTGAGTTTGTAAGTGTTGTAAAAATTGCAGTACTTTATATATAATTCTCAGCTTCACATGTTCAATTCTTAGCACAGAAGTTGCATTTGTCGTATAACAAGGATAAACATTTGCGCAATTTTTGTCTATATGGATACAACATTTTTTATAACCCTCGACAGATCCTTGCCCTATTTTGAACTTTACCATAGCCTAATTAATTCATCATATACTATAAGTTTATTTTTTTCTTTTTCCCCTTTTAATTTCCATGAAATATGAAGACAATTTATTGATAAGAGCAGAAATCTCATTTTTTTTTTCCAGTTTATTGTTGATCTTTATTAATTTATTTTGGTGAACCCTCAGGTCTCCGAGTGATAGTTATGATCGAATTTGGGTTCCTGCTGAAATTGGCAATGGGCAAGTTAATGTCACAAGCGATAATTCTTTCTCATATGTTGTAAATATAGCAGATAATCCACCTCTAGCCGTGCTACAAAACGCGATTAGTACAACCACCACATCTGATAATTTTATCTTGGCCTCTGGATTTCCCTCCAGTGATGTTTCGATGTACTTCAACATGTACTTTTCTGAACCTACTGAACTCGACTCGACACAAACGAGGTCGTTTAAGATTTATTTAGACAACCAGCCCGAAACAGAAGCAATCATACCACCTTATCAAAATGTAACAGAATATGTAGCTAGTAATATCACTGTTTCTTCCAAAACAACATTGTCTTTGGTTGCTACCCCGGATTCAAAGCTCCCTCCTCTCATCAATGCCATGGAAGTGTTTTATATTAGCAAGGAATTGACGGAGGAACTCATAGCGATGATGGTACGTAAATCGCTTGATCTATTTTAAACTAGAGATAAATTTTAATTTTTAACGCAATTTGTATGATTATAAAATTCAAAGTTGATACAATTTCAGAGAAAACTAACACATAACTATCTAGCTAAAAGTATTATAAATTACCGTATTTGTTTCTATTAAAACTTAAATGAATTTATATCAATATTTTATAATTTTGACTTAGAGGGAGTATGTGTTTTAGTTGTCTAAAATGCAAAACTCTCTGTATTTGTGCCTGCGTGATGTTTTTACCCTTGAGTTGACTAATTAGTAAATCTCTCCCAAAGGAGGTATGATTAGAAGTGTAAAACTGACTAAAAAGTATAGGTTTGCACTACTAATTGCACCATAAAATAACATTTTGCTACATTGTAAAATAAGTTATCATAATCTCCATAAAATGATAAACTCAGGTACAATTTTGTACGTATTTAAGTTCTTAATTAATTTATCTTTTACAGATGCCTGTGATTTTATAGGCTGACTGATTATACGGGCTGATTTATTTGACTTTCTTTTTCCCCATGAATCAGTGGAGGGCTTGGATTTGCTTATAACCACATTTCCCATTTTGCAAGAATGGAGTGGCGATCCCTGCCTTCCAGCATCATTTACTTGGGACTGGCTCGATTGTAGCACTAATGCTACACCTCGCATAACAGCACTGTAAATAATCTCCTTATCAGTTAGTAATTACAATTTCATGCACTGTTATATACAAACTGTGTTGGGATCATAACATCTCTATTTAATGAAATATTTATGTTGAACATTATTATTCTTATTTTAATAACGTGTCATGATCTTAACCGTCTTGTATACACCATTAGTATATCCAATTTTAACTCTTTTCCTTATTGTTTACTAATTAATTTATTTATCACTGTAAAATTTATTTAACAGGCATCTTGATAGCTTTGGTCTTTCGGGGTATTTTCCAGATTTAAGTTCCATGACTGGCCTAGAGAAAATGTTAGTTCAATGCAATTAATATACTGAAAAGATATGTGAATTATGTATAGAGATTATGATTATTATTCCTAAAATATTTTAATTTGCAATCTCTTTGGAAAATTGAAATGCAGCGATTTGCACAATAATAGCTTAATTGGACTTATTCCTGATTTCCTTGGCGACTTGCCGAACCTTAAAGAATTGTGAGTATCTGCAACCGCATCAAGTATTTCTTATTTCTTAGAATTTTTTTCTTATTTTGAGGTCATTTTTTGGACTAACCGAAAAATCGGGGTTTTTTTCTTAAAGGAATTTGGCAGATAATCAGTTCAGTGGAACCGTACCAACTTCACTGACAAAAAATAACAAATTGAAACTAGAGTAAGTTCTTTTATTCACTTTATTTTGTATATTTATAGGAACATTGTACAAGTTATATATATATATATATATGAGGCGATTTGACTTTTAGCGACGAATAAAATCGTCGCTAAATCCATTGTCATAGCCATAGGCTCTGAACCGTTGCGATAGCCCAAAATCGTCGCTATAGTCCGGTTCAGAGCTTATGACAATGAGTTTAACGACGGTTTTGTCTGTCACTAAAGGTGGTCCGCCGCATAAGAAGCGGAATATATATATATATATATATATATATATATATATATATTCACTATATTTTATGTTTATAGGAACATTGTACCGTCATTTTCATTTTTTGGATTGTAACAAGAAAATGAAACCTATTGGCGTAATACTTAGCTTTCATGAATTCGAACTAATTAATAGGTAGCTGATGAGTAAAAACAGATGATATCAGAACAAATTTATGTCTAGCAACATTTTTATAATTATTTTAACAACACTTAATACATTAAGCAACATTTATTGCTCTATCAATTTAATTCTTGGACTAGAGTCCCCTCCATTAGACATTGGAGTACATGTTTAACTAGATTTGGTACTAGCGATGAATATTATTCTGTCAGTAAATATACTATTTTTGCCCCTAATGTGTATTGCGGATCATAGCGTGACAGGCAACCCTGACTTGTGTACATCTGGGAAGTCATGCGATGCAACCAGTTATACGCCAAGTTCACCAGGATCATTTCCGACAATAAATACCCCTTCCGGCAATGGAAAAAAGAAAAACAAAAAAGTTCCAGTAATTCTTGGCACCACAATTCCATCCGGGGTGGTGATTTCGGCTCTTGCAAGTTTTTTTGCCTGGATACACCACAAGAGAAAGAAAACATCTGTGTCTGCAGCAGGCCATATTCCAGGTTAGTTAGTTATTAAGCTTAATTATGGCCTTGCTCTAGTTTTATGATATATGTCCTCCATTGCAAAAAAATGGATTAGGGTGTCTTTCGATATACCTATTTTCCAATTTCTTCCAATAACACATGTTACATTTAGCGACACTAAAACAATTATTGCGATGAATTTTATGTGTACTAATTGTTTACAACGAATTTGTTTCGTCGTTAAGTGTAATATTTGTGTTGCTGAATGTGTGTTGGATAAATTGAATTATAATTGTAATGGAGCAAATCCTAATACTCAAAAAACGGTTGAATGACACTTCTATCCATCCAAATTGTCACCTACTTTTAAAATAGTCCATAAAATTCAATTTTCGTCAACTAAGTCCGTAAAGTGATCACATATTTTGACGTTTTCGTTCTTTTAACCCGATTTTACCTCAACTCGGCCCATTTTGACCAAATTTTGACACAACCCTACCCATTTTGACCCAACCTCAATTTCACCAATTATTTTTTAAAAAAAAAACTAAAAAGTTTAAAATAATTATTTTTAATATTTTAAAATATAATATTTTATAAAAAATAATAATAATTTTTAATATTTTAAAATAAAATATTATTTTTAAAACATTTAAAAAATTTAAAAAAAAATTGAATTAATTTTTTTATTTATCTTTGACTGTTTTTTTGTATTTTAATTTTTCTTAGTTTTTATTTTGAAAATTCTAATATTAAGAATATATATAATTATGGTAAATACATAAACTTTTTTTTCTGAAAACCAATTTTACTTTAAAATGAAAAAACTCAACTTTTTTTTTCAAATATACTTTTGTTTTCTTATTTAATTTTTTGAATCTATATTTTATGAAACTTTACTCATTTTATGAAAAAATTCTAATATTATATCCTAAATATAATAATAATTTTTGAAAATATTTAAAATAATATTTTTTTTCAATATTTAAAATAAAATATTATTTTTAAAATTTCTTAATTTTTTTTAAAAATAATTGGTGAAAGTAGGATAGGGTTGGGTCAAAATTTAGTCAAAATTGATCTGGTTGGGGTCAAATCGTGTATAATTAAAAGGAACAAAAATGCTAAAAAAAATGTCAATTTGAGGACCCTAATTAGCGAAAAATAAACTTTTAGATTTAACTTTAAAAGTGGGTGACAACTTGGAGGAACAAAAGTGTCATTTAATCCTTAAAAAACGATCTCATCTGTCAAAAAAAAAAAAAAGTTCCCAACAATTGGTAATAACGTACAATATATAGCACAGTGTCCTTAAATTTGTCATTGTAACTTATTTATTATAAAGCTTAAATATAATTTCTTATCCTAAACTATAGGTCATATTCAATTTTAGGTTATCCACCTTTCAATTTTGTCAATTAGATGATTGAAACTATCATTTTTTCCACTTTGGTTCAATTAAATGCGCCACGTCATAAATTGATGATATGGCTCATTGACTAGACAAATTTATGTTTGATGTGTACTAAAAAAAATTAAGTTTTCAAATTTTTTATTATATTAGAGGAAAAATATAAATTAACAAAAATCATTAATAAAAAAATTATTTGATAAAGGTTATACAAATAATTTTACAGTTTTAAACAAATAATTTTTAAAATAAATATTTAAGCCTTTTAAGAATTACTCCCTGGCCTCCATTCTTTAAAACTAGTTTATAATTTTAAGATAAATAGTTAATTATAAAACATAAATAATTCTTTTTATGTATTTAATATTATCAACGATTACTATATACTATAACTTTTTTAAGGATTTTATATTATCGACAATTACTATATATAACTAACTAAAATACAATACATTCAAATCAAGTTTAATAAAAACGATCAATTCATTTAAACATCTAAAATTATTTTACTGCTTTTAAACAAATAATTTTTTTGTTAATGATTTTTGTTTATTTATATTTTTGCCTCTAATATAATAAAAAATTTGAAAACTTAATTTTTAAGTACACATCAAAGATAAATTTGTTCAATGTAGAGCCACATCATCAATTTATGGCGTTGCAAGTAATTTAATTGAACCAAAGTGAAAAAAAATTGATAGCTCAATCATCTAATCGACAAAATTGAAAGGTGGATAACCAAAATGGAATATGACCTATAGTTTATAGGTAGTAAATTATATTTAAGCCTTTATTATATCACTACTACTAAATTGACAACATAGTAAAATTTGAGTAATACTACAGATACAAATTATTCTACAAATATTTTACAAACTGCTAATGTGGTATAGTCCACCTCAACATATTGATCAACAAACTGAGGTGGAGTATGTCACATCAATAATTTATAAAATGTTTGTAAAATAATTTATGTTGATAGCATTACTCATAAAATTTTACGTCATCTATATTTATGAATTTTAAAAATATGGGACTCGTAGAACGAAGGGAGAATTATCTTATGGATTAAGTATTGCTGATTACTCATAAAATAGAATTTATGATTAGCATTTGTCGTTATATTTCATAAGGGTATTTGATTCATTCTTAGGACAAAGTAATGGAGGGAATAGGCCTAATGGAATGGGTAAAATTGCTGAAGCTGTGATGAATGAGATCAAGGTCAACATAGAGGAGCAAGTTACTGCCGAGGTGTCTGATCAAATAAATCAGCAGGCACAGGAATATTTCGCCACTCGGAATACTTAATTATCCCTCCATCTTGTAATTCTCTTGATAATTCTTACCAAACTATTTCGATTGAATGTTCCAAAATTCATTGTACTCATTTTTTTTCTTCTTTTCTAAGTCTCCACTCTAAAAGATATCGGTATATAATTGTACAAGGGACTGTTAGTTTATATATGAATAAGTCTGACCGATTAAATCATTTACACTATTAGTTTTATAATTTTTAAACTCAGAATGCGTCTGAATGTGTTGATCGATTCATCCAGAAAATTGTGCATTTGAATCAAGTAAAGTAGTGTTAAATGATATTTTATCTACCTATCATCATAGACAATTAAAATTACATTTAATATTCATCTTTTTTTACTATTGTAAACAAATTTTATTGTTTATAATTTTTTAATTATTTTCTAACAAATTGGTCAATAATCAATTTAATGAAAATTGTTGCGATCTTTTGTTTTGGATTTATGGACTAATAGAATGTTATTAAAAAAATTAGTGTTGATTCTTAATATTATATTACTAATAGTATATTCCATCAAAAATTGTTCATAAGTTCATATTTAATTTTTCTTAAATAGCAATATTGTTTATTTATAATTACATAATAAATTTATTCATAATAGCCTACAAGGTTAAAATAGGAAAAATACAATGTATATATATCAAACACATAATTTCATTTTATATTCAAAACTTCTACTTCATTCAATTTATTAAATTCTCATATACATTCAAAAAATTTCATTCAATTCTATCAAACAATGCCTAAGCACAAAAAATATTATACAATAATAAACATCAAAATGTCTTAATTACAATATCATTACACCTCATAATCTATGCGAAAGATAAGATTTACGATAAGGAGGAATAAAACCTCACAATAAAGTTTAAAGAAAGTCCTACAATTAAGGCAAAATGCAAATTAACAGAAACGGTTTGAGTCTACCTTTGAAGCTATGAGTTATGTTTGTTGCATAAAGATTATAATTTTAAAATTATAATTATAAGACTATTTTTAGGATTATAATTTGAATTATAATTATAATTTCAAGACTATTAAACTATTTTATAATCCATAAACTAAATAGCCTCAAGTTTAAATTTGAAAACAAACAAACACTTTGCAGACTGCTTTCTAAGTTTTGGAAGGAAAAAGAAAATAATAGAAAACTTAAAATTTTCCTTTATGTTTTTTTTGAGTATTTAATAGAAAAAAGTAGAAAATTTAAAATTTTCTTTTCTTGCTTTTTGAGTTTCAATGAAATAAAAAGAAAAATATCACTTTTACAAATTTATCCTTCTATTAATTATAACCATTGAACCAATGAATAAAAATATGCAAGATAAATTTAATAAAATATTAAAATTACAAATATATATGTTGCTATCTAATGTAAATTCTTTATGCTGATTGCTACCATATTTCCTCCTCTATGTTCATGGCTCATAGTTGAATGTAACATGAATGAGTGCATAATTAAAAGAATTTTTTAAGAAAACAAAAAACTATGTGCTTATCAAATCTACTCACTTATTAGTATGGACATGATAGGTTGTATGAACATATGAGGCTGTCTAAATTTCAGTGCAGGCAATTAAATGAAAATTATACCATGAGTTTATTGTGAGATGCAAATTTAAATTCCATATTACCAGTTTAATATGGGATGCAAATTCTAATTCCCATAACTCTCAACTATATAGTATATGTTATGTAATTTTTTTTATACTATTACTTTGACATATTGGAGGAAACTAAAATGATGACTAGTACTTTGTAAGTATATATATATATATATATATTTAGTTTAATTTGCATCATACCAAATAGAAACAAGTGCATCTTTGAAAGTAACAATAAACAAGCATATAGTATGGAATGGAAAGTTCAACTATATTATTACCTCCATTACAATCAACACAACCATAATATTCAAAACAGACACTAAATATAACATACTCAGTCACACCAGAGACACGTAGTCTCACACTTATCTCATGAAGCAATTCATCTCTTACTTTTTTTTCATTTCAGTTATTTCTTTACTAGGTTTATTTTCACAAGATTAATTAGTCATACGACATTTGATATATTGAACTATGAGGGACAAGATCACTATTATTAGAAAATGTCGTCGAACCATAAAATCTCGAAATTTACTCCTCTGATTGTCCATCTATTCTATCAATAAAATTGAATGAGTTTCAAAGTTAAATACACAACAACAAATGGACATAAAACAATAATAGTAAATGAGTCCTTTTACATGGACATTTTTATTGGACCGAAAAATTGGACATTTTTCAAAAAAAAATCTTGCGACTCCCAAAAAATGTGTATAGTATTTATTTCAACTGAAATTTTTACAGAATACAGTGTTTTAGGTGTAATTTGGATACATATACAAGAACAGGGGTGAACAGGCTGTACAACCCTGTTCTTGTATATGTATCCAAATTACACCTAAAACACCATTTTTTGTAAAAATTACAGTTGAAATAAATATTATATATTTTTTGAGAGTCGCAAGAAAAAAATATTAAAAAATTAAAAATGTCCAATTTTCCGTTCCAATAAAAATGTCCGCCTAGATATATTGATAGTAAATTCATATTTTTGTTCACAAAACCATAAACAGATTATCTATATAGAGACAATCTAATAGTAATAAATTAGTCTGAAACATGTCTGATAGGCATAACAATTATAACTATAATAAAATGCCATATTTTAAATATGTACAATCAGTAAATCATTTAAATAACATATTTACAAAAAAAATATTCAAGTATTATAGCATGTTTAATTGTAATCTACTATTTAAGATTCGTAAAAGGAATCATTACACCAATCATAACTTATACTCCATATGAAGTCTTCACAAGGAAATTGCAACAAAAAGCCGATATTGAAGAGAAGGTAAAGCAGATAAACAAAGACATGTACCTGAATCGTTCACGGCAGTCTGAGAACTCATTCGCAACAACAAAGAAGACATTCGCGCCAAGAAGTCTCTCTTCATCAGCTTATATTTAGTAGATAAAAACAATATTGGGGACATGTGTTGTAATTTAAAATTTATTATATTGAAAGTTAAGGATAATATGAGAATTATAAAATATTACTTATTCCAATTTTTTTCCGCTCAAATCAAAGCCAATTTGGACGGAAAACTTTGACCAAGTTCTATATCCATTTCTTTTGATCTTTTCCGTTTATTAAAAAACTGTAAACATAGGAATTGGAAAGAAAACTTCAATTTTTTCTTCCATTTCTTTTTTTTTTCATCCATTTTAAAACTCGTAAACATAGTGTTAGAATTAATAAATATATCCAAAGATAATTTTTACAAACAAACATAAAGGCTAAGTGTTAACTATCAAACTAAGATTATAATCAATGATGTTACTTATCTAACTAAATAAGTGTACTATTTTATTTTTGAAAATCTCATTTTGGGAAGACAATATAATTTTATAATTAAGTATATTATCACTATTACAATATCAATAACCAGTCAAACTTTATGAAAGAGGAATAAACAAATCCATAAATATAAGTCTCACATAAAGAAAAAATAAACTTTCATAAAGAAAAAAATAAATTCACTAATCGTGAGAATTGAATCTGGGAGATTTAAAGGTGTATCTCAATCTTAATCACTAGACTAAAAGCTCATTAACTAAGTGTACTAGTTAAAAGCTATGAATGTAGAATAAAAAAGGTTATATATAGTTTTTTTTACATAAATGTATTGTATTAATTGTTGTCGGGGAGTTTTGACAATTCAAAATACTTGTCTTTTTTAAGTTAGAGAACCCAATAATTAAAATGATATGTATCTTGCTCAAAATAATAAAAGGTAAATTTCACATAATCATCTGACATTTACACATAGTCACTTCACCGTCTGAGTTTTTTAAAATCGACACACTTGAAGTATATTGCGTGATGATAAAATCTCGTTTGAGGGATGCATTTAATGGTCCAATCAGTTTTTAAAATCCTAGAATACCTTTTAGGGGTGTTTGTTAGTTGGTACATGTCATAGATATCCACCTAAATATAAATTATTGGGTATTTGATTCTTCATAATAGAAAATAGTTATATTATGTTATTTTTACTTGGTAGATGATATGTGAATATCGGTAATTATTATTATGAGTCTTTGGTATATATGAATGAAAGATTATTGGATACATATTTTTTAATATTGATGTTGTTAGAATCGTGGCTTTCATTAGAAGTCAAGATTGTTGTTGAAAGATATTACACGGTGATCCATGTCCTTAAGGTCTTTATCGCCCCACCACGATCGGTTTCTTTATGGGTTTTGCAGATTTATATACCTTCGAGGATATATGTCAAGTCTTGGTGAATAATCCGTGATAAGAATTCATGTAGAAAATTCCAATTGAACACTACTTTGCAAAGTAATTATTTGTTTGTAAGAAGAATTGAGAAGATCAAAAGAGAGAAAAATATGTGCACAAACTTGCTTGTAACTTATATGTTATTATATGCATATATCTTATCTTATGTATATATATCAACATATATACATACATATATGTAAGTTACATAAAATACTATTTAATTTATATTTAACCATACTTAGTAATACTAAATATGTAAGTTACATATATGTAATCATACTTAGTAATACTTAGTAATACTTAGGAGTTAAATAGAATTTGAATAGTCTCATTATTTTTCTTTTGTTCCAAAAAATAAAATAAAATAAAATAGACTTCTATTAAATGGAACTAAGGAAAAATAGTTTTTATCAAACAATTTTGCACCTTATTAAATGTCTCACTATAAACACTAATCAAATGATTTCTACACAAATCAAATAAAATTCTCTTTTATTCTCTACGTTGAGGACATTAATTTACACATTTTATACTTACTTAAATTATGTCCACAGATGAGTTTTAACAAACTCAAATATGACATATTATAAGTCACAAAAGTATAAAATAAGGTGCAATATATAACAATCCCCTACTTGTTTGGAAAAAACTATTTTTCATCCAAACAATTTCCTATCAAACAACTCTAAGGCATGTGTGCATAAAAGAGGGTGTGATTTAACATTGAACCTTCCTTGGTGTAAATAACTCAAAGTCACATCGAAGTTGAAGGTGTCCGTAGATTGAACCTCTACTTCTATATGATATGACCGGAATTGTCACACACACACAAAATCCTCCTACCACGGTGAGTATTCTCAATTGCTTTGCGCTAATATGACCATGCGCAATACCCTGTTTCCTGAACCTTTAAGAGAGTAAACCACAACCCTTTATAAGAAGCGGCTCCACTTTTAGTTCATATAGGTAAAGTGTTTCACATGTGTTTCAATTGCTAAGAACACAACAAATATGTTAAGAGTATAACTCAGCCTCGGTCGTGCAACAAACGTTACTATCTTAAACTACATATGGAACCACATCGATAGTAACACAGTCAGCAACTGTGACTTGTTTTTCCCCTTGAACCTATAAACTAGGGGTAACCTAGGAATAGGTTGGGTTCCCATCACCCCTGACTCAAAGTGGTTTAAGTTCCATATCACAAATAGTTAAACTTACTAAGCTTTCGTCAAAGTCTTGGTAAAAAGATATGTCAAGTTGTCACTTGGCTTCCTCATAGACAAAAATTATGATACCTTCGTGTATCAATTGTCTAACAAAAATATGTTTATATATGACCAACATGTCATGACTTACCTTTAAAGGTAATCTCATATGCTTTATACAGAAACAATTTCATTATCACAATATAATAAACATAACAATTTTGGAAGTGGCCACAATTTGATGTTTCAACAACAAATTTCGATTCCAATTTCTTTCTACATCATATAAAGCAATAGTATTACTTGCTACTCCAAGTAAATTATTCTCTCACTAAGGGTAATAATATATCCACCTACTCATAAAAATATAATTATATATTAACCTACATGTGAATATTTTCATACTTATTCAAGATCACAACCAGTTATGAATTCAAGATTAATAATTTGTACTACATAAAAAATTTCACTAACATAATATTGTGAAATAGGAGACTTTAGACTAGGCTACAATCAATGTTTTAACAAACACCCTAATCCATTAAACTTCCCTCATAATATAATAACATTAGATTCATATTGTGAAATAGAAAATACTCATTTGTTTCTTACTCATCTAAGAAACAAAACCCAAGATTGAGTGAAAATTCATCTACTTGTAAATTTATAATTTTCCTCACTAAAATATAAGTGACACTTATGTGATCTATTAAAACATTGAGAGATCTAACAAAAACCAATGTAAATCATTAGTATACTAAGTTTAAAACTATATATAATATCCGATCTAGCGTGCATTGCATATCAAACACAAGGCTCCCACTAGCAAATGTGTACTCTGGGCTTTTACAATAGTTATATCATAATTAACTTTTAGTGTACCACTACTATTAAAGAATTATTAAATTCTTCAATCTCAAGGTATATCAAACTTAGTTTAGTATAGCCTCTCAATACAATTTAATTGGTTTAGTTGAAATCCTCACTATGTTTTCACATGATAATAAGATAACATCTATTTTACAAGTCTTTCAACATAAAGAAAATAATAGATATTTCTTAAAGTCGTTTACATTTATAATTCTATGTAAAATGATCAAACATATCATTAATATACACAAAAACTATCACATTATAGTTTATACAATTATATTGTTAGTGTAAACATATAAATAATTCTATATCCGATAGAATCTCAAGGTTAATATGGACATATTATCACATAATATGTATCCAATTGAATATTTATAACTTACTTTCAATCTCACTATTGAACTAAATCACAATAAATATTTTAGATCATATTTAGGCTAATAAAATATGTATTTTATTTACTAAATTATTATATTGATTTCCTTCACCAAATCAATATTGTTCTTTCTAGGTTCAATTTATAACTTTGTTGAACCTTAGATAATTAATTAAGTGAAATAAGTTTACACTTCAATATTATTCAAAAGTTTGTGTTTCAAAGACTTTCATTTCACGTAACTATTTAATCAAATTGAATTTCGCAACAAGAAATTATAAGCCTTACTATTTCTTACATAAATAAAATTATGCTCCAAATAGTTCAAAGGCCAAATTTAGTCTATAAATAAAAATCTTAAAGAATCACCACCACACTTTTAAATAATTGAAATCTCATTGAATAATTTCACTTCACAATATTATGCTCACCATTTAAAATAAATTTTAGATTAATTGACATTTTATGTGACAATGTTCCTATAAATATTACTTCCACATTAGAATATTAAGGAACACTTCTCAAAACAAAAATAAGTTCTTGTATATTTTATGTATTAGTTATTCATGTATAGATTGCTTCAACATAAGAATCTTTTAGAATACCCCCACTGTGACGCCCCCAAAAAAAGGTATACATCACCCATCTTGAGTCGCCAAATACATGGTACAAAAATACAAAATACAACTTAATAATACAACCACACTCCGTTCCCCGACCCGTCCCAGCTATATTCTCATTTCCTGAAGAGAACAGTGAAAGAAAGGGTGAGCTCAACTAGCCTAGTAAGAAATATTATGACTAAGATAATACATAATAAATTATCAATAGTCTTCAACAATGTTAAACTGATAAAATACAATAGACATCAAGTTTAACTGCAGCGAAATAAGCAATCCATTAGAAGAGTCAAGTAGAGCATAATATCTACTATCTTCTATGATTTAAAAATGTTTTCATCAATTTTTATCGTTGAGACTCAGCTAAATAAATAAACTACATCATCGAATCATCCCTGCACTACGGGCCAAGGATATTCATTAAATCATCAATGGTCATGACTATACCGAATAATCCTCGTCATAATCATACCAAGTCCATCTCTGCACGTAAGCCAAAGATATACAACAATAAAATGAATAATCAACAATCCATCTTTGCACGTAAGCCAAAGATATACAACAATAAAACCAATAATCAACAATCCATCTTTGCATGTAAGCCAAAGATATACAACTCAAAAATCAACAGTCCATCTTCGCACGTAAGCCAAAGATAACTTTCATCACCATATAAGCATGAGGATGATAACAATGATATAAGCATTAATCAAACGAAAACAAGGATAATTATTAAAGACTTTAAATTTATCCAAATATTATCAACCACTCATAATCTAATATTATTAATATCATAACAATATTTTAATCACTTCTTAAACTTATAAATAATTTATTTCAATTGTTTACACTTTACCAAATAATGCATTTAATCATTCAAAATGTTATACTCATAAGATTTCATCACCAATGATCAAATCCCTTTATATAAAAAAAATCAGATATACCTTATATATAGATTTCCAAGCCATAAAATCCTATTTTCCAACTTTGTTACTTCACATAACATATTTAACTCATATATGTTCGTAACTAAATCATTTTCATGAAAAATACCAAATCAGTCCCAAAAATATTTCTTTTCAGGATTTAGCGTAATATAGTCCCATAATGAACATATATTTTTCTCGTAATTTTTAAAATTCATTTACTATTTTCAAAAATTAATTTCTAATTAATTCCTTAAGAAATTAGCTACCTCAAGTTTAACTCCAAAAATTCCCAAATCTTGGCAGGATCTTACACATGTTAATGTGAGCTTCCAGTTTAAATTTCATGGTCATCGGAGTTATAGAACTCCGGTTATAGCGTTTTTCGTCGGAAAAACCTAAATATTGAAATGGTCATAACTTGCTCATTTTAAGTCGGAATGAGCTCATTTTTGGATAGGAGGTACCTACCATATACTTTCATGTCCCAAAAGACCAGAATTTTTCTCACAAATTAAGTGGCCAAAACAGCCCCTTCAAATTTATGGGCAGTAGCCTTTTTCGAAATTGGCAGTTTTTGACTCCTTTACTAAAATCAGTCCACAAAAAAATCTACAACACCTTTTCCAGTGATTCCACTTGGATAAGTTATATAACTCATAGATCTAACTTTAGAACTTGACCGCAGTCAAAAATTCAAAATATAATAGGAGATATGGCCAGTTGAATTTCATGTTCCATTTTCACCAAAATCTGATTTTCAACCCTTTGTGATTTCTAAGAAACTTTCATGTTTTCACATAATAACCAACATAACTCATCATGAAAATGACATAATAATTCAATAAAATAAGTTCAAGAATAAATTATAAAGATTTATAAGTTAATTTATCCCGAACTCAATAATGTCCAAATTGTCAACATGATACTTCTTTGTAGAGTAAAATTCAAGAATGCTCAGAAGAATATTTCCATGAAAAGATACTGGATGAAGAGCAAATATCAAGGATATTCCACTAATTTCATGGAGTATAGAAGCCAAAGCTTTAATCAACTGAGTATAATAACGAAATATATGAAACTGCAAATGGATTTTCACCGCTTATGCATTAATCCATGATCTGAGATCATTTCCATAATTTAATAAGGAATGAATACAAAGGATCATTCACCATGCATGTGGTAATCCACATAGACAAGTTATTCCAACAGAATAATAAAGAATGGAATAACTGAAAGATTCACCATGCATGCGATAGAGACCGCATTGCAGACAAAGTTATTCCCAACGGGATAATAAATAATGGAATGTGTCCCGCCAGAACGTAAGATGTGATGTGATATTAAACGTAATAATAAATGCGGAATAATAAATAATGGAACCAGTCCGGTGTAAAACGATAGACAAGATATTTCGATGTAATAATAAATGCGAATAATAAATAATGGAACTGTGTCAAAGTAAATTAAGACCGACGGGATATTCCAACAGTAATAATAAAGAATGGAATAATAGAAGAATTTCATCATGTATGCGGTGCTTGACATACATGAGTTATTCCAACATAATAATAAGGAATGGAATAACAGAAGAAGATCACCATGTATGTGGTACTTCGCATAAACAAGTTATTCCAACATAATAATAAAGAATGGAATAACAGAAAAAGATCACCATGTATAGAGGAGTCCACTTATACAGGTTATTCCAACAGAATAATAAAGAATGGAATAACAGAAGTTCTCTTCATGAATACGAAAGAATAACACCCCTTACCTTAGAATAAAACTGGAAACTGAAATAGTGAGGTTACAGACTTCTCTTCTTCTTTAACTCTATAGATTTTCTCTCTATAATTTCTCCCTCTAGAGTTTCAATGAATTCGTAAGAAATAATGAAGGAATGAACTTCTATTTATAGGAGAATGGACTGAATAGTAACTAATTCATGAACGGTCAAGTTTGATTTACTTTTAAACGGACGGTCCATATTGATTCACTATTAAACTTTAAACCAACGGTCCATACTGATTCACTATTAAACTTTAAACCAACGATCCATATTTATTTACTACTATAATTTCAACCAACAGTCTGAAAAATTAGCACATCTCCCCATGGAATAATATTGTACCCAAAAATGATTTGGACCGAAAAAAAATATATTTTGTTCGGGTGAATAGTATCCCATGAATAGTAACTCGTGAATAGTAACTCATGAATAGTAACTCGTGAATAGTAACTCATGAATAGTAACTCTGACACGAAAAGTGCCCCGAATACCCGATTGAACAATATAACCTCCAGACATCAATTATTATCGAAATCAATGTCGACTTCCACTAACAATAATAATTCCAACACAATAGAACTATCAATTTCATCTTTAATCAACACGAGCTTATTTATCATTAAAATTATAACTCACAATATTTAACAACCAGGTCGTTCCCAGGAAAGAGGGGGCTTTCCAATAAGGATTTCTCCCTATTGGGGCGTAATTAGGTGACCAAACCTCTCCTTGATAAAACTTCTAGACATTGTAAATATTGCAATTTAATAATATGAATAACTTTGTCGTCTCAATTATTGATTTAATAATATAACATATTGTGCAGATGATACTGTGACAATAATCGAATCAATAATACGAGAGATATGATGCAAAGAATTATCAAGCAATAATTGAGTATAAGCGAGTGACTTCTCACGTAAGCATAATAATCAATACCGTGTTCTACTATGCAACCACGCCAGACATCGTACTTTTACTACCGAGTAGTTCAACAGCTTTTAATGGTAAAACTTCCGCCAAGTTATTTTCATAAAAATAATTCTATCGTTTTATTACTACGACAATACTTCCGTTGTGGGCTCACCAATGATTGTGTCGTCGTACGGATATTCCCCGACCCATCGAATATTATACAACAACTTGCATACTTTGCAAAATTTATAAATATTACCCATAACTATAACATTATATCAAATCCACACCATAATATTAAAAAAAATTCGAAAAATTTAAATCTTTATTCATAAAATCTGGGGTCTCACAATCTCCCCTCCTTATGAAATTTTTCCCTCGAAATTTACGTACGTACCTGGTATGCCGAACAGATGAGGATACCTTGACTTCATTCCAGATTCTAACTCTTGAGGTATAACCTTTGAGTGTTGAATACGATCCTTCTTATCCAAAATTTTAACACATATCTCCTCATACGTTAAATCTTCTGCTATCTCGTCCGATTCTAAATCAATAATGTGGTTCGGGTTGTCCACATATTTACGTAATTAACATCGGTACGTGATAAACGTTATGAACACGCAACCTGTTTGGCAGTAAAACGAGTCTATAGGCCACAGTTCCTACTCGATCAAGGATTTCAAATGAGCCAATAAAATCGAGGGTTGAGATTTCTTCTCTTCATAGATTCTTGCTTCTAGAATAACGCCCTCTTGAACTTTCTTCTTCACATTCATAAGCTCTGAGTATGTAGCTTGCACAGCTTTAACTTTATTGATTAAAGTCGATTCTACTCATATATTTGATATCACCACGTGGGTCTTTAGATTCTTTAACTCTATCTTCATCATTTGTAAGTTATACAAAATGGGTTTTTGTGTTAACAACATCGCACTCAGAACGATAACGATCTTCTACTCAACGCATCGCCCACCGCTCTTCTTTTCCACAATGATATTGACCGGTACGATCGTAATCTTCAACAGCTCGAGCCAACGTCTTTGACACATTATACGATCGTTTTAGGTACGGAAATATTTGAGGGTTTTGTACTGTGGTCAATACAAAATTCGATTTCATGCTCTAGAGGTAGGCTAAGAAGTCTTTAAGAATACGTCAGGAAATTTATTAACAATAAAAATATCATTCAAAACTGTAACCCTCATCCAAGACTTGGATAGCATATGTAATGACGGTTTTTCCTAACAGGTCTTCAATAGATAAGTCAAAGTCTAATTTCTCTAGAGTCAAATTTAAACGTTGAACGCAAGCAAGAGAGATAAAATAATGGGTAGAACCGGTATCTAATAAGGCATAGATTTCATAAGAATTTATAATTAACTAACCCATGCTAACTTCGTTCGGTTTACTCGCTTTTTGAGAAGTCACAAAAAACGCTCTTCCGAAAAACCACCGACTTTGTTTTGTCCAGATCCATGCGTTGGTGCCACCGTCCCAAATTTGGACTTGACTTTGGTGCACGCGACAAAATCGAGCAAAGTGACCTTCTCTTCTTGAAATTTCCACTTCTATTATCTTGGCCATGATTACCACTGAAGTGGTTACCATTCTTGGCATGATAATTTTCCCCACGATGGTTATCAATGTTCCGATGGCCGTTGCCATCGGTATGATTATTATCGTGTTGTTGGTCGTTACCTTTTGGTTGTGCTGACTCATTATCGCACTACAATAACTGATCCCTATTCACAACATCTGAATATAAACAAAGTTTGTGAGAAATGAGGTATTGACATATATCGGGTTTCAAACCTCTTAAAAACAATCGCGTCATTCGCTCCATTGCTTACCTCAACATTCTCGGATGTCATTTTCAAACACTGCCACAAAACAAGAGTTAGTTAACATATCACATGTTATCCCTATACTCTGACCGACCAATTAAATACCAAATAAACTTAGGTAGGTCATACTAGCGAAGGAATTCCCAGTCTCTCCCCTCCTAGTTCTTGTCTCACATCCCAGCCAGGGATCATATCCCCTAAGCTTTGATACCAACTGTGACGCCCCAAAAATAGGTATACATCACCCATCTTGAGTCGCCAAATACATCGTATAAAAAATACAAAACACAACTTAATAATACAACCGTCGTGTAACATACGACAAAACATAAGCTGAGAGTCCTCATTACATTTATTGTCACACAATTTAATAGAATAGTGAGGACTACTAATGCTATCATCTGGACCGCCACTCCGTTCCCCGACTCGTCCCAGCTATATTCTCATTTCCTGAAGAGAACAGTGAAAGAAAAGGTGAGCTCAACTAGCCCAGTAAGAAATATTATGACTAAGATAATACATAATAAATTATCAATAGTCTTCAACAATGTTAAACTGATAAAATACAATAGACATCAAGTTTAAGCTCAGAACGAATAAAGCAATCCATTAGAAGAGTCAAGTAGAGCATAATATCTACTATCTTCTATGATTTAAAAATGTTTTCATCAATTTTTATCACCGAGACTACTTTTAATAAATAAACCACATCATCGAATCATCCCCCGCACTACGGCCAAGGATATTCATTAAATCATCAATGGTCATGACTATACCAAATAATCCTCGGTCATAATCATACCAAGTCCATCTCTGCACGTAAGCCAAAGATATACAACAATAAAACCAATAATCAACAATCCATCTTTGCACGTAAGCTAAAGATATACAACTCAATAATCAACAGTCCATCTTCGCACGTAAGCCAAAGATATACAACAATAAAACCAATAATCAACAATCCATCTTTGCACGTAAGCCAAAGATATACAACTCAAAAATCAACAGTCCATCTTCGCACGTAAGCCAAAGATAGCTTTCATCACCATATAAGCATGAGGATGATGACAATGATATAAGCATTAATCAAACGAAAACAAGAATAATTATTAAAGACTTTAAATTTATCCAAATATTATCAACCACTCATAATCTAATATTATTAACATCATAACAATATTTTAATCACTTCTTAAACTTATAAACAATTTATTTCAATTGTTTACACTTTACCAAATAATGCATTTAATCATTCAAAAATGTCATACTCATAAGATTTCATCACCAATGATCAAATCCCTTATATAAAAAAAATCTGCATATACCTTATATAGGATTTCCAAGCCATAAAATCCTATTTTCCAAGTTTGTTACTTCACATAACATATTTAACTCATATATTCGTAACTAAACTATTTTCATAAAAAATACCAAATCAGCCCCAAAAATATTTCTTTTCCGGGATTTAGTAGAATATAGTCCCATAATGAACATATATTTTTCTAAATTTTTAAAATTCATTTACTATTTTCAAAAATTAATTTCTAATTAATTCCTTAAGAAATTAGATACCTCAAGTTTAACTCCAAAAATTCCCAAATCTTGGCAGGATCTTACACATGTTAATGTGAGCTTTAGTTTAAATTTCATGGTCATCTGAGTTATAGAACTCCTGCCTCTCATTCTAAAATCTCGCTTTAGGTCCGCTTAAGTTCCCTTTAAGCGCTAGGCCCCTCTTGGCGCGCCTAGCCAGGACCCAGGCCCCCTTGGCACCTCTAAGCCTCAGCGCCACCTAGGCCAAGGACAAAAAAATTCCTCTAGAAAATTAGGCGGGTTCTAGGTGGAGAATTTTTTTATTTTAATAATTACCCAAACCAAATCTTGATATATTTATTTTTCTAATGATTACCATATTCATAATACATGAGTCAGTAGCATATCAAATCACAACAAGAAGTGAACAATACCAAGTCAAATGAATAATTTTATTATAGTTGTAATTTTTTTGAACTTGTACCAACTTCAAATTATATAAATGAGGATACATTTGTAATATTTAGTTTAATTCTATTTTATAATTCTTAAATTTATGTTTAGTTTCAAGTTTTATTATTGAATTAAATTCTTGAAATTTTAAAATTTATTATTTAATAGCAATCTTATTTATAAATAAAACTAATACGTTAAAAATATGTTTATACTTTGAACAATTGCATGTTTGTGTTTGAACTTTGACATTAGCAATATGGATGTGTTTAAACTTTAAGAAAAGACCTTTATTATCTTTATTATAGATTGTTATGCTTTTTATATTATTATTTTGTTTGGATAAATGTAAGATAAAATATTAAAATTATCTTAAAATAAAAATCCCGCTTTAGGCCCTCTTTAGGTCAGCGCTTAGGCCCCCTAGGCGCTAGGCCCCCCTCTACCGCCTCCCGCCTAGCGCCTTTTAGAACATTGACTAGGTTATAGCGTCAAAAAAAACTTAAATATTGAAATGGTCAGAACTTGCTCATTTTAATTCAGAATGAGCTCATTTTTGGACAGGAGGTACCTTATACCATATAATTTCATGTCCCAAAAGGTCAGAATTTTTCTCACAAATTAAGTGGCCAAAACAGCCCCTTCAAATTTATGGGCAGTAGCCTTTTTCGAAATTGGCAGTTTTTGACTCTTTTGCTAAAATCAGTCCACAAGAAAATCTACAACACCTTTTCCAGTGATTCCACTTGGATAAGTTATATAACTCATAGATCTAACTCTAGAACTTGACCGCACTCAAAAATTTGAAATATAATAGGAGATATGGTCAGTTGAATTTCATGTTCCATTTTCACCAAAATTTGATTTTCAACCCTTTGTGATTTCTAAGAAACTTTCATGTTTTCACATAATAACCAACATAACTCATCATGACAATGACATAATAATTCAATAAAACAAGTTCAAGAATAAATTATAAAGATTTATAAGTTAATTTATCCTGAACTCAATAATTTTCAAATTGTCAACATGATACTTCTTTGTAGAGAGTAAAATTCAAGAATGCTCAGAAGAATATTTCCATTAAAAGATCTTTGGATGAAGAGCAAATATCAAGGATATTCCACTAATTTCATGGAGTATAGAAGCCAAAAATTTAATCAATCGGGTATAATAACGAATATATAAGAAATCGCAAATGGATTTTCACCCGCCATGCGATAAGAATATCTGAGATCATCATTTCCACAATTTAATAAGGAATGAATACAAAGGATCATTCACCATGCATGTGGTAATCCATATAGACAAAGTTATTCAGCGTAATAACAAAGAATGGAATAATGAAGGATTCACCATGCGTGTTATAAAGACCGCATGCATGATTATTCCCAACAGGATAATAAATAATGGAACCAGTGCAGGCGTAAGCAGACGCATGTGATATTCCAATGTAATAATAAATGCGAAATAATAAATAAAGGAACTGTGTCCGTAAGTAACGCATGCATGTGATATTTCGGCTGAGAATAATAAATGCGGAATAATAAATAATGGAACCAGTCCGCATAAAAGCGATGCATGTGATATCCGGCTGAATAATAAATGCGGAATAATAAATAATGGAACCGAGTCAAAGAAATTTGCAGACCGGACAGGATATTCCAATGTAATAATAAAGAATGGAATAATAGAAGAATTTCATCATGTATGCGGTATCCAGCATAAACAAAGTTATTCCAACATAATAATAAGGAATGGAATAATGAAGAAGATCACCGTGTATGCGATTGCCAGATAAACAAAAGTTATTCCAACATAATAATAAAGAATGGAATAACAGAAGAAGATATCCATGTATAGGGGAGTTCACTTATACAGGTTATTCCAACAGAATAATAAAGAATGGAATAATAGAAGTTTTCTTCATGAATACGAAAGAATAACACCCTTTACCTTAGAATAAAACTGGATACTAGAATAGTGAGGTAGCAGACTTCTCTTCTTCTTTCTCTCTATAGATTTTCTCTCTATAATTTTTCTCTCTAGAGTTTCAGTGAATTCGTAAGAAATAATGAACAAATGAGCTTTTATTTATAGGAGAATGGACTGAATAGTAACTAATTCATGAACGGTCCAGATTGATTCACTTTTAAACGGACGGTCCATATTGATTTACTATTAAAACTTTAAACCAACGGTCCATACTGATTCACTATTAAACTTTAAACCAACGGTCCATACTGATTCACTATTAAACTTTAAACCAACGATCCATATTGATTTACTAATATAATTTCAATCAACGGTCTGAAAAATTAGTACATCTCCTCATGGAATAATATTGTACCCAAAAATGATTTGGACCGAAAAGAAATATATTTTGTTCGGGTGAATAGTATCCCATGAATAGTAACTCGTAAATAGTAACTCATGAATAGTAACTCATAAATAGTAACTCGTGAATAGTAACTCATTAATAGTAACTCAGACACAAAAAGTGCCCCGAATACCCGATTGAACAATATAACCTCCAGACATCAATTATTATCGAAATAAATGTCGACTTCCACTAACACTAATAATTCCAACACAATAGAACTATCAATTTCATCTTTAATCAACACGAGCTTATTCATCATTAATATTATAACTCACAATATTTAACAACCAGATCGTTCCCAGGAAAGAGGGGGCTTTCCAATAAGAATTTCTCCGTATTGGCGCGTAATTAGGTGACCAAACCTCTCTTTGACAGAACTTCTAGACATTGTAAATATTACAATTTAATAATATGAATAACTTTGTCATCTCAATTATTGATTTAATAATATAACATATTGTGCAGATGATACTGTGACAATAATTGAATCAATAATATGAGAGATATGATGCAGCAATTATTGAAGTAATAATTGAGTATAACTAAGTGACTTCTCACGTAAGCATCAATAATCAATACCGGTGCTACTACTTAACCAATGCCAGACATCGCATTTCTTTTACTAATGAGAGTAGTTCAAGCGATTTTAACGGTAAAACTTACGTCGTTATTTTCATAAAATAATTACGCTGTTTTATTACCACGACAATACTTCCGTTTTGGGCTCACCAATGATTGTGCCGTCGTACGGATATTCCCCGATCCATCGAATATTATACAACAACTTGTATACTTTGCAAAATTTATAAATATTACCCACAACTATAACATTATATCAAATCCACACCATAATATTAAAAAAAAAATTTTGAGAAATTTAAATCTTTATTCATAAAATCTGGGGTCTCACACCCACATAAGAAAACAAGCTCTTATTTTCTGAATTACATAAAATCTCAAATTCAAAAATTATTTAACATGAGAACTTAAAATTATACATGTACATTTTTCAAGTATACCAACACGTCACACTTGACTCTATGTAAATAGTATAAAAGTCATTATATACAAATTATAGCACAACTCATCATATTGTACAAATTTATTTGTATATAAATTATTAAATATAAAATTTATATTTACTTTCTAAGAAATTAATTTATCACATAAAATTAATTTATGTAGAAAGCAAATATAATTCACACACATGAATTAAAGATATCCTTAAGTATTTTTTTGTCCCAACTTGGATAGGAAATATCATAAACAATATATCTTTTGACATTTACAATATAGAATTCAAGACAATCTTCATAATAATATGAAATACTTGAACTTCACTATATTTATAAAAATTCAAAAAATAAAATGTTTATCTCAATTAGAATATACAAAATTCATATGATCACATTAAAATTTACTACTTGTTAGACAAGAAGTACACAAAAAATAAATCAATATATATATCAATTATGATTATCCCAAAAATACTAACAAAATCATTTCTAAGTGTTTTTCAACTTCAAAATCATATTGTATACAAGATTTACTCAACCAAATCTACTTTACAATATCTTGTCTAACTATTAGTTGATAATTAATTTATTATCCACAAACAAAGTAATTTATCACAAAATTCATGCATACAAATACCAAGTAATATTACACACTAAATATTACCTCAAACTTTCTATGCATAATTTTGTTCAAGAAGAACATAAATTTACTTTATTCTCAAAATAAATTAATTTACAACTAATTTGTTATACATAGAGACAAGTAAACTTCTCAAATTTTACTACAACTTTCTCATAATAAATTAATCTCAATTAGTGTATAAGAAAATAATTGTCTCAAATTTCATAAAAATATATATACACATCATAATATTTTATATACTCATAAAATATTACAACTAAAATATATATATGCATAAAATTAAATTTATTCCATTATGAACAAAATTTTAATTACTTTTCTTATCCCACAAAACTAATTAATTAATTTATTACAACAAAATATAAGTAAAATAATACTCAAAACATACAATATCATCTACACATGATATAATACATAAAACATATACTTTCAAGTATATACACATATAAAATGATACACAATTATCATTTATAAAAATAAAGGCTAATGTTAAAAAACACACCTTTTGGAATTAAATCCAAGAAACGACATAATCTCTTGAAAGATTTCTAAGCATCAATATTTGATGTTTTTTCATGATGACTCTTCATCTTCTCCACATCAATTTACAAACATGTAAATTGTAATTTTTTTCACTTTCATTTTTCTCCACAATCCTCTTCTAACAAGAATTATCAATAAAAATAATTAGCTTAATATCTCAATATATTAGTAATTATCATAAAAATTACATTGATAAAATAGATACAAGAAAAATGGCACTTATCTTTGAAAACCATGTTTTCTTCCATCTCACCAAAATCATGAATCTAACAAATATATAAAAGACCTTAAGATTGTTAGAATTGTAGCTTTGTAGAGTCAAGATTGTTGTTAAAGATATGACACGGGTGATCCCTATCCTTAAGGTCTTTATCGCCCCCACCACGATCAGTTTGCTATGGGTTGCAGACGATATACCTCCAGGATATATGTCAAGCCTTGGTGAATAATCCGTGATAGTAATTCACAGAAAATTCTAATTGAACACTACTTTGCAGTAGTTATTTGTTTGTAAGAAGAATTGGAGAAGATTAAAAAGAGAGAAAAACATGTGCACAAACTTGCTTGTAACTTATATGTTATTATATGCATATATCTTATCTTATGTATATATATCAACATATATACATACATATATATACATATATGTAAGATACATAAAATACTATTTAATTCTATATTTAACCATACTTAGTAATACTAAATATGTAAGTTACATATATGTAACCATACTTAGTAATAATTAGGAGTTAAATAGAATTTGAATAGTCTCATTATTTTCCTTTTTTTCCAAAAAATAAAATAAAACAAAATAGACTTCTATTAAATGGAACGAAGGAAAAATAGTTTTTATCAAATAATTTTGTACCCTATTAAATGTCTCACTATAGACACTAATCAAATGATTTCTACACAAATCAAATAAAATTCTCTTTTATTCTCTACGTTGAGGACATTAATTTACACATTTTATACTTACTTAAATTATGTCTACAGATGAGTTTTATCAAACTCAAATATGACATATTATAAGTCACAAAAGTATAAAATAAGGTGCAATATATAACATTCCCCACTTGTTTGGAAAAACTATTTTTCATCCAAACAATTTCCTATCAAACAACTCTAAGGCATGTGTGCATAAAAGAGGGTGTGACGAACATTGAACCTTCCCTTAGTGTAAATAACTCAAAGTCACATCAAAGTTGAAGGTGTCCGTAGATTTAACCTCTACTTCTATATGATATGACCTAATTATCACACACACACACAAAATCCTTCTACCACGGTGAGTATTCTCAATTGCTTTGCGCTAATATGGCCATGCGCAATACCCTGTTTCATGAACCTTTAAGAGAGTAAACCACAACCCTCTATAAGAAGCGGCACCACTTCTAGTTCATATAGGCAAAGTGTTTCACATGTGTTTCTGTTGCTAAGAACACAACAACTTTGTTAAGAGTATAACTCAGCCTCTGTCGTGCAATAGACGTTACTATCTTAAACTAAATATGGAACAACATCGATAGTAATACAACCAAGAATCGTGACTTGTTTTTCCCCTTGAACCTATAAACTAGGGGTAACCTAGGAAAATGTTGGGTTCCCATCACCCCTGACTCAAAGTGGTTTAAGTTCCATATCACAAATAGTTAAACTTACTAAGATTTCGTCAAAGTCTTGGTCAAAAGATATGTCAAGTCGTCACTTGGCTTCCTCATAGACAAAAATTATAATACCTTCGTGTATCAAATTGTCTAACAAAAATATGTTTATATATGACCAGGCCAACATGTCAAGACTTACTTTTAAAGTTAATCTCATATGTTTTATACAAAAACAATTTCATTATCACAATATAATGAACATAACAATTTTGGAAGTGGCCATAATTTGATGTTTCAACAACAAATTTCGATTCCAATTGCTTTCTACATCATATAAAGCAATAGTATTACTTACTTTACTCCAAGCAAATTATTCCCTCACTAAGGGTAATAATATATCCACTTACTTGTAAAAATTTAATTATATATTCACCTACTTGTGAATATTTTCATACTTGTTCAAGATCACAACCAGTTATGAATCCAAGATTAATAATTTGTACTACATAAAAAAATTCATTAACACAATATTGTGAAATAGGAGGCTTTAGACTAGGCTACAATCAATGTTTTAACAAACACCCTAATTCATTAAACTTCCCTCATAAAATAATAACATTAGATTCATATTGTGAAATGGAAAATACTCATTTGTTTCTTACTCATCTAAGAAACAAAACCCAAGATTGAGTGAAAATTCACCTACTTGTAAATTTATAATTCTCCTCACTAAAATATAAGTGAAACTTATGTGATCTATTAAAACATTGAGAGATCTAACAAAAACAATGTAAATCATTAGTATACTAAGTTTAAAATTGTATGTAATATCTCGATCTCGTGCATTGCATATCAAACACAAGGCTCCCCACTGTGAAATGTGTACTTCAACTTTTACAATAGTTATATTAGAATTAACTTTTAGTGTACCACTACTATTAAAGAATTATTAAATTCTTTAATCTCAAGGTATATCAAACTTAGTTTAGTATAGCCTCTCAATACAATTTAATTGGTTTAGTTGAAATCCTCACTATGTTTTCACATGATAATAAGATAACATCTATTTTACAAGTCTTTCAACATAAAGACAAAAATAGATATTTCTTAAACTCGTTTATGTTAATAATTCTATGTAAAATGATCAAACATATCATTAATATACACAAAAACTATCATATTATAGTTTATACAATTATATTGTTAGTGTAAACATATAAATAATTCTATATCCGATAGAATCTCAATGTTAATATGCACATATTATCACATAATATGTATCCACTTGAATATTTATAACTTAGTTTCAATCTCACTATTGAACTAAATCACAATAAATATTTTAGATCATATTTAGGTTAATAAAATATGTATTTTATTTATCAAATTATTATATTGATTTTTTTACCAAATCAATATTGTTCTTTCTAGGTTCAGTTTATAACTTTGTTGAACCTTAGATAATTAATTAAGTGAAATAAGTTTACACTTCAATATTAATATTCAAACTATGCAATCAAAGACTTTCATTTCACAGAACTATGCAATCAAATTGAATTTCGCAACAAGAAATTCATAAGCCTTACTATTTCCTACATAAATAAAATTATGATCCAAATAGTTCAAAGGCCAAATTTAGTCTATAAATAAAAATCTTAAAGAATCACCACCACACTTTTAAATAATTGAAATCTCATTGAATAATTTCACTTCACAATATTATGCTCACCATTTAAAATAAATTTTAGATTAATTGACATTTTATGTGACAATGTTCCTATAAATATTACTTCCACACGAAAATATTAAGGAACACTTCTCAAAACAAAAATAAGTTCTTGTATATTTTATGTATTAGTTATTCATATATAGATTGTTTCAACATAAGAATCTTTTAGAATACCCCCACATAAGAAAATAAGTTCTTATTTTCTGAATTACATAAAATCTCAAATTCAAAAATTATTTAACATGAGAACTTAAAATTTTATATGTATATTTTTCAAGTATACCAACACGTAACACTTGACTCTAAGTAAATAGTATAAAATTCATTATATACAAATTATAAGACAACTCATCATATTGCACAAATTTATTTGTATATAAATAATAAAATATAAAAATTTATATTTACTTTCTAAGAAATTAATTTATCACATAAAATTAATTTATGTAGAAAGCAAATATAATTCACACACATGAATTAGTATATCCTTAAGTATTTTTTGTCCCAACTTGGATAGGAAATATCATAAACAATATATCTTTTGACATTTACAATATAGAATTCAAGACAATCTTCATAATAATATGAAATACTTGAACTTCACTATATTTATAAAAATTCAAAAATAAAATGTTTAT